>ML677381.1:19997909-20091032 GCA_007922305.1 Dermatemys mawii | reverse complement strand
GTTGTGGGGAAGGGGCAGGGTAGATCCTGGGCTGCACTTAAATTCAAAAAATGATGTTGTACATACAAAAATTGGAAACCACTGACCTAGAATGTTACAACAAAGAAAGCAAGTATAGATAATTCTGGATTCTAGTCCTTGAATTGGTGTTACCCAAGAAAAATGGGATTTCTGCATCTTTGAATCTAGTTTATAATAATTTTTCATTTAGTCCAAATGTTTTAGCACCTAAAATTCAAATTTCTTAGTATTCCAGCTGCATTAGAATGTAAACATCTATCAATGAGTTGCTCAGCAGTAGCAATATCTGTTTATTATGTTATGCCAAGCTCAATAGTCATGTTTCTAGAAAATTTAGAGAGAGAAGTACTCTTTCACAGTCAAGCCATTTCACTGAATATTTGCCTGACTTATCCCTGTTGGGTTTACTTCACAAGAAATTTGTACCAATATACTTTGTGTAGGGGAGGGGAGGGTTAAACTAGTACCTCGCCTCTCTAATTTCTTATAATGATATATTATTCATATCTAATTTAAATATTCACAATGAACAATTAAATTTCTTTCAGTACTAACTGTATTCCATTTCATTATAGGATATGCAGGTAACTGGAGTAGAAGATGACAGCAGAGCTCTGAATATAATAATTCACAAACCTGCATCTAGTCCCCATTCTAAGCCCTTCCCCATTCTCCAAGCCACATTTATTTTTTCTGATCACATTCGCTGTATCATTGCGAAACAGCGTTTGGCAAAGGGCCGCATCCAAGCTCGTCGTATGAAAATGCAGAGAATTGCAGGTAAGCAGATGCCTTAAAATGTTTCTCTTTGAAGTGGGAAACATATCTCATGACAATTCAGTGTAAGATCTGCTCTTGTGTGTCCTCTAAAGCATCTGAAATACTGGATGAGGAATCTTGAAACCGGTGTCCAGTTTCTAAACAATAGGTCTTAACAATATCTTCCTATTATATCAAAACACGTATTCATGTATGATGATGTCTGCCCCGGCAGGGAGGAGGAGAGAGTGAATGAACCACATGTTGGTGTTGCTCAGTTCATTAATGGAAGGTACTCAAATACTGTGCTGAAAAGGGCAGTATGAGAAGCTACTAGAATAGAATGTCAGCAGTTAAATTTTCTGAACTTTTATGCATTAAGAGATGTAGGAAGGAGGGTTACCTATGTAGGTGGCTATCCATCAGGTAGGGATTTAATGTATAATAGCTAAGGCCTAAATCAATGCAGCACATGTTGAGGTTTGGAACTAAATAGCTCAGTGAATGTATTAGGGGTGAGTGAATGGAAGAGGATGGAATATACAGAGGAAGGGGATGGGCAAGTGAGAAAGGAGACTGAATATCTTAGTTATTTGATTATTGGAGAGCATCAATCACTGTCTGGAATATCTGCTAATATGAAACAGAATGTATAAAGAAAATCTGGAGTAGTATTAAAATTAGTGACTCAACTTCAACTGAGAATTATTTGGTCTAGAGTTTTAAAATCAGTTTCTAATGTTTCAATGGTATGCGAAATATACTTATGCTTTGGTCCTGTGAATTATAATTGTTCAGTCTTAATCTTTGGTTTTCTTGACTTCTGGTATCTAAATTAAGAGTAAGTTCAGAGTTAAGATCTTACATAGCAGCAGACCTAAAATAGTGTGGGTGGTCATGCAAACTGCAGATACTTGCTTACCTAAAGCAGATTACCTGACTCCAAATGGCTTAGCCTGTTGCCATGCACAAACATAACTAATGAATGACCTTGTTGATGAATATTTCTTACTACAATACCAATTTTTGAAGTGGCTTGCAACCATCACATTTATGTAATGGAGACGTACTGTAAAAAGATCTTTTTCCTCCTTTAATAAATGTTGGGGTTTTCCTAGAATATTCATGAAAGGGAGTGCGGTTTGCAGCCACTTGCTGCCTTTTCCTTCTGTATAATTACAGGGCAAAACAAGCAGCAAGCTATTTTTATTCAGAAAGATGCAAGTATGAGCAAGCGATGTAGGTTGATCTAAACTAGCTATAGTCCCAAGGTTCTGGGCAAGTTGGCAATGTAATTCTCACATTAGATCTCCTTTTTATAGATTTGTATTAACAAAAAAATCAATTTGTTTAAATGTAGCTCTCCTGGACCTTCCTGTCCAGCCTTCAACTGAAGTGATGGGTTTTGGACACAGCTCTGCATCTGCATCACAGCACCTACCATTTCGATTTTATGACCAGTCCCGGCGCGGCAGCTGTGACCCTGCCATACAACGATCTGTTTTTGCATCTGTTGACAAAGTCCCAGGTAAGACAAAACTTCTGATGACACAAGCTGCTGCTCCATGTCAGTCAAATATGTGAAACCTGTGGCACAGCCTTAGCCTCTTGAACTTTTTGAGCAAAACCTCAACCCTCACCAGAAATGTGTGTGTTTTATTTCAATATTATCCTTTTAAACTATCTTGCTCTATTATACGGAACTTATCAAGAAATGAAACCATTCTATTTTCAGATGTTAAATACAAGTAAGTTGTTTCTCTGAACCTAGGTCAGTGTGTCTCCTTAAATAAGGTATATCTAATGGTTGGTGTTTTGCCATCTGTCTTGTTTTCAGATTATAAATAGGTCTGTTCAAAAATTTCTTAGAATTACAACCTTGAAACTTCTTAGAAATACTCAAAATGTTACAAATCAAGTTGTGGTAGTTTCATTGGTAGTACAGAATGACTAGTTCAGCAAGGTGTGGTTACCCAAAAACACTGATTCTAAGGAAAAGATGACTGCACATTTTAATGCTTATATTCTGTGGTATAAGCTTAAGATAGGTAAGATCCAAGCCTTTCAAAGCTCAGTTTCTAAAAATGCAAAAGTTGGTTTACAAGTTCGAGATTGATTAGCTCAAGCATTAGTAAATATATTATAGAAAATGCTCTTGCAAGTGGCAGTGAAGCACAAGTTAACCTGATAAGTTTGTCCACGTCCAACTTGTGAAGGTGCTTGTGCAGATGGGTATGCGCTGGATACTTGAATAATTAGTGGTATTTGGTACTTATATGAACAGTTGTTAAATAGCTTATAATAGTATCCTCTGGTCCTAAATTAGTTGCTTTTTTATAATGCAGTAGAAATGTCTGTCAAATGGCTATTGGTGCAACTTTTAAATATATTAAAATTGCTTGGTGACAAGTCTAAGTGTTTGGCTTCCAGTTCCAGATGATTCAAAGCTCACTGAGTGACTGGGAACAGTAGACAGAAAAAACTGGGCTAAACTCAGATGTAGAGACAGAAAGCTTATGAGCACAGTTACACTCCAGGATGAGTCTCTAGAACGTTGTTTAGTTAAGTAATATATCATAACAGGAGGTGCATAAGTAGCTTCTTGGTGCATGACTCAGTTGTGTTATAAACAAGATGCCAAAGGTACCGTCTTCAAGTACTAAAGAAGTGTATGAGATCTTCTAGTACACACCCTGTCAGGTATTACTGCTGTTGGAGTATGGGTTACTTAATGTCGCATGTCTTTTAAAAATCACATATCTTGTCCACTCTGAATAGCTCCCTGTGATACAGAGGTTATAAATAGCTTTTCTCAACTGTTATGTGAAATTGGGCTAGTGAACAGAGAGCAACTTCTTTAGTATGGGAAGAGCAGCATTTATAAGTTGATAGAAAGGTTTGAAATCCATTCGAGGGTTTCAGGAGATGCACTTTTGTAATACCTCCTGGAAATGAAAAGATGGGGCGCCTGTTCACAATGTATTCAGTAGTTTGGAGGTCTCTGCATGCGTACTTTGGCAAATCTTTGATTCTTCATTTTTGCATCAGGTATTTGATGGTGGGATCAACTAGGAGATGCTTTTTGTTTACTTCAGAGCCTGCCCAGTGCGCTTACCAGGTGTCTTCTGTGTAGGAGTTGGATGACAGAAGAGCTTTTTCAGCTGCCCAGCATGGTTGGTGGGACTTAAAGCAAGTGACAGGTGGATGAACAAGGCTGTAGGGAACATCTTTTTTGTTAGCGGAGCTTTCTTGTATTTGTGCAAGATAGCCATCTCTTGACAGATGGTTGGAGGAAGGATGTTTGCAAGGACTGGAAGCCCAGGCAGTAGAGGGGGCTTCAGACTCACAGCTGTATTTAGTTGGATATCAGTGAGGTCCATGTGTGACTTTCTTCCCCAAATGTGTGCAATATTTGGCTGTGCAATAAAGTAAAGCCACTTTTGCCATTTGTAACACATGAGCATCACAACAACAGCTAGAACCTGCTAGCTTTTGGATGATATTGATGCAACTAACAGAATTGAAACCATCAAACCTTGTTATGCTGCTGATGAGAGGTTTTCACAGGACCAGTCAGGGTGTAACCAATGCAGATTATGCTGCTAGGTTACAGTTTCTCTGTCACATCTGACTCACGTCTTCCATGGGAAAGGTGTGGTCAGAAAATATATCAATATTCTGAAGGGGAGTAATCTCCTCTGAGTATGTTCACTGAGTAAGATCGTTGTCCAAATTATCTCACCAAGTAACAGTACTTCTGCAATGAGGACAAGATAATCAATGCAAATGGCTGACAGTATTGTCAGGCATTCCTAACAAATAGTTATAATTGGTAGAGACTGGAGACTGTTTCATCGTGTGCATGTGCAAAAATGGAAAAAAGCATTAACATTTAACATGGCGTCAAACAGGTCAGGAAATTTAAAATATTAAAGTTGCTTCCATGCAGTTCACTTAGCCATGATGCGCATTCTGAATTTTTTATGGGTGTACATTATAATAGTCAATGATACAATGGGATTCATCTTTTTTAAAAAAGCAGTGGATATAACAAAGTATAACTGAGTTAACATTATTGGAATCAAACACTTCTCTTAGGGTTATAAGGCTAATGGTTTTAATCTGACTTTTTTGGGGAGGAACTGAGCACTCATAGCTCCCATTGACTTCAGTAGAAACTGTGAGCGCTTATCTTTAGTGACTGACTGAAATGGAAGTTTAGAAATAAAGCTCAAGCACTTTTAAAATGTATCTGACAAGTTGCAGTAGAGTTATATTGTCCCTGTACTAGTCATTCTCTACTGCTGTATGTTTCAGTGCTGTTTGGAACAGCTATTCAGTACATGTATGTTGGTTGAGACAGCAAAGCTCTCTTTATATTTGTAGAGAACACAAGGCTTGCCTCTTCTTTCACAGACATGGATTCACAGAGTAAAATAGGCACAAATTCTTAGCAACTTTCCCAGAATAATCCACAGTTCCTTAGAAGACCCAAGCATTGTTATGCATAACATTGAGAGTTAAGTAATCTTCAGAAAATATGAAGCAATATGGTGTGGTATTGTGGCATAGATTTTTGACAACAGTCAGATAGTCTAAATTAACATACTTCAGCTATTCCAGAAATATTTTTCCAAAATAACTAACGGTACCAGTGTACTGGAAAATTGTTTATTATATCTGCGTACTGTATGCCACTCGCTCCATGCTCTCTACTGTTAGTGCTACACAGCTAATATAGCTACTGTAAAGGAGTTAACGTCACCTGTGCCTCACATATAAGCAAAATTGTCAACAAGGTTCTCACTGCGGAATCTTTATTGCTTGATGTAATCAGCAGAATGAACTAGATTTATCAGATCTGTTTTGGTTTAAATACACCAAAAAAAAGCACCAGAGTAGCTGCCATGAAATTTTGCTTGGCACAGAATATATTAGCTCGGTAGTTCATTTAATGTTAATATAATGAAAATAGAAGGCTAGGGCTGGACTGAGATGTTTTTGAACTCCTCTCTGCACTGGTACCTAAATGTGGCTGTACCTGTAGTCAAGGCCCATGTCCTGGGCAGAATGTTAATAAGAACCACGGCTCTCTCCTGATCCTCTGCTGTTCTGAATACATACCTATCAAAGAGACATAGAAGACTAAAGAGCTCTACCCTGTACAGTTTAGGACAGGGGTGGGCAAACTACGGCCCGCAGGCCACATCCAGCCCACGAGACTGTCCCATTCGGCCCGCGGCGGGGGGCTGTGCCCCCATCCCAAGCCACGCCTCAGGGGCAGTGCATGCCCCTTCCTCGGAGCCGCGCCGCAGGGGCAGCGTTCTGGGGGCCGGGGCTGCCTGCTGGCCCCTCCCCCGGAGCCGCGCAGGGAGCGCTCTGGGGGCTGGGGCTGGGGCTGGGGCTGCCCACTGTCCCCTCTCCTGGAGCCACGCCACACAGGCAGAGCTCTGGGAGCCGGGGCTGTGTACTCCCCATCTTCCCCGGAGCCGCCCTGCACGGGCAGAGCTCTGGGGGCCAGGGCTGCATGCTCCCCCCCCCCGACACAGCAGCTATGGTAAGGAGGAATGGGGGGGATCCAGGGTGGTGGTGGGGGCTTTGGAGGGGGCAGTTAGGGAATAGGATGGGTTGGTTGGGGTGGGATTCTGGCATGGTTGGGGGTGGGAAGGTGGATAGGGGTTGTGGCAGTCAGGGGACAGGGAGCAGGGGAATTGGGTGGGGAGTAGGGTCCTGGGGGGTGGTTAGGGGTATGTGGAAGGGGCAGTCAGGGGACATGGTCGGGGGGTTGGATGGGTCAGGGATTCTCAGGGGGCAGTCGGAGGCGGGAAGTGAGAGGGGCCTGGATTGGGGGCGGGCCCTTCCCTACCCGGCTCTCGATCTAATTTTGCAAACCTGAAGTGGCCCTCGGGACGAAAAGTTTGCCCACCCCTGATTTAGGAGGTCTGGACAAGTAGAGGGATAATAGTCTGGTCAGAAGCTCTAGATCCTTTGTCCACTGTTCCCTCTTAAACTGGAAGTGAAAGAAAGTTAAGATCCTAATTTGCACAGAAGTAGGTCTTTTGTCCCTCCATGCCCTTGTTCATCTCCTGGCCCTCCAGAACTCTCCACCTCCCCTGAACAGCAAAGTGTCAAGGGCCCACATACTCTGCATCAGGCTGCACCTGAACTCTGTAGCATTCCCATGTGGCAAACCAGAAATCCTGTGACAAAGCAGGTAAAGCCAAAAAGCTGAGAATTTGTGAATTAAAATATGAAAAAATGTAGTTAGTAAAGAATTGGTGTTCGTATTTTTGTTAAAATGATCAGTGGAAAAATGGCTAATGGCATTTGAATGATCATGATTAGGCTTTATATATATAACACTTCTCAGAGCTAGTATTTCAAACTGTCTGCAGATTTCACTGCATGAATTACTCTGTTCACCTTTTGAAGGGGTTCTTTAGACCCTGCAGTTGTGAAGACCTAAATTTAGATGAAAACTTGAATTTTCAAGCGCAATGGCATTACAATAGTCTGATACAACGGGGTTCATTTTTAAAAAGAGCAGCTGAGATTATTTGTGTCACATTACAGGTACACCGATAATGTACGTTATATAATTACCTGATCAGAATAAGTCTTCTGCTCCATCTTGCTCTTACTGTTTTATGGTGCAATTTTAAAGTTGCTTAAATGGTGTGTGGCAATGCTGGTTAGAAATAAAAAGTACACAAAGGAGTACTGAAATGTGACAAGGATGCAATGTACCATGACGACAACTCTTATTATGTTTGATGTGTATTACGCAAATCCATATTGGAAGGTTTTTCTCAACACAGATGATTCCTCTGATGAATGGAGCATGTTCTATCAGAGAGGAACAAGGGACAATTTGAACATAATCCCAGAAACCCCTCCTAGCACATTAGTGGCCACAATCTGTAAAGACTGAGTAACACTTCCCCAGAATTATTACTCAGTCTTCACAGACTGTAGCCACTAATGTGCTAGGAAGGGTTTCTAGAGAAGAAATTTTAACATATTCCCAAACTGAAGACAACTTTGAAATCCTTTCCATGGCTGTCGTGTTCACCACCTTCCTGGATACTGGTAAATCATTCCTGCCGGAAATGCTATATCCTAGGAGCTCATAATAGTACTTTTGAAGAGAAAATTTTTTTGTGGAGAAGACCTATCTTCCTCAAAAGGGGAATTTACTTTATAAACGTTTCCTTGTGGAATATTTCCCAATGGAAATATCACTTAACTTGCCCACCAGCCTCCTAATTTCAAATTACACCAGTTGAACACTGAGCTATATATTCAGTATATTTTACAGGAAGGGATCTTAAATATTTCCAGCATAATGCTCTTTAATCTGTTTTACCAAGTGGTGCCACCTCCCTACTTGCTTATGGTTCAGAGGGACTTTTCTTTAAATAAGAAAACAATAGATTCCTCTGTCCCCTCATCCTCTTCAGCGTTGTATATACCCCTTGTACATGGGGTTTATCACAGACTAATGGGAAAAGCTTGTGGAAAGCCTTTTAAGAATATTAGCTGTGCATTGGTGGCCATGGCCCCTTTCTCATTTCAAAATCTGGAAAAAAAAAAAAAAAAAAAAAGTCCTTGTAACACTCTAGGTTAAGATTCTTTTATGAAGATTTTCGTTAGGAGTTCTATACATTAGTCAAGGAGCTGCTGGAGATCAAAGCAAGGTAATCTGAACAAAAAAGAATTATTTCAGCTCTACGTGAATGAGACCTTCTGAAATTCAGTGAAGAAAATGTTTTCAGTCTTATTAGATTTTCATTAAATAAATGAAGTGTGTAAATGCAATGTAGGAGAGGGCAGGGCAGTTGCCTATGGCATACAAAGAGACATGATCCAGAACAGGGGTGGGCAAACTATGACTTCCGGACCACATTGCACCCGTGGGATCATCCTGCCTGGCCCCCTGATCTTCCAGGCAGGGAGCCTGCCGCCGGCCCTGCCCCCGCCTTCCCCTGGAGCCTCAGCACGCTGCATGGGCAGCGCTCTGGGAGGCAGGGCAGCATGTCTGGCTCCACGCAGCCACCAGACACGCTGCTGAGCAGCGTGGTAAGGGGACCAGGCTGGAGCTGGAGGGTTGCATACCGGATGGAGAGTCCCAGGGGGCAGCAGTCTGTAAGCAGGAGGGGTTGGATGAGGCGTGGGAGTCCCAGGGGCCTGGCGGGGTGGGGGTGGATAGGGATTGGCGCTGCAGGTGGGCTAGGTGATCAGGGGACAAGGTGGTAGTGGTGGATAGGGATCGGGGCTGCAGGTGAGCTAGGTGATCAAGAGACAAGGAGCAGGGGGGTAGTTAGGGGTGGGGGGTCTTTGGACGGGCTGGTTAGGGGACAAAGAGCAGGGAGGATTGGATGGGTCAGGGATTCTGAGGCGGGCAGTCAGGGAGCTGGACCAGGCTGTTTGGGGAGGCACAGCCTTTCCTACCTGGCCCTCCAAGCAATTTTGCAACCCTGTTGTGGCTCTTGGGCCAAACAGTTTGCCCACTCCGATTTTTGAATAGTATGAAATTAAAGAAAAGGATAATTTAGGCCAAATAATTGGAATATCATCTTACAGTTTATTAGCTGTTGTAACCTAGGAATGTGGTGGAAATCTCATCACTTCAGTCATTGAAACTGGACTGCACAGACACTGAAAACATTCTGTAGATTCATGGATTCCAACGCCAGCAGGGACTATTGTGATTCTAGCACTGCCAGGGGCTGGGCTAGTAGATCAGGATAGCTTTATTCCTACTTAGTGTCTGGCATCTGTGAACACTGTAACATTCTACTGTAACTTGTAAATCAGAAAAAGACACATTTTAATTTGAAGGATTCCCTTGTTCCAGGATAACCAGAGCACCTATTGGGCCTTTGGATTTGGGTGAGATCTTTCACTTTAGAATTAAAAATTACAACATCAAGAAATTCAAATGGAGATAAGCCACAGCTCCCATAGACATATCTGTCATTAATAAGAATCCTATCAAATCAGCTATTCAGCTCTGAAATATTCATAAAGTATGAGAATAGGAGACTGCAGATGCAATATCAGTGTCTAAACTCTAATCTGATAAGATGATATTCATGACAGTCTGAACCCCTGCCATTAATGAAAGATTGCAGAGGATGAAAAATGGCATTGGGGATTTAGGTACTAAGACTCTAATAAAACTTCTTAAAATTAAGTGAAGTTGACAACATCTGTACCCATTTTGGGAGGCAGGTTGGAAAAAGTAAAACCATAGCACAACTGGGATAAATGAAGCTTTGTTTATAATACCACTTTGGTTCACTCATAGTTTTGTTAGGGATGGTAAGTGACTTGTGGACAAGGTGAGTTTTGTAGTCTTTTCCTCCATACTGGACAAAGGGATCTGTTTACCTAAATCATTGACTAGCAACTTGCTTTGTCTGAGGTGCTCACCTATTGACTTCAGTGGGGTTTTTGAGCATGCAGTACTCCTGAAAATCTGGACGAAGCTCTATTTGACCTTGACTGTGGGACTCCTGGGATAGTCCAGACCTTCATGCTGATCGCCACCCACCTTCCTAATTATCTACTGAGCATTGTAGCAAAGC
The DNA here is from genome assembly GCA_007922305.1 of Dermatemys mawii. NCBI lineage: Eukaryota > Metazoa > Chordata > Testudines > Dermatemydidae > Dermatemys > Dermatemys mawii. Next base: position 20,080,662 of record ML677381.1, on the reverse strand, counting down.
AACAGCTCTTCTGTACTTTAAGACCAGCTTTCTGTTTAAAGCTCAACTCTTCTAAGTGCTCTAAAATCTAGATGGTTACTTGGATTGTTGTGTAATTTGGTGTGCCTCATGAGGACATGCAGTTCTACTTGTGATCCAAATTTGGGGCCACTTGACCAAGGGGGACTTGAGATATCCCAGACCTTCATTCTCATCACCACCCACTGTTTTAACAGCACTTTCAAGGTAACCTTCTAAAGCACTTTTAAAATTCTGTTTAGTTTGGATATCAGATAAATACACCGAAGCATTTACTTCAAAAAAATATAGGTCAGCAGCGGTTTTATAACATCTGAAGGGCTGTTTGCACTTAAGGGATTGTAGCACTTTGTCTTTTCTTCCTGTTACAAAATATATATTAATGTCTCCAAGCAATGAATGCTTAAAGCTGAGTAGTTTCTCATTAAACAAAATGAACTGCTGATTTCAAAAATGATACCTTATTTAATATTTACTTTAGCTCCTGGTTCATAAGCTCCTACAATGGAATTCAAAACATGGATGAGTTCCAATCTGAGAAGTGCTGTGGAGATGCCTAAATTATCCTTTCCTTGTTTCATAGTTCACTGAATAGCACAGTGGATTGTAGACCATAAACAACTTTAAACAAACCTAAATTGCTCTCGTTCCTGGAGGGAAAAAATCACATGTACAGTACTATCTCAGCCTGCTATGGAAATAATCACTATAGGAGATATAGAGGCTTTTGGCAAGAATAAGTGCAAGTCTAACTTGAAAAATTGACATTTTCATGTATTCTTATTCTAGATATCTGTTCTGTGTGTGTAGTCAGTCATACCTGCTGACTTTTATGACAAGATATTATTGCTTTTTACTCCTGTTAACACTGCAGGGTCAGAACAGTAATGAGGAACCGACTGGATTCTATTTTTTCTTGTTCACTGTCAACAGAAGTGTTTGAAATTTAATCAGATCTATGCAAATTTATTAAAGGAAGTGGGGTAGGATTGGTGTATCTGAGTGCACAGTTTGAAAGGATTAGGATTGCACAAGTGTTACTCCCTAAGGTGGACTGCAGAACATTAATTACTATTAATGTGTGAAAATTAAAGAGATCATCTGAACTCTTAAATCCTAGCATTGAATTTGTGTGTGTGTCAGTTGGAAAAAATCTGTATTGAACAGTTAAGGAATATGTTGTGATTTTGACATGAGAAGATCTGGCGCTCAGTCCCTCCATATATGTTACTCAAGGAAAGAGAAGCATATGTACCTGGAGGGTCCAGCCACATCATCTCAGTACAGAATTGTGTAGGTTGTGTCAATTGCAGGGCCCTGAGGTCTATGGATACTATCAGCAGTGAGTGCTATGGACACTATCAGTAGTGAGGTGCAATGTGAGATCAGTCAGTGGATTTAAAGATGGGCAGGGAACCATATAGAATTAGGTGGTATTCTGTGTGAAAATGTAAAGGTATAAGGGAAAAAGATATGAAGTGGTTATTAATTTTACAAGTGTGGGATTCTCTTGGGGGCACAGTATCAATTTTTGAGTGTATGGAAAGTGCAGGTAACTGTGAAAAGGCAGAGTGCGAGTAGGTCTGCTGGGCATTATGGGGCATCGCTCAAAGAAGGTGACCCTTCCCCAGGAAGGCGAGGCCCCCAGAACCTGGCACACACAAAGGAGGGCAGAGACCCCCAGATCCCAGTCACATGGTATAGGAAGACACTCCCCAGATCCTGTCACTCAGAGAAGAGAACCTGAGACTGACAGATATCCTTGCCCCTATTCTCCCCAGTTCCTCTCCTAGTGACCTGCTCCCAACCCCTCTCACCTCCCTTACCACCTATTTTCATCTATCTCCTCGATGCAGCCCAAAGCCCCTCACCCTATTCCTCCAACTCCTTCACCCCCTAAAATGAACCTCCCTTGCCAGCAAGCATTCAGTTTTTTATTTCTTTTTAAACAAAATATTTTTGATTCCTTCCCCCAAAACCACCCTGCAGCAGCAGATTTTAGTAATACACCTCCCAACCATTTTCTGTTTAAGGGGAGACTTGAACAGACACTAGCTGAGGGAACTGGGTTCAAAGAACAACTGCTTATCCTCCTGAGGTATCCAACTAGTGTGAAACTTCAAAGACTAACAATCCTGTTAAACAGTGGTGTGCTGTCTATGTATGCAAGCCATGTTTGGAACGCCCATTTGTCCGGCCCATGGGACAATTCTATCCGGCCTCCAAATGCACACAGAGGATGTCATTTGTAGAACAAAATGGTGTCCTCCACACAGTTTGACATTGCCTTACTAAAGGCATCACAGCACAGCATTGCTGCTAACTCCTCTGTCTATGCACACTCAGTGCAATCTATTAGGAGGAAGAACAAGCATGCGAGGCTTGTGTCAAGCCTAACTAGAGAAGCAAAATCTTTATCAAACAACATTTTAATTTGATTTTCCTCAAAGAGCTGCTGGGTGCCAAGTACTCCATTGGTGTAATCCTCACTACATCATCTTATGCTCCTCACAGCACATTCTCCCCAGGAACCATTCTGCCCTTTGTGTTCCTGACAGCTCCTGCTGCCTTGCTATCCCTCTGTAAAACAGATGATGATGTGAAGAGGGCACTAACTCAAGTGCTATAATCTGCCAAATATTTTCTGCCATTTGGAGAGGAGCTTGTTCTGTAAAGCCAAAGAAATTCAAACAATGCAATTGAACTGGAGTGGACATACAGATATTTAAAAGCATCAGCACAATCATAGGAATCCAAAATTCTTGGGCTTTCCCTTAATGTGTTATTTAGAAGTGTAGTTCCTTTTAGAAAAGTGACCATTTAAAGTATGCCATTGTGGGAATCCATTATTTCCACCTTAAACACAAATTAGGGTTCTGTGGGTGTTTACCTTAATTCTGAATTTCTGAAGTTTGAGTTCTGCTGAACTCAGTTTTCAGGAAGGACACGAGCTATCGATGGACAGCCTAAGCTCTGTTAATGAACTTTTTTGCCCTTTAGCCATTTGGAATAAGACACTTGCAAAATGCACGTTCAACAATTCCTACTAGTAAATACATCACTGCCAGATAATCAAAGCTGTAGTGCATTGTGAAGTGTGTATTTAAGAACAGTTCCAAAAGTTTCATAGCAGGCACTGCTTTTGGTCACTCTGAATAGCTCTTTGATGGATTTCAAGGTGACAAATACATAAAGTAAAATTACAGTGCTAGGTAATTCTTTTTAATGTATACTTTTTGGAATGCTACTTTTATGAAAAAGAGATTAAAGTATTGTACACGAAGGGTGGCACTTTCAAAGTCATCCAAGTGACTTAGGAACATTGACTTTCAGTAGGACTTGGGCTCCTCAAGTCTTGGTTAAGGTGAAACTCCAGACTTTAGCAATTTGAGTATATCCAATACTTCTATGCCTTCTGTGCCTTTTATTTTTTTTAAACACACACATCAGTTAACCATGAATGGACCTAATTTTCAGTCTCATCTCTACATTTTCCTTGCATTTGTGGGGCATTTTAAATATAAGATCATCACTTATGTAATCTAGTTTTTGCTATTTATCCCATATTTTAGTTGTTAAAAAACCTATAAAGCATTGAGAGGTTTGAAGCACTTTATAAACATGTGAGGGAGATAAAGATTATGACCCAGATTCAACAGAGCACTGAAGCATGTGCTTTGCTGAATAGAAAAGTAGATTTGAAGATCTGAAGTGCTCAAAAATTGAGCCAGGCCACAAAAATAATGAGATTTTAAAAACCCTTTTTTATTTACCTTTTGGTTTGTGAGCACTTGGATCACATTTTCTGGCTTTTCTTCATACCCATGAAGGCTAGAAACCTTTATTTTATTTTTATTTTTGTAATGACAGCAAAGATTGTTGTCACATCGCAGGACTCCAGAAGTTTGGGGAAAACTACAGATATCATGAGATTTGTGATAGAACTGCAACAGCTGACAGCGCAGGTGATGGGATTATCAAGTTTAAGTGCTTTGTTGAATCAGAACCTATATCCCTGTGCATGTCACTAAAAACCTAGCCACTATGAGCTGCTAAAACTATCGTTTCCACAAAATATTTGGAAAGCTAAACTTTGGTTGTAATTGCAGCTTCATACAAACAGTGGCACATTTTTCTCTTCAATGAATTTGTTCATCTTGTGTTCAAGTAGTTATGTCCACCTTTTGATTGCAGACAGAGCGTCTTTTTAATGCACACTAAAAATAATTTATTGGAACATTTTGACAGTCCTCTGCAAAGGTAAAAGAAAGGAAGATGGAGAGAAGTGATACAGTTGGGAGGAAAATAGGTTGTTGAAGCTCAGAAGAGAGGCAAAACCCAAATCAAGGATTAGGAAAAGTGTGGGTGGGTGAAAGGACCATTTAACAAGAAGCTACAATCAGCTTAGTGAAAAGCTGTGGACTTAAAAGGAAGGTGTGGGGGTAAAATTACAGTCATTGAATACTAAAAAAAACATACACTACATGGCAAAATGTTGAGACTAAAAATTATTAGAGCATGTCTGCCAAGTAATCCATTTTGGGGTACTGATTAGAGCTGTGCAAACTGCTGGCAACAAAACCCCAGACCCCACAAAACTTGTCGAGTTTTGTGTGTTTTGTAGCAAACCTGGTCTGAGCTTCATATCTGTAATATTTGTGACCAGCGATGGATTGTTTTGAATCAAAACAGTACAGAATTTGCAGTGATGGCTGACAGAGTTTTTGAGATTTGAGGGTTTAAACCTACTCAAGTTGAAATTGAAGAGGATGTTTGCATGAAATTGTGTATAGGAAAATCACCACTTTTTGGCAAAGATGTGAAAAATAAACAAACCATTTGAATTTCAAATTTTGTTTTTTCCTTACTGTACATGCACAGAGAAGCCTGAGTTGTGGATTGTTTGACTTATCTTGTAAAGTTACAAATGACAGTTTAGGAAGAGGTGGAAAATTGGCCAGAACCTGCTGGTTTGCTCTTGGGCGCGCTCAAACTGACTCTGCAGATCAGCGTTATTAGAGCATTCTGGGGTGGAAAAGAGACAACAACAACAGAGCTTAGGTGAATGAAGATATGACTCTACGGGAGAAAATTGTGTTGCTCGGTGGAGGACTGTGTTCTATGTCTCAATTTTGTGGACTTTTTTTCCTCCACTGTGTTTTGTCCTGATCTGTAGGACTGTCTCCTTATTTGAGATGACAGAAGTAGAGGCAGAGGGGGAGACTCTGAAATTTAAGACAGAGTGAACATGGTCTTCATCTCCCTCAAAGAAATAGTAATGTTAAAGTAAAATTGAATAGATACCACATCTTCACGTCTGCACTGAAACGTCAGTGGCATCTTATAAAGCATTCTTTGGCAATACTATTAATACGTATTTAAGAAACTTAATGTTGCGCTGTGAAACTTGCCCATTTTCATCATGCAGAAAAGGCTCTCTTCTATAGCAGCTTTGGGAAATGCATCCTTCCTGGATGATCAATTAGGTATAATGTCTTAAATTTCAAGAGAGCGTGTTGAAGGATACAGAAGGTTCATGGTTATTGGAATGGAAATGGAACACACGTATCAGTGTCTGCATTTCTAAATTTTACCTTTACTCCCACTTGAAAGCAAGCTGCAGAGGTTACAGATACCTTTAGGTAACCTTTAGGACCTCTTAGGTCTCATTTCACTTCCAATAGCCATGACTAACTCTGCTTACTTTTTTCTTTGCAGATTGTTCCTGAAGAAGTCTCATGGTTGAAATTTATCTTTCTTTATCAAGGTTCTCAAGCTGAGGCATTTTAGATGACTGAGGTTTTATTTTAAAAAGTGAGATTTTTAACATCCCAGTGCAGCACCTCTAAAATTCATCTGCAGATAAAGTGCTTAAAAACTTGTATTGATGATTTCTATTCTCCCATTGATGTGACTTGGTGTGGGTCATCTTTTTCTGTTTTCAGCATGCATTCTTGCTGAATCTGCTTTTGTGTTTTCTTGTGTGAGATGATAGCCACAGTGGATACTATTTCTTTTCTCTCGTTAGTCAATATAGCTCATTTTCCGAATTAATCATTCTGAAAGTACTTCTAGTTCAGGCCCTGCAAGGAGGAAAATGTTTTGTAGAGGGATACATTTTCATTACAAAATAGCTGGCAAATTTTGATTAATATTTTGTTCCAGATAACTTTATATAATCTTCTACTTGTGATTACAATTTGGCAAAACCTGTACTGATCTAACACTCAGTTCATTGGAAAATGTTTGGGTTTTTTCCACTTATTGGCTGTTGTCTGACTTCCTTTGAAAAGTGAATGTTGGTAGCAAAAAATATATAGCTATGTGATGGATAAATCACATTTTTTTACTATGTAAAAAGCTCACATTTTGGAGTATGCTCTCATCTGAGCTCACCTAGCTTATCTCCTACTCACTGAGATAAATTATGCTTCAATGTATGTCATTTGTATGAACCCAACTTTGCTGATTTATAAACATTAATGTAAATCGCAGTCTTCTGTTCACATCAAACAAATTGATGCACATTAAGCACTTTTGGGATGTGCATTCTATGTTTGTATGTTTGTAGAAAGTTCAACATAATGAAGTTGAGCAAGCTGCTGGAGTGAAATAAATCATCACTCCTGAGCATTTCCAATGTCTTGAAACTGGACTTTGTTAAACTTCGAATAAAGAATTTAACACTGAAGAATTACTTCATATTTTTGTCTGATTGCAAAGAAGGTATATTTCTGCTAGGTCTAATTATTTGAGACAAGGTGGGTGAGGTTATGTTTTTTATTGGACCAACTTCTGTTGGTCTGAGAGAGAGAGAGCTGTCTCTGACCAACAGAAGTTGGTCCAGTAAAAGATATTACTGCAGCCATCTCGTCTCTAATATCCTGGCACTGACATGGTTACAACACTGCATAGGGTGACAAAGTTCCGAATCTGTATTGGTGGGTAGTGCGCTTCCTGGCAGATTTAGGGGCCTCAGAAACTCATCTAGGCCTAGAGTGACCTTTTCTCAGTAACTAATTAAGGGAGGCAGAAAAGGGGGGAGCCCAGGCCCTCCCTCTACTCCGGACTCCAGCCCAAGGACCCTAATAGTATCAGCTAAGATGGATGACCTTTTAGGCACAAAACACAATACAATTCCCTGGGCTACTTCCCCACAGCAGTCCCCGCTTTTTCAAACTCCACTTCACCCTTACCTCAGGGCCTCCTTCCTTCTGTATGATATGTTGTCCACCACTCAGTCTCACCAACAGCACAACTTCCTTCCACAGCTCCTGACACCCACAGCCCACCTGACTAACTGGGAGGTTTTCATCTGGTTTCAGCCAGTCCCTGATTGGCTTCAGGTGTCCCAATCACGCTAGCTGTTTCTGCTCCTTTCCAGAAAGTTCTTAATTGGCCCCAGGTGTCTTGATTGGCCTGTAGTAGCCTTTGTTTGGCTATCCAGGGAACAGGGACCTGCACATCCTGAGACTAATATACCTGCCTTCCAGCACTCTCCTATATCCTTCTGGTCTGACTCTGTCACAATAGTTTAAACTGTTGATGGTTTTTGTGAACTATTAAACTTTTGTCTGAAAACATGGCATATCTTTTTGCTTTTTTTTCCTTCGTGACACATAGAAGGACAGGCCAAAGAGGGTGCTCACTGCATCAGAAAAAGTGTGCTGTATGTTTCTCAGATATTTCCTGCATCCATTAAGAGAAGTATGTCTAGGACTATAAAACTGCAGGTGAATAGGGAGATACTTCATTTTAATGAGAAGTTGAGACCTTCTTTAATGTGCTTTAATTTTTTTTGGACTTGTCTTTTCATCCATTTTGAATTTGTTTGACTTGGTGGCCTAATGCCTGCCTAATTCTACTTATATTCATAACGTAAAGTGCCTGACACGCATGGAACATGGTGAATGTGGGAAGTATACTGGAAAAATTGCCAACAAAAAGGAGCAATGTTCACCAAACAGCAGTTTCTGCGAAATATCAGTCTAAGTCCTTTGGAAAATTTCCGTTTGCTGGTCAGCCCAGTGTAGAGAGATTATGAAACTTTCTTTCTGAATGACAATATTGAAAACCAAACTTTTATGGGAACTATTTGAGCAGTCACAATGATTATGATAAGATGAGGCTCCATTACATTGCTCAAAGACACAGCAGGTTTACACAGATGTTTTCAGTCACTGAACAGCCACAACCACAGGCCAACTAACTTTGGTAAATATAATTAACAAAGCACAATTGTTTTTATATTTTCTTTTCCTGTCATTGCTGTGCACCATTGATATGTATGTTAACCAGAAGCTTCCTCTTTCTTATTCATCTCCTGCTGCCTGATTGATTAAATGCTACAATCAGATGATTGCAGCATCAAAGTTGCTTTGTAGTGTATGAAGGTTTCAGACAATAGGATAATTAGAAATGAACCAAGCTGTGTTGGAAGAAAACAAGTGACTTCTACAATTTACAGGTCAAATTGGTACAGGTTGTGATGGGGTGGTTGTTTTTTAAAGGTGCTTGTTGATGCTCACTTAAACTTTTCTCATCTGTGTGATCTTGTACAGATACACTTGTGGGAGTTCATAGCAAATAAAAGGAAGAAATTTGAGGTCCAACATTAATTTGAGATTTGGAGAAAGCTCCTAAGTCCTAGATGGTCTCTGACAGGGCATCTTCTTCCTGTTAGCAGCCTGAGGTACTGAACAGACTCTTCTGCCACACTCAGCATGTGCCTCTTGGCTAACAAAACAGATTTCCCATTCCTGGTTCTGCAAGACACTCTTAAGTTTACTAAGACAGGTAGCTTGCATGCTAAAAAACTGTAGTTTGGACAAAGCAAGCTATATAATAATGGATGCAGACAACCTCAGATAAATACAGACACTCAGTTTTACCGCTGAGCATCTAAATCCATGTTCTCTAAAGTAAATTTTGGATTTTTTATCTAAACTTCCAATATGTTTGATGATAGAGCTCTATCTATGCAAGCACCCCTTGTTGGCTCACAGAAATGTATGTACTTAAAATTAATGAGAATAAAATGTTATGCTAAAAATGTAAGCATAGATGTAAAAACAGCTGCAACAGACTAGTCATTGGTAAAATTGAGGAATTCCAAATCAAGAAGAGTGGATAAGATTTCACTTTAACATAGCTATTAGCGGGACAATTTAGTTAAGTGAAAGCAAATTTATATGTAATATTTTAACGGTTAGAGAATGAGAATGGGAGATAGGATTCCTGGTTTCTGTTCCCAGCTCTGTTGCAGATGTTGTCCAGGACTCACTGGAGGCAAGTCTGTTCCCATCATCTTCAAAATGGCCATGAAACTTTCTTATTTCACTGGCACGATTTGAGCATGAATGTGCATAAAGCTTTTTGAGATCCTTGGCTGAAAGTTGCAATAGAAGCACAGATTACATGAAAGTCAGCACAGCAGTACAGTTTTAGGTCTTATTAGATTTAATAGGCAATTAATGTAAAGTTCTAAGGTCTAATTGCTTGTCCTTATTCTTAATTACAAAAGCTGGAATTGATGGGGTTTTCATCTAAAACGTCTCAGGGAGTCGCAGCAACGATCAAGTGAGAAGGTCAAAAATTCAATTTATGAATTCATTGTAGAAGTTTTGTGATGTTCAGGGCTGGGTGTCTATAGGACTAGGTATCCAAGATCAGTAGAGGCCTCTTCAACTCTTGCAGATGGGGGTATAGTAGTTCCCTTAAGCCTCCCAGCCCCACCAGTAGCTTGGTTTTTCATCCTTGTTTGTATTTCTTTCCCTTAAGCTTAACCCACTCCCTCCCTCTCAAAGCTTTAATTTATGTAGTGTGTTTAAGTACATCTGAAGCTGTTTATTTTTATTTCAGTTCAAGTTTCCAAATTACTTTTACTTGGGCAATACTAGTCAGCCCATATGAGAGACTGCACACACACCCTTCTCAAAAAAACAGACACACACACCTTTCTCTGAAAAGAGGCACTAAAGTTATACTCATTGACTCTACTAAAAATGGATTTTTATCCACCCTGGGAGACAGCACAGCTTAGTCAAGTAAAGACACGCCTGAAGGTAATGGATATGTTCCCAAGAACATACCTTACATATCTCTCTACACGCCCAAGCCATGCCTCCTCACGTATGCTGCTGTTGTTTGCATTGTAGTGTCTCGAAGCCTCTCTGCTGCTGGGGTCCTTCCTTACTGCAATGAAAGGCTGAGAAAACGGGGAAGTCTCCATCTGCTCCCACTTCTGGAACCTTTCCCTGCTGCCTCCTCCTTCCAGAGCCTTTCAGTGACTCAAGTAACTACTACACACCACTGTGAGGAAGCAGCTTGCATTTCACTGACATGTAGCTTCACATACATGGCACACCACTGCCAGTGGCATGTAGATGTGGGCCTAAGGTGCCAATATATGGTAACTAAAACTTAATGGGACTTAAGCTGGCCAAAACCTCAAAGAAATGCTCTTTTGGCACAATGCCGTTTGCAAGAAATAAATTGATCTTTGTAAGCAATAAATGCAATTATAAAAGTCATGTACAAGTTCTCTCCATTTCAGGCACATAGTCTAGTTCAAAACTGAGTCTATGGATTTATTGCTTGTAGTTAGTCCAAAAGATACAAACAACTTATACCTAAAAGAAGCAGTCTGTCTTAATTATTTTGAAGGCAATAATTGCTAGTTCACTACTGGGACTTGAAGAAGAGCAGCAAGTTTGATAATCAGACTATTGTTGAGGGTTTAATAGACCTGTCTGGCCGATCTTTTTCATTGTGTCTTAAAAATACCTGATTAAGTTTCAGATGGTCTGCAGTATTTGTCCAGATCTGTCACTGGAAGTTTGATATTTCTCAAAGAATCCTGAGTCTGCCCGTTGCTGCTAAGTTCATAATGAGTTTACCATGCTCTGTTGACTATACATTTCCCAGTGTGATATTGCATAATTTGTTTGCTGTAATATTTTTGCCTGTTAATGTTTGGGGAAACCAGAGAATATATTTAACACTGGTTATTTTGGATTCAGATTTAACAGTCCTGTCCCTGAGCAATGTGTCTTGTTAATTTTTCGGACACACTGCCTTAAAATTCGTTGAGGGCACATGTGATGGCTTTAAAGTGAAGGTGTGGAAAGGGGTAATCAAGGACTCTAACTCTAAAGGTAGACAAAGAAATGATGCTCAGACATGGGGATTCTGAAACAATGCAATCAGTAAGAGATTATAACATATTCTTAACACAAACAGACTTGCATGAAATCATTCTGTTATAGAGATTACAAAATGACACATATAAATATCCTGGGACCTACACGGCTACAACACAGCAAACAACAAATGTAAAAGCATATGGATTCTACTTTTTCAACACATTAGTGCCATAGAGATTCTGTGTTTGTAATGTCTCAATGATTGCCAGATCAGATTTGTTCATTTGACAAGTCATTGTTTTTTCTCTGTCCTGCAATTTTACCTTTTCTTTTCTGCAAATATATCTTCAGCACATCTTAACTGGGTTTGGTTTGCTGATGTTGAGTGAGAGATCCCAAGCAGCTTTTCAGATCCAGGATACATCTGTAAAGCTGCCATTTGAGATGGAGTAGAAATCCCTTCTTAAGCCTATCAGTATTGATCTATCACTGAGACACCAAAATATAGACCCTTCTAGTGACACTTCCAATCACTTTTCAGAGTTAAACTACCTTTTAAAGGAGTTATTACTATGTTAAACTACAGAGGGCTTTGTCACCAAAAATAAATAAATAAATAAATAAATAAATAAATATCTCTCTCCCCCAGTCAATTGTCTTTTCTGTCTTGAAACTTATAGGCTTCGCATCTAAAAAAGGATTTAGCAGAGCTTTCTCCTTTCATCTGACTTTTCATCACAGATTAATTATAATCACATAATGAGCAAACATCACATAATTCTCCAAACACTAACTCAAAATCTGAAAGAAAAATGAAAGCCCTATCCTTATTCCATATATGGAAGTGGGAAGTGATATACAAATATTTTTATGCAAATCTTGTGCATTGTATTTCCTGTTCCCAAAACTATTAATCTCTTCTCTAGTTCTTGTTTTAAAAGCCCTCTACTGGTAACATGTAGTATAATTGTCCCCATTTCCTTCCTGTAATTTGAGATAAGTTTTCATTTTGTACTTTTCCAGAAATGTTGGTTTTGGTGATAGTCTCCCCTCTGAATCATAACTTATGGGAAGGAAAGGCATTTTTCAAAATATTTTCTTGTACATTTGAACAGCTTTGACAACTGAGAGGAGATGTTTGTGAATGTAGCTGAGAACTTGTGGATGGACAAAAATTGAATATAATCTTGGCCCATGCCCTTTTAAAGCATTAAGACTCGCTTTTGATGTGCTGTTACTCCTGTCCTTTGTCATTCATAGTGTGATCGTGGCTATCTGCAGCTAATGCGAACTAACTGCTTGACCTAGCCAAAAAATCATAAATGGTTCTCTTTAATAGAGGTGACAAATAGTAGCCCTAGTGAGGAAAGTGTAGTGTATTGTCAGACATCTGTATCTGATATTATGGTGTGCACAGCTCAGTTTATCTAATAGCACAGGTTACAGTACTGTTGCAACAAACAGGCCTTTTTCTGAGAGATGAAGAGAATCTGCAAAAAAAGTATGTCAGTGGTGTCAACATCCACTGGAGTAGACTTCAGATTTGGGAGTCAGGAGGTACTTAGCTTCCCCCAGAATGGGGATCTCTTCAGTTATATAATTCAAAGGAAAGAGCAGTATCTTTCTAGAGTGGGTACATTTTAGGCAAGTAAAACATTATTAAATTTGGTTTACTTCTGTATAGCAATAAAACAGTAATGAGCTTGACCATATTAAAAGTTAGAGGAAAAAGATTAATCAAACTGGTTAACATAATACAAGAAGAGAGACGTGTCTTAACCTGGATATAAACTTTATGAAAGAGGATGCAATTTACAGTGATCTGACTCAGTCAAAGCATTGTAGAACATGCTGGAAGCAGTGTTGATAGTTGTGGAACACTTTCTATTATAAGACTGATTTCAGTTGCTTAGAACTTTGACAGATTTTACCCATTTGAGTTGAATTTTCTGTGCCAAGTGTCTATCTCTGATATTTTTTATATTTTAGCAAAAAAAAAAGTCCATTTTTTCCAAAGAATGAAATTACGAAAATATGTTTGGCCAATGGTTTAAATGAAAAAAGGTCTTAACTGCTGACAAGTTTTAGTATCTCCATGCTTAGATGGAGGGACTAGAAATTTGGCAGAGAAGTTGCTCTAGTATCAGTGGTGCCTGTTCCAGTGAATAACCACCCAAATTTGTAGGCCTCTGAAAATCACTATTTGCACATTTTCAATAGAAGTTTACTAGAGTTTGGCCACAAAATTCTCCAACATTCCTACTCCACTGAGTACGTCTTTTCCTGCAGTTACTCCTCTCATCTGTCACAGAGGCACTGGACACTAGACCTGATCAGGGACACATTTTTCTGTGTTCTCAGTGCTTCCACTTCTGACTTCTAAACATCATGGATGAGAAGGAGAGAGTACCTGACACTAGTGCAAGGGACTGACTTGCGAGGGGAGGAGTACAGTGTGTGGGGTGGGGTGGGGAGGGGAGAATAGGACCAAGCGGGGAAGAGACAAGAGTAGAAGGGTTTGTAACTGCTAGAGAATATTCTCCTTGGGCCTTGGAATGGAATTCAGGATTCCAAGATTACAACATTCCTCTGCCAACAAATATTTGTTAATCCCACTGTCAAAATGTCTCGTATCCATTTCTTGTCTGGAGGATCCTTGTCATTTGTTTCAGTATTTGGAAGGTGTGTAGTGAATGAGGGTTGGGATTGCAGGAAGAGATGGACTGTTGAATGGCAACCAGAACTGGACTCTGCCCTGCTACAGAGGTTGTATGTGATATTAGGCAAAAAACTTACAACGGCTCCCATGTGAAATAATAGTGTTTTGTTCCTCATGTGCTGATGCTCAACTTGAGATCGAGGACATGATCTGTAAAACTACTGAGCTCACACCAAGTGCAAGTGAAGTCAAAAAGTGTTTTCTTCAAGTATGTATAAAGTGCTATAAAATGCTGAGTACTCCGAAAAATCTGACCCTAAGCTTCTTAAATTGATCACACAAACTTAGCATATACCTTTTGGCAACTTTGGCTTTAATCTCTCTCTGCCTCAGTTCCACATCTGTAAAATACCTTTTTCTGCCATAGATATATTGTAAAGACAAATTCATTAGTGTTTGTAAAGAACTCATAAAATATCCGTGAAGAAAATAATTCTTTATTCAGTGCAAGATTTGAAGGGTGTGTGGTAAATAAGGTGTGAGACTACACCCTGATGAGAATAAGAAGATGTATTAAATATCTGAATCCCTTTTCATTGATATGAAAATTAATACTCTACCATCTGTTTCCTTCCAAATATACATAAATGATCAAAGCAGTTATGGGTGGATCCCTGTCCACACCCTGAGTATCTAGAGCAGTGGTCCTCAAAGTTTTTGGGCCATGGCCCCTTTCCGCAGTGCAACACCCGCTCACGGCCCCCAGAATATGTCCGCCAAAATGCCACCGAACAGAAAGCTTCCACTTTCTCCAGTGGCATTTCGGTGATGCAAAAATAGACTGCTGCTGAGTTCAGCAGTCTCCTGGGAGGGATTGGCGGTGGCGCCAGGGTCTCGCGCACCCACTTTGAAGACCACTGATCTAGAGAGCTGCAGACTGGGGTTATGAAGATACAAACTGAGAGCACAGTCCTGCAAAACCCTTGTTGTCTCACTGAAGTCAGTGGGGCTATTTGTGTGGCGTAGGCCTGATTTACACACAGAATTTTTACCAGTATAACTATTTGGGTTAGGAGTGTGATTTTTATTTTTACCAAAATAGTTAAGTCACTTCAGTCTCTAGAATGGATGCAGTTTTACTGGTCAGTGATATGGAGCAACAGGCTAGAGTTCTTAACAAATTAGTCCTGACTACTTTGCCATATGTTCTTTTTAATAACCTGGTTGAAAAGCAGCTGCCAGTTCTGTTTAATGTGCACCTTTCAACGTCTGCAGATCAGCATCTAATTTCTCCGTCAGGGAGGAGCCTACAGTTATTGCAGAACAGGGTTGAGGTTCCATTGTTAAAGCTCTATGGAAAAGGTTACACGCTGCCTACTCATGCTACACCCAACTCTAGCCTATAGCAAACCCACTCTTTGCTTCAAAGAGCAAAAAAGAGTTTTGTAACAGTGAGAGAGAGAGAGAATTTTCCTGTGTCTTGCTCGTTATCGGGGATTGACTGAAATGAAAAAATGGAACTGAAATTTTTGTGATTGCTCAGAAATGATTGTGCTTTGCCTGTGTGGTCTCAAGGCCATTGATTGTTCCCTGTTTCCCAGCATAACTGGTCTTCCAAAATGTAAAGTATGTACCAGAAACCTGATATGCACTTACTTTTGAAAAAAATAAACTTCAGTGGGCATGAATGCTACAGAACTCCTTCAGATTTGAAGTAGTTCAGTTTGTGGTTCCCTTCACATAAACCATCAGGCGCCATTGTGTGCAGCCTCCGTTTGCTAATTCATCTAAAAGATCAATCAGTTTGTTTCAGAAACCAAACATAAATAAATCCTTGTGTTTTACAATATAGAGAGCTGCCTACTACCCTGTTTTTTCCCCTCTAAAACAGGTCTATTCTACTGTGGTTATGTTTTTACATTTTTAAAACAGATTTTGATGAGGGCCTTAATGAACACTGACTTAAAATATTAGAAAATATTAGAAAATCCTGATATGTCACTGTCAGGGCCGGCTCCAGGCACCAGCGCTCCAAGCACGTGCCTGGGGCAGCAAGCCGCGGGGGGGCAGCCTGACTTCCGCCATCGGGGCGGCAGTCAGACTGTCTACAGCAGTATTTTGGCGGGAGGTCGGTGGCTGCCGTGGATTTGGTGGCATTTTGGCAGCGGGAACATCGACGCCGCGGGACCTGTGGACCTCCTGCAGAACTGCCACCAAATCTGCAGCAGCAGCTGACTTTCCACCGAAATGCCGCTGAAGACAGCCTGACTGTGGAACTTCCATGCTTGGGGTGGCAAAACCCTTAGAGCGGCCCCTGGTCACTGTAATTCTTCTGCAGTGGATAGGTGTATGATCTTAATGAGATGGACAGAATAGTGTGCAAACATCGAGCTATATGATTATAGACACAGCTTTTATCTTCATATTTCATAATTTTTACTGTTACTACCATGCTCTCCATAGATTCTTTAAAATGGAGCCAGGAATGGCGCTGTATCCTAAAATGAAGAATTGTGGTTAAGTTAGAAGATATTTCTGGGAATTATGGAACAAAGTCATAGGAGATATTGTAGAAATATCATGGCATGTGATAAGAGACTTTATGGTGGATTTATGTATTATTGTAACAAATTTAAAATCACAGCAAATGAAATTCAAAAACTTGTTTAAATGGAGAAGTACAAGCACAGTCTCCAGAGCCAACTAAGAACCACCTCCCACCCCAACCTCTTGCCTCATCCCAGAGCCCCCTCCTGAACTCCTTATTTCTGGCCCTACCCCAGAGCCGGCATCCCCAACCAGAGTCCTCACACCCGTCCCAACCCCCAGTTTTGTGAGCATTCATGGCCTGCCATACAATTTCCATACCCAGATGTGGCCCTTGGGCCAAAAGCTTTGCCCATCCCTGCTGTAAAGGAAGGCTGCCTCTTCTTGTGTGTCTAACTCTGGGCACAAACCTCAGAGGCACAGAATAAATACTTGTTTATAAACCTTTTAAAAAAAACAACAACAAATAATACGCTTGGGGAAATTCTTGTTAGAAGGAAAGGAAGGAATGCTATAATGTCAGCTTGTTTAAAAAAAAGTCAGCTATCTGAAAACTACTGAGATGTCTGAAATGCAAATAGTAGTTTTGGCTAGAGGGATTAGTAGGCAGAGTGCAGGTGAGTCATTCAAAGATGCATAATGAGTGCCATTTATCACACCTCTCTACAGCTGAAGGTGGATATCCCTGCCGAGCATGTTGTCATGATCAACTTACAGACATAATAGTTGCAACACAGTGGTAGTTATAAAATTTGTATTTTTCTAATTTTAGTTTTCAAGTTACTAAGAGGGTTCTAAATATTCCAGCATGTTTCTAATTTATTTTATGAAACATATACCTTTTCAAACTTCTTTATCATAAGTAAAGAATGTTTGCATGATCTATACTTAATTAGGAGGAAATGCTCCCAGGCAACACAACAATTTTTTTTATAACAACCGTCATCAGACTTTGAGCCTCTTTGTTTCTCAATGCTTGTTTTTTAAATATATATGAATACAAACTCTCTTTTAATAACAAATATAAAACAGAATGTGTGAGAAACCAGTATACAGACGTTTTGTGATGTGCATAAATCCAAGTTCAGCAGTCAAGGCCTGCACATTTTTGCAGGAACTACACTGCTCTCTGTAGAAAAATATAAATACCGTGTACGCCAATGGTAACCTATGTATCATAGATTTTCTTAGATTAATTTCTATTTTGCTTTAAAAGGCCACAGTTCTATATCATCTTCCCAATTTTCTTCTTCTTAATTACCTATTAAGTTTAAGTAAAATGGACTGCAAATGGTTATACAATACTGAGTGTATATGAGGTAATTAACTTTTGGAATAGAATTTTACTCAGTAAGTATCTGGTTTTTTTATGGACATCATATTTACTTTGAAAATCTTACAAATTATTAAAGTGCCTGTGTACTGCAAGGGGCCCCAAGCTTACCATACAAAAATACACATAGGGGCTAGAAAACTTCCGGTTTCCATCCTGTCATCAAGCTGGCACAGTGGCTCTCAATCTTTCCAGACTACTGGACCCCTTTCAACAGTCTGATTTGTCTTATGTATCCCCAAGTTTCACCCCATTTAAAAACGTATAAAATCCAACACACAAGATACAACAGTATCACAGCATGCTATTATGGAAAAATTGCTTACTTTCTCATTTTTACCATATATTCCAACTTATTTATTTTATACTTATACACTGAAATGCAAGTATAATATTTATAGTATAAATTCATGGAGGATAGGTCCATCAATGGGAATTAGCCAGGATGGGCAGGGATGGTGTTCCTAGCCTTTCTTTGCCAGAAGCTGGGAATGGGTAACAGAGGATGGTTCACTTGATGATTACCTTTTCATTCCCTCTGTGGCACCTGGCATTGGCCACTGCTGGAAGACAGGATACTGGTCTAGATGGACCTTTGGTCTGACCCAGTATTCTTATGTTCTTATCTCAGTGGTTCTCAAACTTGTGTACTAGTGACCCCTTTCACATAGCAAGCCTCTGAGTGCAACCCCCTTGTAAATTAAAATACTTTTTAATGTATTTAACACCATTATAAATGCTGGAGGCAAAATGAAGTTTGGGGTGGAGGCCTACAGCTCACAAGCCCTCCCGCCCCCGACAATGTAATAACCTCGCAACCCCCTGAGGTCCCGACCCCCAGTTTGAGAACCCCTGTCTTATGTAGTGTATAGAGCAGTATAAACAAATCATTATCTATGAAATTTTTATTTGTACTGACCTCACTAGTGCCATGTGACTTTTTAAAAAATAATGTAAGGGTTCCAAATTCTAAATGATTTGTCAGAGTAATCTACAGTGGGTTCTTACTGCACTTAGTTATTTACAGTGAGCAAATATTTCATTATGTGTGTATTAGTGCTTTAACTGGGACTATAGTATAGCAAGAATACCACATGTTCAACTTTCCATCTTTGTATTAAAGTTTTTTTATTCAAAACTTCCTTGATATTTTCCTAATTCTGAATAACCTTTATAATTTATTGAGTAGGATCTTAGGGACATCCACGTGGTGCACGTAAACTAAATCAGCTCAGCCATACCTCTCATACAGGGCAGGACATCCCACATCTGGCCCCAGTTTTTAAATTTGTCCAGGATTGCCATTTCAAAGTCCATATTTATCTAGCCTGCAAGTTTTCCTTGTTCTGAGCGGTACATTTTGGTGTGTGATGTCATCATGTCTTACACCCACAGCTATTCATTACCATGTTTGCACAAGCAGATGGAGCAAGGCAAATATGTGATGGTAAACAGCTATAGCCAAGTACTAGTCTCTAAATTGACAAGAGCATAATTTTCACTTCAGCATCTTAAGAGAACCATGGCTGATAGTTCAGACATAAAGGCCATATATAAGTTGCAAGATTACTGGTGTTTCTGGAGTTCCACTGCATTTACCCCATTTTCTTCATTTTGGATATTTTCATACCATTATTTAGTATAAACATGAACAGCAAGGACTGCCGTTCAAGCTCTCAAGTCGCCACAGCAGAGAAAAAGGGAAAAAACCCACAAAAGATGTCAATGGAGGTCCTCTAGAGAAGACATAGACGAGGTATTACACATTGTAGAACAGCTCGTACAAAGAATTTGCCTGTGTCACTGGTAGTGGATGTGGACAAATATTTGATTTCTGCAATATCTGTGGCTGTGACTTTACTGTGATCCAGGAGGATATCAGACAATGTGGCATCAATGACTGGGAGAAATAACTTGGTGCTGTTCAGGCTGAAACAAATCAAGCAAAACAGAGTCAACATGGGCTGTCTCTATCATGTAGCAAATATCTACAGCAAATCCAGAATAAAACTTTCAGTACCTGCTGAGGAACTTATTTCTGATGTATACTTAGTGTGCCTTCTTTTCAAGCTCCTAAAGGTATCAACTACTAAAAGAGTGTGCCCTGTTTGTCAGCTCTGAGTCACTGAATATAATAAGCTTCAGCATGAAGATGCCATGGAACTTCTGTTGAAATGAACATATAAAAAGACTGCATTATTTAATGGCATGGTACTAGGTAACATTATTTAGAAATTCCCCTTCAGAGATAAGCTGTTTAAAAAAAATGCAGCCAAAGCTCCCTCTGTTCTGCTGCCACATTAGGGATTACAAGTATTGCTCAAGAAGCTAGTCAGCGTATGGATCAGTTTTCAGTCTACCAGGTCCAAGATGTAGCTAATCTTCTGCAAGAACCAGTAGAGGCAGACAGACTCTGGAGTGCAGTGCTTAAAAGAATGAAGCAGCTTATGGAGAAATAAAGCTTTTTGAGAGTCTTGTAATGACTGGTTTGTGTTTGCCCCACTCGAATGTTGAGCCTGAACATGCTTTCAGCATTGTGACAAAAGTCATAACTGAGCTGAGACAGACAAAGCCTCAACATTAAAACAGTTAAAACGGATTTCTGTTAAAATAAGTGGAAATCATGAGTGCTTTCAGGCACAGTAGCTGAAGGAAGTGTTGGAATTGGCAAAAAAAATTTAAAAAAAGCAACCCCAGAGTACAACAGTGAGTGTTTGAACAAACTGCCTTTTTATTTTAGTGTCAGTAGTGGTTCTACAAAAAATATGCTTTTAGTACACAGAATCATTGTTTAGTTTAATTAAAAACAAATTCCCAGCTATTTACATGCTTATGTATTTTTTTAATAAGTGTTTTCAGTAAAAATTTTGATGTCCCTCCTTTCAAGCTGTGTTGTCCTTTATGCTGAAGGTCACTGTCTCTCATTTCAGAGTCTGAGCTTGAGAGGTTTGGGTACAACTGGTTGTACCAAATAGCTTTTGTGGGATTTCTGGGAGTTCAATAATCTTTTGGGGATTTCTTAGAGACACAGATACTCCTGGCAACTACTCCTTGGCAGTTCCTGTGTATAGCATTCAGAGTATACGTTGCTGAGAAATAGTACACATCACATTTTCTGAATAACAGAAAAAAAATCCCTAAATCTTTTGTATAGACTATATAGAATAAGGAAGTAGTAGAAGTCCCTTTGCTAGTAATTCAGAATCAGGACTGGACAAAATATTTGAGAATATACTTTACAAAACAATTGGTATGGACTGAGCATTGGAAAGAGAGCTAAGCAATATGAAGTTTCAGATAAATTATAGTTGTGTGAGCATAGAAATTAGAAACGGACAAGATGGCAGTATTTTGATAGTGAGTTGGCATGAAGAGTGAATAAGCTTTTGCTTAATAATGAGCATATACTAATCCCTTTAAAAAACTGCACAGTATAATTATGGGCTTCAACTGAAATCTTTTGCAGTACCCTGTGGAATAGGATTCTTCATTCTTTCAACCTATTCACAGAAGCCTGGCTGTCACATAGAACTGTTTCATAATCCACTTCATGCAAGTCAGTCTGAAGAGTTGGAAGTGGAGAAACAAACATTGTTGTCCACCCTTCTGAACAAATCAGGTCAAGCAATCTCAGAATAGAATATCAGTGTTCCTTTGCATAGTAGGAAAGAACAGGTCCCTCCACAGCAAATATTATTAGTGCAAAGCTGTGGCCTGATTTGTGCAGGAGGTCTAACAGTCCTTTCTGTCCTTCAAAACATATAAATCTCCTTAATTATAGGTACCAGAGCTGAAACTGACATTAGCTGAACAACTTATAAATAGCTGCAATGCCATCACTCTTTGAAGAAAAATGGCTCTTGTAGCTTTATGTTGGTTGGCCATTGTTAGAGCATCTGTTTCTGCATTAGTGAAATCCTTGCACCCTTGTGAGTTTGCAAAATTCAAAATCACACAAGGACATTCATGCAGACAAGCAGTACACCATATCTGAAGAGCATCTCTTAAGGCAGCATTCTAAAGCTATCATATCTTGGTGATGCTCCTCTACTAACTAGTATTCTCTTTTAATGACCTTTGGAAATCTTTGGTAGTAAAATTCTGAACTCCACAGAAGTAGCATCATCTGCATTGGACTATCAGGCACTTCACTCCAAGTCCACTGTTAGATATTTTTCTCATTTAAAAAAGCACAAATGTCAAGCATTTAAAAGCAGAGACCAAACAAAATAAGTCTTACAGTGCTAAATATGTTTCCACATCTTCTGCAGAGACCATAGGTTTCAAATGATGATGGTGTACCACTAGGACACAGAAAGTGCTGCATAATAGAATCTGTACACTACGTTTCTTGAATACGGGATTAAAAATATTGTTATCTGAGAAGATCAGATATTATCTAGTACTCTGCTGTATTCTGACTTGAGAATGTTTCTCAAACAACTGAAAAAACATCTAATGTCAGCATTTGGTTTGACTGATAATAGTCCCCACTGTGGTGATTTTCCACTGAAGTGCTATACAGGTTTTCAGCCTCACAAAGAGCCAACTCTCTCCACTGTAACCTTAGTAAAGCTCTTTTTTTGGCAGATCGTCTTTGAATTTATTGAAGCCAGTATTTACTACTCCTTAGCCTATGCGCGGCGTGCCCTGGGGGCACGTGATCGGAATTCATCACCTGGAATTTGGTCCACTGGTTGGATTATTAGCTTCCTCGGCATGGGCCGGGTCGGGTACTGACAGGGAGTGTGATGTGAACGCTGATCTGTGCCCCCAGTATTTACTGAAAATTGGCAATAGCTTTCAAGCATGCATTGGATCACTGTCCATCCATTTTGTTTCACAAATTGATTTTGTGCCTCTTACCAAGCACTGTGGCATCTTTCTTCCATCATCCACCTGCAGGTTTAAGTAGCGCTTTTCAGTTAGGAATTGCTTTGCTTCTCAGCCCTCTCAGCTGCAGCTGACCTTTAGGTAGCTCTTTTCAGTCAGTGAATTGAATCATCTCTAATGTGAGGCGCTATTGTGCCTCTCACCCTTTCTCAATCTGCCCTTACTATACTGGCCAACTTGAATTATTTCTGTTATTAAATTTCATTGTCTCGTCTTGTAGGTTTTGCAGTAGCCCAGTGTATAAACCAGCACAATCCATCACCGCTTTCATCGCCATCTCCTTCTTCCAGTGGCAGTGGGAGTACTGGACACTGTGATTCAGTTACTGCCAGCTCAACTTCCACTCCTTCTGCAGCACAGAGTCCATCAGGTAAATCACTCTTTTCAGCCTTGGCATCCGGTGTGCACACGCCTTTATTCTATAAACGCTTATTGGATTGAATGGTAAGTCATATTTCAGACGTTTTTTACTATGCTGGATGGTTTTGCAACACAGATTGTGAAGATCTTTTCAGCTTTCTGGATTACTTTAGTCTGTGGATACTTTACTACTGTCAGTGTTGATTTCAATGCTGGTTGAAAGATGCACCTTCACCTGCTTTCTCTTTGTCTGCTAGCAGATTGTCTGCACTGTAATTATAATACGGCAGATTTATAGCTCATCATCTGATCAGCTGGCGCCCCTGTGAATAAGTGTGAGATTCTACACTCAGCGTAACTTTATGCAGCTGAATGGTTTTGTTCACGCACCACATCTTGTGGTTGGCCTTTTATTTTTAAAAATAAAATGACTCACTTTTGTATATTCGAATCCGATAGTTATATTTGTGTTGCAACTATAGGGCAAACATGATATATTTCAGCACATGTATCTAGGATGTTACATGATAAAAGATGGGCCATGATTAATGTGGAGGTTTGGTTAAACAGGCATTTGAGGAGACTCAAGTACATGCATTCCACGGGTGGAGAGTAAGTTGACACACATGCTAACTGACAGCAGTAACTTGCTTTCAAAGGTTTTACACACCAAACCATTGTGCAAAAATGCTTAATGTGAATATTTACAGTGAGATTCCTTTTTGCAATCCCTGTTAGGACTTCCTTTTCCAGTCTTCCTTTATTTGTGAAGTATTTGTAGAACATCCCATACTGGCATTTATCCTGAACATTCATTGTATCAATCCATTCATTGACATACATGAATCAGAGAGCTGCTAAGACACAGAGTTGGGGGCAAGGCAGGAAAGTCATTCTGCAGCAGATTCTCCTTGAGATGCTTACACTGTACACCTGCTCCACTCTAACCAGTTTTGGTTTTGACAATTAAGGTGACTTTTTAAAAATATAATCAAGTTGGACAGCCATTCCCAAGCTTGAAATGTGGACAGTCACCTGTAATTCTGATTACCATTCTGAGTGGCCATTTCATTTTATGATAATAACTTATAGGCATTCTGTTGTTAGCATCCTTGGGGAGCCTGAGAGAGACCTATTTAAATTTATTGCAGGGGGTTGTGTTCTAAAAATGGGATTTTCTACCACTGTCAGAAGGAATCTTTCTACAACAAGACAAAGCATTTTTCATTCAAATAGTGCTTCCTTATTTTATACTATTAAACAGTGGTTTCTGATTACACATGGTCACCCCAAACTCAAGTATCTGAATTTCTGCCTTGAATCGTATTACTTATTCCAGGCAGATGTCTTTTATTTGTGACCAGCTGTGATATCCACGAACAATTCAGTTAATCCAAAGCAGATATTTCCCCATGTAATAAAATGGAAGGATGATAGTGTACCCAATGGCATAGTTCACAATCTCCCAAAATCTATTCATTCAGTATGCTGTTTCCAGTAAACTTTTATTTATTTTAATCCTATAATTTAAAGTGTTCAGTCAGGTGGGGCTTTTTATTGTTGACTACAGATATCAGAGTATGGTTTTGAAATGTTTGTTTTTCAGTGTCAAGATGGCTGAGGTAATATCTTTTAGTGGACCAACTTCTGTTGGTAAGAGAAACAAACTTTAGAGCCACTCAGTGCTCTTCTTCAGGCTGAAAAACATGTCTCTAACCAACAGAAGTTGATACGATAAAAGATATTACCTCACCCGTCTCATGTCTCTAATATCCTGGGACCAACATGGTTACCACTACACTGTTTTTCAGTGTCTGCTCTTTGAAATTCTGCTAAATCACTTAAATTGAGTAAGATACCCACATTAAACGTAACCCATGTTCTGGTTAGTTCAGTGGTACAGCTTTAAAATTCTACTGTTCTGCAGGAAGAAATCCTTAGTTTAAGAAAAAGAAAAGAAAAGAAAAACAGAAAACTGAATAACCTTGCAAGACAGGAGGAGATTCTAAAGCTGGGTGTAGGGTATTTTGACTCTTAATCTTCCCCTGAACAGCTTTCTGGAACCATTTTCAATGCTCTCACTCCTGGAAGTGCTGCCTCTGAAATTTGTACTGTTAAAAGCAATGTATTGATTTACCCTGAACTATAGAAACAATAGCACCCTTCCCGGAAGTACCCCTTCTAGGAGAAGCAATTCTAGGAGAAAGATCACTGCAACTGTTTTTTCTCAGAGCTGATACACATATGGGTAGGTTTGCAGGATACCTGCAATCTATTTATACTGCATCTGTCTCATCTCTGTTGCACATAGTGATCTTATTTAAGTTTCATTCCATTCCTATTTGTAAAGGCTGCTATAAAATCTTTAAAATAAGGGGTTAGAAAAAATACGCTGATACACAAACAATTGTGTTTGATGTTTTAAAAACTACATTTGAAAGGCTATTGATTTTTTTCCTATAATAATTCATAAAGTGTCCAATTTTTTTTGAATTCTGTACACTATTGCTGCTGACTCTTTTGATGGTTAATCTACAATGTAAGTGTATTATACCTGTGACATTTTTATCACATTTAATAGCTGTTAAAGGCATTTTCCAACAGAACACTTTCATACTATGCCTAAATTGCTGAGAGTTGCATAATAAACTAAAAATCTCATCCCTGCCCAGTTATAGCACTTATCCAAAATTGCAGTGTATGAAGTGAAACTTTCAGTCTAGCTTCCAAACTGTTCTTAATGCCAAAGGTAGAGATTTTAAAAAACATGGAATCTGATTGATGTGCTCTGGAAAAGTCAACAGTAGATGCAATAGACTTCTGACTTTATAGTAGCAAGTCAATCTGTAGTAAAGTCACATATGAAAAAAGTCTTTATATTGTACAACTAGGCAATTAAGTACTACAAAGAGCTAAAAAAGTTTTGCCTTTCACTCTAGTGAAACAAAGTGTTGCACATTGTAATTACCAATTCAATACCAAAACATTCTTTGCAGAAACTATCACAAGAAGAAGGAGGGGGAAGCACAGAAACTTTTAATATAGAGTGAAAGTTATGTGCTGCCACTTCTGCTTACATCAGACAAAACCATGGTATTTTCCTTCACAAGGGACGTCACTAAATGTTTTGAATATTACATGCCTACTACATATGTTTCAGTCACTGGGAGAGGACAGTGGTTCTTTATCTACTTTTCTGTGAATAAATTAAGCTTTCTCTAGTGCTTAATGCTACTAGATACATGGATAGCTAATGTTATATTCCATGACAGCAACCTTTAAGTTCTTGCATAGAAAAATTGTGGGGTTAAATCAGGGGTGGGCAAACTTTTAGGCCCAAGGGCTGCATCTGGTTATGGAAATTGTATTGTGGACTATGAATTCTCATGAAATTGGGAATTGAGGTGCGGGGGGAAAGAGGGCTCCGGCAGAGGCTGCAGGCTCTGGGGTGAGGCTGGGGTTGAGCGGTGCTTACCTCAAGCAGCTCCCGGAAGCAGCAGCATGTCCCACCTCCGGCTCCTATGCAGAGGCATGGCCAGGTGGCTCTATGCTCTGCCCTGTCTGCAGGTCCTGCCCCTGCAGCTCCCATTGGCTACAGTACCGGCTAATGAGGAGCTACAAGGATGGTGCTTGGGGTGGGGGCTGCGTGCGGAGGCCCCAGCTGCCCCTTCACAGCACACGCGAAGCAGGGCAAGCCCCTGACCACTCCCTGCCAGGAGCTCGAGGGCCGGAGTGAAATGTCTGAAGGGTCAGATGCAGCCTCCAGGCTGTAGTTTGCCCATTCCTGGGTTAAATGTAGCTCTTGCAATATCTCTGATTGTTCCTTAGAAGTGAAAAAGCAGAAGCTGTGTCCGGAAGAAAGGAAAGTCCCTAGAGGGAAACAGCAAACAATACAGTCAAAACAAGTCACGTGCATATTTACTTGTTCTACGTGTGATCTTCCGTGAAGTAGAGTGCCCATGTGAACAATTGCTGTGTATAAGATGAAAACGTTCTCCTGATAGTTATACCTTCATCACTGTGCTTTTTGAGCTTACAGTGTAGCCCCTTTGCTGTCAGTACCTGAAAAATGTATTATTAAATGTGCTTATGCATGTATAGTAAATGGAACAGGGACGCTTTATACGTGTGCAGAATTCATATGCTAGCCTACAGTATATATTCATTGTTACACCATCTTTTACTGAGTATTTTTAAAACTGTCAAGTCATAAAATGCAGCTGGTTTGATCTTCCTTTAAGAAAATATTTAAGGGATGATAACAAGATCTGGAGATCTATAAGCCAGCACTAAGTAATGAGTGTTTGGGATTTCAGGAGGTTTTTCCCTTCTTGTATGCCACTTACAGCATACTGCTCTTTTAACTGGGGCAGAAGTTGCTTTGGATGTGAATGGATTAAAATGGAAAGGATAGGCCTTTGTTGCTGAGTTATTGTAATTTCCATTCTGATTTGTAGAGAATATGTATTCCAAAATTCTGAGCACTAGGATCCTGTAGAAAAGCAATGCACGCCATCTTGCTGACACCTCCTCTGTCCCTTCCATTTGTGATTCAGTAACCTAACTGTGGTGGTGTTTCAATTCTATTATGCTAATAATCCTCTCTGTTAACTAGGTAAAAAAAATATTTCTGTTTAACTAAAGTTTCTTTTCTAGAACCCTACCTATGTGCTAAGCAGTCTTTCTCTTTTCTTAATTGCTGGTTGTCACTTAATATATCTTTAAAATACTGCCCTTGGCTTTGTTAAGATCCAAGGGCAATATTTCAGTTTCATGTCTTTGAGTAGAAATATTGGATTGTCCAAAATATTATCCTTTTGGCAAAATAGCACATGCTATCATATAATTTATTGCCAACGAGGGATCGGAATATTACTGTCACACCAACATTTCTAAAAGATTGGTTCTGTTTAATATTTTTAACGTGTCTGGCCAAGTTACAGTGTAAAGTCTGCTAATCCTGCTTCAGTGTGACTTCAGTGAGAGTTCAGCTGGTGACAGAATTGCAGTATCTGGCCCTAAATACCATAAGTAAATCTCCAGATAAGTAGGTAACAAAATAATATGATTTTAATTGGTTTGTGAGGAACGAACACACACACACTTCAAAAGCATTTTCCTAACTTACAAGTCTTGATATGACTTAAGGTACCACCCAGAATACCAGCAGTTATGAATAAGTCCCTGTCATATACTTGTTGAAACTCTAATGTTTATCCTTTGTGTCCATTCCAGTTTCCCTTCTGTTGTGGTGTGAAAGCCTTTGTATGATATATCGCTGTGTTTTCCTCTAGTAAGGTCTGGCAGGAAAGGACGACGGCGGGTGTTTAGTCTATCGGAGGCTGACAGTCACGGTGGACACTGGGTTTAGGTCTTCAAGCAGCAGCTGCAACCGCAACTCGTGCAAAATCAATGCAGGCAGGTGCCTCCATAAGATTTCAAAAGGCCACAACATTTAATAGAGCATAGCCATTATCTATTTCCATACTAACAGAATGACTATCTACCATTACATGCATAAGATCTAGAACTTAAAATAGCATCCACCTGTATTTGGTTATTATAGTTAATAGCATCATATGTAGATTTAGCAATTAACTTCTAAAAGGTTTTACTGGTGGTTTCTCATGTTGATTATTCTTGGTTATCCTGCTGAAAGAATAAAAACTTCTCCCCTTTCCTGGAAAAGGAACATCAAGTCCCAGCTTTCAGACAGCCATGTCTTCTTTTGAACAGGAGCAGCTATGGCTCCAGTGGAATTCAGTAAGGAAGGGTTTCTAAATTCGCATGAATGCAACAGCTAGCCAGTCCAGCTGCAGGATCTTTGGCCTGTAACCCAGGTGAAAGAGAGAAACTATTAGCTAAAGACTGTCCAGGATTTGACCAGTCATATTTTCTATTCCTATAAAAATCCTCAAAATCTAGTCAGATGTTATGGAATTATTTTTTCCGGCTTTGCTTCAACCTGGCAATTTAACATTTGAGATGAGAAAGTGGGCAAATTAGCCTCCTGACGTTACTGAAATTTACAAAATAGTAACAGTGTTTACTTGGATCAGATATTCTTTATAGTAGTGGCATGAGAATAGAAAAATATTGCTGGTTTTGTTGGATGATATATCAACAACTTCCCTTATTTTTTATAGATTTATTAATACTCTTCTCACTTAGTTTCCTAGTTGCATTTTAGTTATTTATTTTTATCCTTTTGTAGTGTTGCTGCATGATTTAACTGAGACTTTCCTTTAGACCGTTCCTGATTTTTTGTTCTTGTTCTGCTCCTTTCTGCCTCCTTTTTCCAAATTATCCCACTTAACACTTCATTTTTGTAAAGTTAGTCTAGCTGTTATCCTACAGCTGCTGAGCAAATCGTGGGGGGACTGTGTGCCCTCACTTATCACTGATGCTCATGGGAATTAAGGGCACTCAACACCTTGCGGGATCTAGCCCTTATTTTGCGAACTGTAATCAGAAACTTCTTAACTGCATAAGAAAAAAGTTTACCCAATGTTTTTTCAAATGTTAATTTCCCGCACCAGTCCGGCACACTCTCATTCCTAGGAGTTACATTTGGGAAAACTCTGACTAATACCTTAGAGGAGGAAGTGCCAGAAGAACATGGGTGGATTCTATTCTCTCAAAATATCAGCGGCTTTGTTACTCTCTCTTTGTCTCTCTCTCTCTTGCGTCTGAGTGCCTCATTAATTTGATGGAGGCTTGAAATCCAGGAGTGAGATACTGTGAGATATCTCCAAAAAAGCAGAATATTCCCTCTAGAGGCATTTTCTGCTGGGGCAGGAATTCCCACAGCTCTTGTGAGAGTACATATTCTTGCCAAATGTCCAGCCCATGTCATAAACTCTAGAGTTTTGGATCAGCTATAAATAGGCAGTCAAACCTTCAGATGCTTCTCGGAACTGAGCTCAAACTCCAAATTTTGTAGTTGGTGACTAATAATCTTCTCTCACTGATAGAATGATACTGAAGGACAGAAGCTCAGTCAACACCTCTGGAGGTTGACCATAAAAATCCTTTTGCATCATGGTGATACTGTGATATCCACCTTAAAAGCCTTGTATAGAACACATTTTCATTGTCAAATAGTCCCCTTGCTCTGTTCCCTTGGATCCTTATTAACTCTGTTGCCTGATAATGCAAGATCATGTGATTTTTTTTTCCTAGCCTTTAAAATATTTTATGCCTTGTAAGGAGGAGTGTTTTTAAATTAGACATAGACCTTACCATTTAAACTGATGCACGTTACCAACATCCATTAGAGAAATCAAAAAATTTTGTCATGCTCGTACTAGTTACCCCTATGCTGACGTTCATTGTCTGCCTCTGCTAGGGGCTATTTTCTCACTATCCATAGTTAGCATTGGCCGGTGCCCTGCTGGGATGCAGCAGATTTGTCACTGCTACCCTTAAATATAGCAATACAGGAAAGGAAATGAAGTTCAGGGAGCTACTAATGGGTTATGGAAAGTAGATCATGAAAGAAAAGTTACAGCCATTAATAATAAATATAACTTAGAGAAAAATACAGTACAGAAGATCTCTATTTCTGTACTTATAAATGCTACAGCTGAAATATTTCAAGGGTGAGTTGAATTTGTTCTGCTGATATTTATGGTGCCATTTTCTAATCATTCCTCTGAGGTGGTTTTGCAGTGTGTTGAATAGAAAATTGCATTTGTTGGCCCTAGCTATGTTCCACAGATAAATATTTTCAACCGTTTATTTGTCCTTCTATATAAAATGTGGGAGACATTTTAGCATTCATTTAGGTATTATATTGGATTGGAACAGCACAGTGCAGTAAAAAAAAGCTTTGTCCTCCATTGGCTTCGCCTCAATAGGATTCAAAAAAGTATTTAGGATTATACCAAAAATTCTATGTAAGGGAAAATGGCTATAATTAAAGCAGCCAGGCATAGAACTAAGATGTAACAGATTTTGGAAGAGCTGCAGTAGAAATACTTATACTTCATATTTGTGTCCATTGATAACTACATTTACCAAAATTACTAATGTGTCTGAATAATAAATTTGAGTGTGTTTACAATATTCGAAAGCCCAGATAGGGGGTAAAAAAAATGGAAATTTTAAATTTGTTTAATCATGGATCTTATTTTTAAAAAAAAATAACAAAAATACTGCAGACATTTAAATAACTACACTACTACAAAAAGACTTATTGGTTGGACTTAGCTTAAATGTTAGTAATTGCCTTGGAAGTCAGAGAAATAAAAATTCACATTCAACAATTCTTTGTATTTCATTCAAGTCTTGCATTGTTTCCTCTAATATTTACCACATTCTCCCCAAAGCTTTTTTTATGGCTAATAAGAAAAATCTGCAGGGTTATTTTGCATCAGCGCTGTCTTTCAAAAAGTAGTTATTGGTGACACTTGAAAAAAAGTGGGAGCCAAGATTTTGCTTCAATTTACAAATCTTTTTTTTTTAAAAAAAAAGAAAAACAAGGCAAGAAGCTGTAACCCGCAGACTGTCAGCAAAAGTGAAATTAAGTGGTTTCTGAAGTGAAAATATACATTTGTTTGGAGTCTTGTTAGCAGAAAGATGAGAATTTTACAATGGAAGGAATAAAAACCATGTCTCTCACCCACACCCAAACCATTCATTTTCTCTCTCTCTTGGGTGATCATTCTTATCTTTTCATTCCATTCTAAACTGTGCTCTTTTTTTTCCTTGTGTTTTGCCTTAAGTTTATATTTTCTGTTCTTACAGGTTTAACTTGAATTCATATTGAAACTGAAATGTTTTTAAAGGTCATTCTGGAGTTTAAAAAAAAAACCACCAAAAAACCAGTCCTCCGCTTTCTCTCTACTTACTAGAATGCCTTGTAGAATTTTCTGCAGACTGCAGAATTTTCTTGTGCACTTAGACATGCTGTCTCTGAAATGAAGAGCCATGTAAATAGTCTGGTAGCTGGTTACCTGTGTTACTCCATTTATGTTAGCTAATGTACTCTGAAATGATGCATATTGGCCTGACCTGGGAGATTTCCTAATATAGGACAAAACTTATAAGCCAATTGGGGTTTTTTCACCTCAAAAATGTCCATTGAAGCCAAATTAGCAATTTTTCCATCACTTACTTGGGATTTTTAAGGAAGAGGTGAAAAGGAATGTTCAGTTATTAAAATGTTTCTCATGTTCATTATTCCTAGCCGCCTTCATTTTGTTTGCTCAGTGATGCCTCAGTGAGCAAACAAAAGTGCAAGAGGAATAAAAGAGTCCTGTGTATCTGCATTAACCGAATGGTTCTGTAGAATTATTCTCCTTCCAATTCTCCTGCGGTTGAATTGTCAACATTTGATTGTTTCACAGGTTCATTAGAACCAGGTTGCTTCAGGGGAAATGAATGCTACAGTTTTTTGTTTCCAAAGAACTTTCTGATGTGGGGTTATGCTGGTTGTTCTAATCTATGCTAAATTCTAGGAAAGCTTTTTTCACTACTCTCCTCTACTTCATCCCACCAGAAATAATAGTGATGTCACACTGTCACATTTCAAAGGAATTACTTACACATAGAGTATTTAATAGCTGTCTTTAATTCAAAAAGATTACAGCTGGCATTTCACATCTCTATTAAATATTTCCTGTATTTCATTATTTACATGACCATAGTGTACATGTGTAAACATATTGCTTCACAGATCTTTGGTTTCTTCCTGAGTTTAAGTACTAAGTAAAGAGCTTTATACTGTTGGTGTTTGTCATGTGTATTACACACAACTCAAATGCTAACTACTGCCTGATGTTTTCTTTAGTAGATGACTCTTCAGCTCCTGAACAGCCTCCCATGACCTTTTCCAGTCAAGTGGTGTTGGTTGATGAAACCTCTACAGCTGCCTTAAAATCTGGCAAGAATCCTGTAAAGAACCCTGAAGTGGAAACAGCTAACCTGTCCCCTAGCCTGATTCCTGCACAACAGCCCACGATATCTCTGATCTCCGATGACAATACAGATGCACTGAGCGTAGAGTCACTTACACTGGTCCCACCAATTGATCCACACAGCATTCATACTTTCAGCTGCATTCCTCAGTCGTCTTTACTGTCTGAAGTTTGCAGAGTGACAGAGGAAGAGGGTCCCGATCAGAGTCAAAAAGCAGACTATGATGAACAGTGAAGAAAATGGTTTAAGATTAGTGAAGAAAATGCAACTGACTGCTTTGTATTTTCTTTAATGGGGTGTTGGGGGGCATTAATAAAGCCACAAAGGCCAGTTGGCTTACAAGAAAGATGCCAATTACTCAGTAACTCAATGTTTGGGCAACTCTTTAAAATAAACATTATACATTCAGCAATTTTGAAGGAAATCTCTATTGTAATATGGGAAAGTGAAGAAGCTTTGTCGGGCTATCTTGTCTTCATGATGTTTTACTTCTCCAAATATGGAGAGACAGCATTTGCCAGAAAAAGAAAATATTTTAGGATATTATAGTACAGAGATGTTGTTTCCATTTGAAACAGTTTTTCTATTCTATCAGTCTCATTCAGCCTTTAGAGGTATGGCATAAAAACAGACTTGGCCACTTTCAGTATTGTATTCCTAGGACTGTAAGCTTTAATATTGCATCTCTGTGTAATATTTATTTCAATGTTTAACATAATTATCAAGCAAATTTTTTTTTATTAAAATGAAATAAAAAAGCAAAGGCTTATTCAGGTTAATATAAGATGCTTTTTTGAGAGGCGTGTTATGTAGTTTTTTGCATAACCAACTACAGAGGAATGTGAAGTATTTTATGAGACTTTTGTTCTACATTTTCTTAAGTGAGTGCTTTATGCTTTAGTCTTTGTTCATTTCTGACAGAGGCAAATTGCTACATCTGAGGAATGGCAAAATCCGTTCTGCAGATGGACACAGTCTCTTCTTTAGAAACAGCCACAAGAACTTGTGCTACATAGAAGTTTCCATCTCCAGTGTAGCCAGGAAGGTACCTTATCCAGCTGATGATATCTCACTTTAGAAGAATGAAACTCAAAAGGGAATATACTGACTTTTCTATCTGGAACCAACTAATCCTGATGTTAACCAGATTAAATTTCTCCGTGACTGTGAATCTGATCTGAAGCCTCTCTGATCTGTAGGTCCTGTTATAGTGAAGACAGAAATTAGAGAGAGCATAAAACTTGGCAGCAGTTTGACATATTCTTTGCTGCATTGATTCATACCTTAACATGAATAGAATTTAACTGCTCTCAAGTAAATCTGAAGTGCATTCATTTTAAGTGGTGATAAAACTAGCAGGGAATAATTATTGTTGTATAGATGATGATGTAAAGTATTCCCTGGTTCTCAAAAATTAACAAACGCTTGTTTTTGCTTCTATTTTGATTTTTGTTAGCAACAGAGCATATTATCTGATTCTGTTCCTGTTGAAATCAGTGAGAATTTGCCATTGCATTCAATGGTAACAAAACTAGACTCCAGGCTTGTGTAGGATGAATTAGGTACATGGTTTTCTATCTTCCATTCACCCTGCCATGGTTACAGGATTGTTTGGCCCTCACCTCAATAAGGGAGTACTTGAGCAGGATGTTTTAAAGGTTGTATTTGTATATATGACACACCTCTGACTTTCAGTCTAACTTTGTTTGCTGCTTGCTTTTTGAGGCTTAGTCTTTTGTGAAGTAACTTACCCTTAACAACATACACATATACACAATGTTAGAAGTGGTGGTGGAGCCAATGAGTGTTTGTTCCTGTGTTCATAACTGACTGATTCAGATCTGCTAGACTGTCTGACTCCTGTGGCTTTCAGCAGGTGTTTAACTAGTCTAACTGAGGGTCTGATCCTGCAAATGCGATGGCCTCAAACCCCACATGAAGTCTGAGAGTTGGGGGTACTCAGCACCATTCAGAAGATGCTTAGCAACTTGTGGAACCAAACTCAAATCAGAATTTGGCCTCTGGATGGAATAGAAGTCCATATTTCTTTTGGACCATTCTTAGATATGGTAGTTGAAAGACCATTGCAAAAATGATTACCTACTTATTTTGAAAATCTTCTTTTATGCTAGATGTGACATTTCACTTGACCTAGACAGGAGAAAATGCCATATTACAAACTGAATTGTGCTAAATAGTATTACTTTTAAATGGAAATTGTTTCTTTTAACAAAAATCCCAATTTACGTAATTTAAAATTACATTCCAGTTGCATTAAGTCAACAGGCACAAAATAAGCCAGTTAGCAAGCAGTGCACCTTCTTACCTCTAAGCCATAATGCACACCAAGAGATAGGACAAAGGAATTTTTTTTAATAAGCTTACAGAAAAGTAAGACTTGAAAGGAAAGTGGTGTACTCTGTGCTTCCAGGTACACTGTGGTAGCTTTGAAAGCCAACAATCTACTTGAATTGTCTGCTGGAAGCTTTAAAGGGAAGAGGAGGGTGAAAACATATTGAAAAAGAGAAAATAGAATAAATGACTAAACAGTTATGTCATTCAAACAATTGCTCAGACTTGTTTATTTCTAATCTTAAAATGTATATATAAGAATTGACAATGCTTAGTGTTGCATTAAGGAGAGTTCACCATATAAAACCCCTATAGATACTGAAATGTATCTTCTGGAAATCTTTGGTCTGTTTACAAATATAGTGTATTACTCATCTGCTGTTCTTCGAAGAATATCGTATCTATCACTTATCAGAAAAGCTCAAGAGCTGTTTCCTTAGCCCCCTTTCGCTGTAAAAGGGAAGTATAACAAGAAAGCATTAGCACAGCAGCCACTTTTTTAAAAAAAAAAGAATTGATTGAATCAGTGTGTTCTCAGTATTGTCTTAACCAAATCCTCACTGTTCTCCAAACATACCGGTCAATCTTAAGGCTCAGTATTTTCAGTGCAATTCTGTGGGGTCTGTGAAGAGGATCACTATAAAAATGGCATGTGTAGAAATGGACCAGAACATAACCCTGGATTTGAACTCATTCAAATGTGAGGAGATGCTGCAATCTGGTTGTGAATTTGGGGATTTGTTCCAGTCCCCTAACCATGTGTTCTCATGGTGCTTGCTGAGTGCTGATTAGATAAAACTCCTCAAATTCCTCACTGTGAGAAGAGACTAGCAAAGAAGTCAGTGGTATATTAAATGTGATGTTTGCTGTTTCTTGGTCTATTCTTCTCACATGTATTTTATCAAATCTGTACCACGATGCTATAGTACACAGGGACTGTTCTCTCTCTCCTCACCTTTGCTCAGCCCGTATCACACTGATGGTCTTAGTTTTCAATGAACTATAAGAGTAGAACCTAGATTTTCAATCTAATAGAGTAACTGCAACATACACCTAAGTAATCTGGTGTAGGAAAAATATCTAGAGATACAGGGCCTGATTCTGATTTCCACTTCACTGGAGTAAATCAGGAATAATTCTTCCGGAGTCAGTGGAGTTATGTAGGTATAAAACTGATTTGAAGCCTCATTCACTTTCCTGAAGTTTTTTAACATTTAAATTTAGGAAATTGTATTTTTGGTTTCCTTTGTAGTATTCTATGGATTAACCATGCTCAGTAGAAATGTTGTCAATGTGTTAATATACAAATAAAAGGCCCATAATTTGAGAGAGTAATTGCCCTGATCCAACAGTAAGGGATGAGTGCACACACATTCTCCATTGCTAATTGGTGGTAGTTTAAAATTCAGATTGGATGAGTTATTGTACGTTCTATTAACGAACTTCTAGCTAACCAAGGAAATAATGCATTTTGTTCCTTAAATTTGGAATAAGGTTGTAAATACGGAATTAACTTTGTAAAGGAGTTCTTCGGCATTCCTCATGACCTTTAGTTAGAGGAGTTCTAAACTTTGTTCAGGTAAGGGCTTTCTTTAGTAACAAAAGGTAAGAGGATCTGTTCTTCCATCACAGGTATTGAATTAGTGCAAGTAATTTCATGTTCTGGACTGTTGTTGTTAAAGATCTGCCTGATGTCCAGACTAGAATTCCAGATCAGTGAAGAGTCAAATCTGGATCCCTGTTCACAATTTAGGCCAATCTGTAGTGAGCCTCAGAAATCCCTTGCACATCAGTGAAAGTAGAAATAATGCTCCTTTGTGAATTTTAGCTCTAAAGTTTCATTGCTGTCTTATGCATGCAAAGTTTTAAAAGAAATTGAAAGTTAAAATGGTTTAGTT
The DNA here is from genome assembly GCA_007922305.1 of Dermatemys mawii. Classification (NCBI taxonomy): domain Eukaryota; kingdom Metazoa; phylum Chordata; order Testudines; family Dermatemydidae; genus Dermatemys; species Dermatemys mawii. The sequence goes on along the minus strand of ML677381.1, from coordinate 20,043,537 downwards.
ATAGTAAAATGAGCAGCAGCCAGCAGGTTTCAAGTTATGATGATCTTTCTAAGTAAGCAATAAGACATGATTAGCTGTAATTTCTATGCTGTTACTATATGTGGCCTTGGATGATTATTTTAACCACTCTAGATGTGCAGTAATCACCCTGTAATTGAGTGTCATTTTCCCAATAGGAAATGGATTTTATTAATAAAATAAGGGGAACCATACAGGTCAAACTGTATCCAGATTTCTGAAGCCATTCATAAAATTCAGCAACAGATCTGTTTGCTATAACTCTGTGTTTAATGTGTTCTTTTTTATCTTACATGTTGCTGTGCCTGTATTTGCTTTTATGGATATATTACTATCGAATAACCTACTTAATATTCATTATGCTAATTACTGCTTCTCCACAAAACCACCAGTCAACTTACTTCACTTCTGACCAAAGTTTAATAAGATGAGTGCTGTTAGCTGAAAATTGCATTGGACAGCTACTACCTGGAGAACTAAACCTATTAACTAAATGCCAAAATGAAATATTTGAGAAGGGAGAGGGAGGCATCAGTTAGGGGCCATGCCCTGGTGAGAAATCTGCCTTCCACCTCCAGCTACTTGGAAGGGAGAGGCTGCTGGGCTTTTTTTACCGGGCTGATCCTTTTCTTTCTGGCTAATTCATGTGATATATTTAAAACTCTTTTCCCATCCTATTCTCTCCTCTGGATGCTAGAAAGGAGTTTTCTCTTCCACACATATGCAAAGCTTCACTACCCTACCACCACAACGACCACTACCTTACTGGCCACTGCGCTCCCTTAGCCAATTCTTGTTTGCATGATCCTCTCAGGCAGCAGCTTCGCTGCTTGCCTCTGCTGTTCTTCAGAGTGTTCCCAAACAGCAGTGGGATGAAACTGAAATTCTTGTCAGTCTTACAGCTTCCCACAGGCAACAGCAGTCAATCTGAGCAGAATTTTGTTAGTTTCACTTTGCTGCTGCCCAGAAAACCTCTGAGCTGCAACAGAGGCACTGGAAAGACAGTATTGCAATGGGTCAAATTCAGAAGATTCTCTTCACACAATAAGGGCCAGAAATGTAATGTTTTTATAATAGAGGTTTAGATTCTATACAACTATGGCTGCCTTTGGCCCCCCAAAGTTTGTTCAAGCCCTACAGATTGCAAAAAATTTATTCTTTTTACAAACTAGTCTCTAAGATCTTGCTTGGTATTTTTACCAGTATATTACACATTTAACACTAAATTGCACTTATCAAAAAATATATATTTTGGAGGCAGTAGTCTTTATTTGATTTGATTACTTGGTAATTTGGAGAATTCAGTCGTCAATAATGGGTCATCCAGTCATTAGTGAGGGTTAAAGTTCTTCTGTATTGGATTAGAAATTTCTGTAGATAACTATTCATTGTTTATTTTTTAATCATTGTAGTAACTGGGTAATATGTATTGTTCACATACACAAGAAGTGAGTCTATATAAAGTTTCTTGATGTAATCAAATAACACATAGCTTAATGGATGGTAATGTTTAATGGCATTTATTTAATTCAAATTGTTTTCTGAAGAAAATGATACAGGGCCAGAGGTAAATAAGGTAGAGGTACTGTGGTCCCACTATTAATTTAACATAAGCTGTCACACATTGTCTATGATTCTCTTGGCTATTGGTAGTCATTTATACCAGTGAAAATATTCTGATTTGGTTGCATTTTCCTCTCTGGTATAAATGACTACCCCAGGACTGAGACAGAGGAAAACCTAGCCCATGTGTTAATGTTTATTACCCATTAAGTGGCTGTAGGGACTAAGTGCCGTTGAAAATGTTATAGTGTACATGAAGCTAATTTAAGAAGGGGTGGGAATTGCAAATGGTTTCAGTTTTGCAAACTAGAGATGATTTACTAGAACCCTGAAAGTCTGGCTTTGTCCTGTATAAACACTAAGCAGTAATCCGTTAAACCATTGTAACTTCAGGGAGCCCCACTGTCAGCCTCTGCACCTGCAAATATGTTTCTTTTGTTGTTTGAGCTATTGAACTTTGTTGCAAACATTTTGCTTCATTTTAAATTGCTTTGGAAGTTCAATTCTGTTTTACGTATAAAGGGGGAAACAAACCTATTTTTTAAGTAAGTGAATGTATTCAGGCATTGTTTAGTACATTATCACTCAGTAAGCAGAAAGGACTGTCTTCTTATGAAATATATTTGAATAACCTTGTGTATGAGATGTAGTTGATTTAAAAAAAAATCCAAACACAAGGTGGATTTAATTCTGAAATGTCTTTTCTACATGCAATAATATAAACTATTTAACATAGATTGTATTAGACATTCAGAGTAAATGTAACAGTACATTATGTTCATTTAAACTGAAAGAAAATGTAAATATGTGTCTGGGGATGGGAAAAATTAGAAAATATTTGTGTACATTTCTGAAACCTTACAGACTTCTTCTACAGAAGGGTGAATTTCATGGTATGAATCATGTTTCACTGGTGTTGAACACCTGGACAGGAATAAATAATGGAATTGTCTTTGTAAATTTAACTTTGCAATAAAAATGGTGTTACTGAGACCTTTTATCTTCTGTTGCTGGGTTTGTTGCATGCAAGCACATACAGTAACAGTGCATAGCCGCACTATTAAATCGCTATCAGTAGTTTGCTGTAGTTAATATTGTAGGACAAATTTGTGTGGGTTTGTTTCAGGAATCCTCCAGTGAAAAATTGAGCTATCCAGCAGATATGAAATTTCTTCCACTGGTTAGAGAGGAAAGGATCAAGGGAGTGAGCTGGGACACAGGAAGGAGGCCAGCAAAGAGATGGTGGGAGGTAGCAGTTAAGGGATATAGAGCAAGGGACAAGGAGGATGGCTGGACCATAGTTAAAGTAGCTATCACTAAAGGGCAGCAATCGCTTTCAGTTTGAAAATACCCTTTTTGGCTGTCGGATGTGATTTCTTCCCAGCTCCACCCCTGTGCTCCCACAGTGTGAAGGTGCCATGTATGGACCCTTTCAACTGAGGTTATTAGGTGCATTCCTGTTATTTGGCCACTTCATCTCCAGGGATGAATTAGTGACCACACTGTCCTTGCAAAGCATTTTTTCAAGCTAGGCATTCCTCCAGGAGAAGAGTCTGATTCCACTACTATGGCAGGAACATCACACCCTAACTGAAGTAGTTACCCTAGTACAAAGCCTGTGTATAGATAAGGCCTTAGTCACATTTCCTAGCTAAAATAACTCTCAGAAGGTTGGGGTACACATGGTACCTACAGAGTTGAAAGAGTGATTTCCTGTAAGAACATCCAAAAGCTCCCAAATCGGAACTGTGTTTCTCTTCTGTCCAGTAACTTTCTCTGTGGTGCAATTATGCAGAAAAGGACTCTAAGGTCCTTTTCTGCAGAACCATTGCTTAGCCATTCAGTCCCTAGTCTGTAGCAGTGCATGGGATTTTTCCGTCCTAAATGCAGGACTCTGCATGTGTCCTTGCTGAACCTCATGAGATTTCTTTTGGCCACTACTCTAATTTGTCTAGGTTCTTGTGTACCCTATTCTTACCCTCCAGCATATCTACCACTACTCCCAGTTTAGTGTCATTTGCCAACTTGCTGAGGGTGCAGTTCATGCCATCCTCCAGATCATTAATGAAGATATTGAACAAAACCAGCCCCAGAACCGACCCTTGATCGGTGGTAGACATTAGTCTAATCTTCTATGGGTCTCATTTCAGTTGTTGGGTTTAGCGTGCAGGTGCTGGGCAGTGTTGGGAGCCTGCGATACAAAAGAAATCAAACTAAATGATCAGGGGTCCCTTCTGGTCTTAAACATTATGAAAAAAATTGACCTTCATTTTCCTTCATGTGCTTATTTGCAAGGCCTACAGTGCTTTGATGTATGTAGAGGGGTTGGTTTGTTTGTTTTGTCTTTTCAACATCAAAAATGCTTCACTACTTGCCCCCTCTTCCCTGCCCTGGAAAAATCAAGTCAAAATTTGCAGCATGAATACAATAAATCAATAAGCATGTGCAATGCATGGAAAATATTGCTATGAGAGCTGATTACGGTATTGTATTTCAAGGGAATCTCTTTGGCTTGAATTCTTACCATGCACAATAATTATTTGTCCTTTAACTTGCCCACTCTTCTTGAGGGTTCTGTGTGGCAACTAACAGCACCCGTGCAAAATGCCTGGCTAACCACTGCCCTTTTTTGGTGAATAATGCTGTAGAATGGAATTTTTTATTCATCTGCACTGTCTGGGTATGTCAGACGCTCACACTGCACTCTTCCGTGCTTATCACTTGAATGCTTAATATGAACTCTTTGCCAAGTACCTTTCCTATTTAAGGAGTGAAGGAGAAGATTCTAAATGCCCATATTTGGAATCAAAATAGAAACATACAGGACTCCAGACTTTTCACAGATGCTACTATATGGCTGCATGTTTTATATGACGACAATAATGGCTATTTTATATTATGACAGAGTAAGCATTCATTGGGGCTGTGTTGAAAATCAGTTGCAAATGCCAAGCTACTCCAAACAATTGTAAAATAGATTTACATGACCAGCATCCTGATAACTCATTTGTGTATGTGCACACAACTGTGAATGTCATTGGGAATATATCATGTGCTTAAGTTTTGTTGGTTTTTAAATCTGTGTGAAACAATAATTTTGCTAAGCAGGAAGAATCAACTTCCTCTGTACAGTAATGCCAAGATTTTGAAATTACTAATGATTTTGAGTGTCTAACTTTAAACACCTTAAAGAGGCCTGAATTTCAGAAATTACCAAGCACCTGCTGTCTGAAAATTAGGGTCCTTTAAATAGTGTCAATCGTTAATTACTTCTGAACATTTACACTTAGCTTTGTAGACCTCTTGTGAAATATATTTAAAAAGATCATTCTGCCTTCACCAAATGTTCAGTTTATTGAGTAGAAAATACCAAAATAATTATTTCCCTCTCTTTTCATCCTATCAAAGACAAGTTCACATAGTCCCCAGTTTGATTTTATTTAGCCTGTTTGGACAACAGATAAGAGAAGATTAATACTCAAAATCAGTTTTCTAGTGACACATCATTGACTAAGTTTTTTTTTAACCAATAAACTTTGTAGTGGGTGATGAAAAAAATCAAGTTAGCAGTTACTTTAACTGTGAAGTAACTTGTAACATTAATTTGATGAAGAAATAATTACCCTTCCCCCCAAAAGAACAAATTAAAATAATTTATTTGAAGCTGTTACATGCTTTTGAATTACTGGCTTGAAAGTGATACTAAAAACTGGTCAACAGAATGAATACATCATCCATCTGGAACCATCTGGTTAGCTTAGCCACATTGAATGCTGGGAATTGACAAGATATGCTTAAGAACAAAAGAAAATATCTTTCCTTTCCCAACCCCACTTGGCTCTGCCAGATCATTTACCATAATGGTAAACTATAAAATGTTGGGAGTTTTTTTTATAAGTTGTGATTCATAACAGTGTAGGGTATTTCCTGCAGCTTCCCAGCTGGCTACCATGTATGTCTTGTTCCATAATTGGTCATTAATTCCCAGGAAATGTGTAATAATTTGTTATTGATGAAAGGACCATAGATCCTAAATATTGACCTACTTTTCTTGTTAGTGTCCCAATAAGTGGGAACAAGTAAAATAGGGCAAGAGTCCCCTCAAAACCAATAAGTTAATTGGAATCACTTTATCACAAGATCTGGTAGGAATGCCCAGGGGAAAAGGGATCTGACAGAGTAGGATAAATGGCTGAACATAGGAGATAGAGAGAGAAGCTGGGAAGAACAAAAGGAGATATTGGGATTTGTTTTTTTCTAAAAGGGCAAAACCCTGCTTGCAATAACACCACATATGTATATGGCCATCTCCACACCTTCAGTTAATCCATGAGAGTTCTTGGTGATGCTATTCTCCGGGAATCCCACAGCCTCCTTCTAATATGAGAGTGAAGTTGGGCATCCCAGAGGAAAACCTTCTGAATGTGGAAGAGAATATTAAGGTGCTATGTGTTAGCCACAAGGACTTTCCTAGCTATTCTTTATCAGCCAGATAAGGGCCTTCTTAAATAACTTAACTTGGATTTGCTCCAGGTGCTTCCCTGTCCTCGCAAGCCCTGACAACAGGTTGTTAAACTTGGCCTTTAAGAAATGACATTTGGGAAACTAGGTTTTACTTTCTCCTCCCCTAACTTCCCTGAAGAGGGAGGTGGATTTAGAACTCAGCAGAAGTCCCACTGACATGTGCTGCATTCCCCTCCCAGAGCCTTCCTCTGACCTGAAATCGCTAGCAAACACCACTTGACAACAGAGGCTGTGGTAGTCCTTTGGATCCTGAGGGTGTCCTGACTCTCAAGCGCCCACAGCCTGACAAATTCAGTGCCATCAGAAGCAACACGTACCCATCCCAGTACTGGCCCGGCCTGGCCCAGCCCTCCTCCTTTGCCCACCCAAGCCAGTAAGTTAATCGGAATTACTTTATCACAAGATCTTCCCAAGTGAACCTTCTACTAATTTCACACTGAACTCGATTAAAATCTCAGGCATTTCTGCATTCTCTGGAGCAACCATGGAAGCCAGACTTCAAAAAAGCCAGCACGCAGCCCATGGATTGCTTCTCTTCATGCACTGACCTGCATGGAAATGCCTGATTTCAGAAGAGTTGCCCTGGGTCTATCAGAGAAGTGACACCACATGTTATGTTTACATTGCAGTAAAAAACCCAGTGGTCCTGAGTCTCAGAACCTGGGTTAGAGGACTTGGGCTCGGGTGGCAGGCCTGAAAATTGCAGAGTAGGTGTCCAGGCTCAGGCTGTAGACCAGAAGCTGAGACTCTCCCCTCCTTGTGGGAGCTTAGAATTCAAACTTCAATTTTATAGCTCTGCAGCCCAAGCCCTGAGAGCCCAGGTCAGCTGACCCAGGCCAGTCACAGCCATGCCACAGATACTTTATTGCAGTGTAGCCGCACCCATAAGGCTGAAAATGAGAGGGCATCTCACCTCCCCACCTGTGCCATGTGAATTTTAACGACTAGTGCCAGAGTAACAGCCCTTGAGAAGGTGTCCTAGCTACAGACTGGGCAGCGGCAGCAGTACAGGATTCCTCCCCTCTCCAAGCCTCACTGAAGGGCAGCTTCCAACAGTCAGAGGTAAGTGCAATCTCTGTACTCCACTCAGTCCTTTATTTCTCTGCTAATGACCGGATCCCTGTGATGTCATTGTTTTGGGGACGTGTACATTTGTCCCCTAGGAACTGAATTGAAACCACCAACTTATTTCACACAGAACAACAAAAAGCCAGTCAATGTTTTGTCTTCATCACAGTCCACATGGGCAGGATGTCAGCTAGTGAACTAGGACGATACTGAGGCCATGTTACTAATGGTTGGGGCATAAAACTAGCGTAAGACCAGGAATGCATGTCTCTAGTTCCCTGTGTAATGTACCAGCTGTGGGGATAATGGTCGCAAGCATGGTACACTAGCGGTTGGCCAATAAAGAGGTTTAGAAATCCCTAATTATTAGCAGGAATGTGAGTTCCTAAGAGGTACAGTCCTTTGCTTTTGCACCTGGAAGGCCCAAGTCCCTGGTACTTATGTGCAGCATGGTGACTGTGTAGTATTCATCTACATTTTTGTTATGCTGGCTCTGCTATTGACTCTCTATGTATCCTATTGCAAGTCACATAACCCGTCTCTGCCTCGGTTTTCATTATGACCCTGAGGTGGGGGAAGGGAAAAATGTGTCTTTAAAAATCAGCTTTATCTTACGTGGGACAGCTAGTGCTAAATTGCTTAAATGATTATATGATTATTGTATAATGTTACTATTGGCCAGAGTTAATGTTGTTTGGGTTCTCTTCTGTATATGCCCCAGTCTTAACATGTTTGTATTTCTTTTAAATTTAACCTTATCTCTGAATTTTCTAGATTTATAATACTTGGTTTGGGGAGAATTGTAATATCCCTGTGATGTGTTTTACCCTAAATTACTGAAATGTGTTCTCAACCTTGACCTATTTTTTGTTTGAGAATATATAGACTCATAGACTTTAAGGTCAGAAGGAACCATTATGAACATCTAGTTTGACCTCCTGCACAATACAGGCCACAGAATGTCACCCACCCACTCCTGCAATAAACCTCTCACCTATGTCTGAGCTACTGAAGTCCTCAAAACATGGTTAAAGATTTCAAGGTGCAGAGAATCCTCCAGCAAGTGCCCCAGGCTGCACAGTCCCAGTGTTCCCTGAACTATCAAACTGGGTTACAACTTGTGACTATTGAAAATAAAAAAATTAAAAAGACATTCAACTGGGAGTACTAATAGATAAACACGGGGTGCTTTTTAGTTAACCAGCTTGATGGCTGATGAATTGTGCATAAAGCCACTGTACTTCCCATAAATTACTGTTTTACTTTCAGTTAGTTTTTCTACGTTTCTTGCTACATTTTTGTGGTGTGAAATACTTTGCCTTTGTTGCTGTATTTAGGAGAGTAGCTCTTGCAGTGTGAATTGGTGAAGGATGGGAGCTAAATCAAAATCTAAATTGTTTGCACTTGTGATGAATATAATTAAGTGCTTGGGGAAGGAAAACAAGTAGGGCTGGCTGGAAAACAGAGATTCTGCTTTACAAAACATATCAAGGTTTCAAAATGTATTTTAATTCTTCATTGGAGTGAAACAGTTTCTGCAAAAAATTTCAGTTTCACTGAAATGGCATTTTTCTACTGAAAAAGGTATAGTCCAATTTTTTTTGATCATCTCCAAGTAGGAGGATTTTGAATGGAATGAAGCTCTTACACCTTCTTTGTGGAGCTTCAATTAGCACTTTCCTTCCCTGGCAGAGAAATTAGGTTGGCTGCAGTTCAGCTATTACAAGAGGATCCGTGCTCTTGACGCTAATTATTGTAACTGGGATTCTAATTGTCTTGAATGTGATTACATTGCCGTGTTCCTTATATTTTTAAGGAGTGGCTATAGACTTTAGTCACCTGTGGTACCTTCCGAAAGAATGTTGGGGATTTTTAAAAATCTTTGCTGTTCACTTTTACTTAATGACAAAGAATAAATCAGGCATTAGAAGCCACCACCCCAAGTTCCCTGCCCTAGAACAACTAGACACCATAGACCTTCTATAGCACCTGCCCAGCTAATCTAGTAATGCATACAGACTTCCAAGAGAGCGCATGTTAGGCAGGAGCATAATAGTGCATGCATTGGGCTGTATTTGAAGCTAGTCAAAGCAGAGCAATGGAAGAGAACATGATTCCTCCCCCTGGGAAGGCAGTGCCCAGCACAGAGATCACAAAACCATTCACACCATTAGCGCTGTACTGACGACATTTCCGAGGCTCCCTGTGGCATAGGCTGGCTTCCACTGCCAATGACATTTTCCCTTTGGTTTGTCTCCTGCTTAATTTGTTTTAGCACCTGCTTTCTGTGGGCAAGCTGGGTGGGGATGAAGAGATGAAGGTGCAGCCAAAGGGTGGAGGGTAAGAATAAAATGCAGCCCTCTCCCCGCTCCCAACTGTTGAACATTATTTTAATGTCCAAGTACAAACAGTTGCAAGACTGTTCTAGTCTCATCCTGGCTTTTAAAAATACCGTTCTATTGCCAGGGCAAAGAATCTGGATGCAGCCTGTAGGCAAATTGCTTTCAGACAGCGTTAGTCCTGGGAGCTTGTTTCAGAAGCTAGCATTCTACAAGGCAGTTGAGAAACTCTGCCATGCCCCATGAAGACCACATGAACCCCCCCCAACCCCCCCCCCCCCACCCCACCCACACCCCTCATAGTCTTTGGAAAACAACTAAACTGTATGGCAGTTACCATCTTTTATTACCAGCACGTCTCTATTAGCACTGTTTTGTTATATTTCTGCTGATTGTAACCCCCTGAAAGCTGCCGATATTACAAACACGATTTATGTGGCTAGGAAAATATGTGGTCTAAGAATTAACCCTTGATATAGAAAGGAGAAGCTCTTTCTCTGAGGAACTTGCTATCTAAATTTGATACATAATCATAGGTGATAGACAATGGAAAAGGAAGGAAAGGCAAAAGAAAACAAGGGAGTAAAGAAGGCTTCTTCTGAAGGAGCATTGCTTCTACATGTAGTGGTGGGATCTATATACGGATTGCCTCACTGTATCAAAGCAGTGGTCCATCTAGTCCAGCATTCTCTCTGACGGCTGCCAATATCAAAAAGTTTTAGAGGAAGATGCAGAAAACATCCTCATGGATAATTACAGGATAACCTGCCTGTGATGATTTATCTATACCCATGCATCTGAGAAGCAAGGAAGGGGGCTAAGGCCAGCCAAGAAACTGGAAAGGCCCCAGCTGGAGCTCCTAAAAATGCTCTCTTCGCACAAGCTGGTTGGTGAAAACTTGCCCAGGGGCACATGGCGCAAAGCTATTAAACAGACACAGCTGCTTCTGCGGGCCTACTGCTTTTTCCTTGGCTAGGGGCACAGGGGTCACATTTGCCAGTATTTCTCTGCAGCCATAAGGGCCAGTTTCTCAGGTAATGAGATTCTGGCAGTTGGGGGGCTCTAAAACCCCCAAATAGTAAAACTTGTGATAAAATCACAAGACCTGGCAACCTTGCAAATTCTGTCAGGTTCAGCAGCATCAGTTCAGCACTGTCTTGGGTGAGACATAAGAGGGCCGATGATTACATGCATCTTTTGCCTTGCACCAGATTTATACCCTTGCAAAAGCAGCAAGTTCCTCATTCTGTTTGGCCACAGATAAGGTTTCGAGGTGAGTAATAACCTTTAAGCATGGGTAACTTTGACCCATAAAGTGTGGGTGACAATCAGCTTTGTAGGTGAATTCCTTGAGGGGGAGGTGACGCTTTCAGGGCTGCAATGGCAGGTGGCTTAATTTGCTAGTAGAATGGGAGGTGTGAGTTAGGGAGGTAGAACTCATTGTGGAGAGGAGAATATAATAGATCTGTTTGTTGGTGCCTTGGTGATTCGCATTCTATAAGTATCATTGACTGACATCTTCTCTGACATTCCCCACAGCCAGAGAGTAGAAGAAAAAGCTTCAGTGATGTTCTTTAGGAGACTTCAGGTCACACTTGACTTGAGTGTGTCATATAGGATGATCTATCAGCCTATTTGTCTATTGTTTCCCAGAAGATAATACATCCCTACCGCTACCCCCACTGAAGTGCTGTGGATGCCAGGATATTGTGGGAAGCTGAATTTGGACAAGGCTATATCTTTTTAGACTTGTAGGACTGAGAAACAAATAATCTTCCTCCCTCTGACTCTCCACTTTGGTTCACAGTTGAAAGGCTTTATGTGTGTGTTGATGCCTTGAGGCTAAGCATTAGTATTGCTGGCCAGTTAGTCCTGGCCTAGCCCATTTTGGTAAGACTGTTTCAGAGTCTTGTGATTTTTTTCAACACAGATGAATTGAGAGAAAATTTGCTTAAAGATGCATTTTTAGTTGCACAGTTGAGATTCAAATTTTACGAAGACCAGGGATATTTTGCTGTAGGAGATTGATTCAGGCCCATCTCTGCTGGCCTAAATTATGAAGATGTCTGGGAACAATGTTAGTATTCAGGAGTTTGAAATATGCCAATGAAGTATATAGGAACATTTTTTTTAGATCACTGTAAGGATGTGTTTCAGGTCCAAGATGAGGAAAGATGCCTAGCTAGGTTGGTCACTTGCATGATCTATGGAGAAAAATAAATCTTTTTTTGGACAGAAGTGCACCTTTCCCACTCCCCAGTGTGCTGAATACTAATTGGGAAATGAAGGTTGAGGTGAAAACTTTAGCAGACACTGCCAAGGTTTCCTGAAGATGAATTAATCCTACAAAATGTTAGTCAAAATGCTGCAACAAAAAAGTCACCTCTAAAGTAAGACCGTCTACAATGTTAGTTTTCTTGGTTACAGAAAGTTTTCTAACATTCTCCATCCATTATGTTTTGAGTGCTTTTTCGTTGTTCATGCTAACATAGAACAGCAGAGTAAAAAATTATCTCCTGCTCTGTCTAGGAGGCAGGTGACTCAGTGTTGACCCTGTATGAATCAGTTTGGTTTTCCTATTTGCTGTACTCTATTTGTTTCCCTTATTCTGCTGTTCATGGCCAAGATTTGTTTCTCCTCATTGCTAGCAGCGCCCACAGGCATGATAACACTGAAATGAGGAAGATTATAGCTTCAAGGCAGACCTGCAAACATAGTATTTCCTGTTTTGGATGAACTGTCTCCTTTTGGCTGGGTCTAGAACAGCCAAAGGACAAAAGAAGTCTGACTGTGGGTCCTGTGGGCCTTCTGGGGGTGGGGGTGGGGTGACAATGGAAAGGAACAAATTAAAAGGAGGGGATGACAAAGCAATCTTAGAAAACAAAGTTGCGTGGCCTTCACACCAGAGTTTTATGGCATGATTCTTGGGCTTTTAGACCAAGAGAAAGAAAAGTGACTCCTTATTCTACTGATAATAGCTCACTTTAATTGATCTGTCTCTTAGTGCACGTTGCAACTCCCATCTTTTCATGTTTTGTGTGTGTGTGTGTGTGTATATCTCTCTCTCTCTCTCTATATATATATATATACACATATATATACACACACACACAAACACACAAATAAAATCTTCCTAGTTATGTTCCACGCTCTGCATCTGATGAAGTGGGCTCTAGCCCATGAAAGCTTATGCCCAAATAAATTTGTTACTCTCTAAGGTGCCACAAGTACTCATTCTTTTTCCTTCTCTTGAGTTACTCTTTGTTAATCTGTACTAATTTGTTCTGAGATGTGTACAAAGAACAGAAGGTAGTGGCCTGAAGGGCTCGCTAGAAGCTTGCAATCTAAAGCCCCGGTCAGGCAAGCTGCTCCACCTGGGCAAACCCTCTTGCCATTACAAGTGCTCTGTGTGAGTGCTGGGCTCTCCAAGAACAGAGCAGCTTGCAGAATCAGGACCTAAACTGCTGTTGCTGTGGAGTGCATGACACAGAAAATGAAGCTCTGCCCCAAGGAGTTCACAGTCTAAATAACTGCATTGCTGATAGTAGTGAAACCTACAGGAACTGTAGAGAATTGAGACACAAATGAACCTGCCTCACATTACCTCTTCCCCTCTTATTCCTCTCTCCCCGAACACAAACACATGCCTGAACTAAGAACGGTTGCATGGACAAATCAGCCGAGGTAATAGTAATTCCTAATTAGGATCGGGTATTAATATATGTTGACCCATTCTATGCACAAGACATGAAACTTGCAGGAAGCAACATCAAGATGTAACCAGGTCCTAACCAGCTGGCATATGAGTTGCTTAATGAGACTGACCCTAAGGCAAAATTGATTTTATGGTTGGAGCATGGGACTCATCAGGAGATTGACTTTTGGGAAGTGTTTTGGATTGTGTTTTTTCATTTCAGAAAACTTAATACCATTATTCAGTAAAAATCACCCCCAAAGGAAACCTTTAGAAGTTTGCAGTGGCAGTCTCTCTGATCCAGTGAGAAAGTATTTAGGGTTATGTACAATATAAGCCTGCAGCAAAGTTCTAATCTAATTAGATCTGTCACTGTGGTATCTCTCCTAGGATCATCTCCTATTCCGATGGGTGTTTACAAGGCATCAGATGAATGATGCTGTCTTCATATTGGAACATGATGTTCTAGCAGACTGTTTGAAGGCAGGTTTTTAAGTGTGACTGATTTCAGGGTGATGTTTGGTGGTGCACTGAATTTTTTTTTTACAATTTGTTAGCTAGGATTCTTGTTGTCTTTGATAACATTAGCATTTCACCCCCTAGGTGACCAGTGTTACCATAGCCCCTGTCAATCATGACCAAAATTTCCTACCAACAGATACCTCTGTTGGTCTAGACTACATGAGTTTGGTGAGGTCTTTCTTCTGTTCCTCAAAGTGTGTTGGTCCATATCACACAAAACACTGCTACATTTGGTGCCTTTGGCTGGAAATCTCAGTAGGGAGTCTGAAAATCAGAATCAGCCAGGAAGACTGAACACCACCTTAACCTCTCCAAAACAGTGGTCCCTCCAGACCAGGCTGAGCCATATTGATGAGACAATATGCGGAAGCTTGGTCTGCTGTAACATTTGGGATTAGATCGGTGATACTTGGACAGAGGCTCGCGAGCCTCAAGTGACTCTTCAATGCGTCTCCTGCAGCTCTTTGCAGCACATGGTAGTATAACACGGTGTGATTTAATTACTAACCAATCAAAGTTGTTAACCAAGCAGGATGCTTTTACTATGTTACCAACCAGTTGTAGTTGATAAAATAATACTTGGTCAGTCATTTTATTGTGAGAGTAATATATAGAAAACTAAATATGTCCCATCAGACTGTTTAAATATGGATATCTTATTATATATTATATTTATATTATATATAGTAAAAAATATTAAATATTACTAATATTATAGTAAATGAAACAATGAATTCACGCTATTGTGGTGCTTTTCGGTAATGCTGGTTGCTAACTTGACTCCTAAACCACTGAGGTCTAAGTATCTCTGGATTAGATCTTCCAGAGTATTACTTGTACACAGAATTAAGTATACTGCTAACTAAAAGATTTCCCATTATGTGCAGTAGAAATGCCAGCCCATTGTCTAACATCCCTATAGATGTACGTCAAAGCCAAAGCAAACATTTCATTACTTCAATTATTTACAAAAAAAAAACCTTGCTGGGACGCTGCTCAGCACATAGAAATCATCCGATACATTGGAAGAGCCTATTGCACACTTCCACATAAACATTTATTGGTTAATTCTGTTTATCACCAACACATGAGATTTTCGCTTCATTTTCCAGTGAAAATGAATTCAGATAGTGTGTACAATTTGGAAGCAAAAAGAAAAGTGTGATCATTTCTTAAAATAATCCTGTACCTCCCAGAAGTATTAATATTCACATAAACAATGAAATGTATGTATCTGTCTTTCATGCATGCTTGGTACTGAATTTTTAAAACTGTCTGTCTGCATCAGTCGGGCCCGACCATCAGTCTCTAGTGGGAGGATGAGTGGGAAGGTATTTTTTTCATTTTAGGCCCTGCTTTGAGGTCAGACAAAAGCCTCTTTGCTTCAACTGAAGTTGTCCAAATTTTCCTCTGCCATTTTGACTCCTCTCTGACAAGAAACCCTTTAGCAGTCCTCCTTGCACCTCCCCCATACCTTTTATATATGCTGCTCTTGCTTCTAATGTCCAGGGGGAAGGTAAAGCAGGGAAGGGTTCTTCTGTTAAACCAAAGAAAGTCTTATTCCAATAACAAAATAAACAGTTGCACATTAGAGCCACAACGTTGGCTAATGTGTCTGGCCAGCAAAAGAAAAAAGAAAACACCCATGTATATTTTCTTTAAAATAGAATGTAGTCTCCATTGCCAATATCTGTTAAATAACAGATAATCTACAGAAACCAGATAAGTAAACTGTAAAAACAGGGAAATCAGATCTCAATTTTTTGCAGCCACTTTTACATTAATTGATATTGTGTGCATAAATTCTCTGACCATAACTCTACCCCTTTCACTGCAGCACAGTCTATGTGCCTTAACTGGGTTTATTTATATCCTACAATCTATCTACCCAGTACACATTTCTTATTTAAAAAAAAATTAATATCTGATATCACCTGGTTAGATTTTAAATCCAAGTTCACAGGAACTGAGTGTGTTGCTCTTTTTGGTTGCTTCTCCATTTTGCCCTTCACATGAATTTGCTTATCACAGCTTATCAGCTCAAGGCTTTCCTCTGAAAAGCATGTTTGTGATCAGCAGCTGTTACATAATTTGTAATTCTTACACAGCTGCCAAAGTTCTTCTGAGGAAACGGTCTTGGTTTTGTTTTGTTTTTTCTAAAAGTGGGTAACTCCAGCTGAAAGGGTTTTTTTGTTTTTGTTTTTTTGATGAGATCCTCTTGCACATTGAATGCAGTGCTTTGAAGGATAGTTGGCCAAACTCTCTTAACATAAAGAAGTGTAGGGCTAGAGTTAGAAGCAGGGAGTTGGGTCTCCTGGGTTCTTTTCATAAAGTCTGAAACTCTAACTTCTGTTTTTAGCTCTGCCTGACTTTGAGAGAGCTGAGATAAGTCACTTAACCTCAACGTTCCTCAGTTTACTCAACTGTAAAACTTGATTTATACCAATGCTAAAGTCATGGTGAAGTTAAGAGGCTCAGTTAATGTTTGTAAAGTGCATAGACGTTCTTTGGTTAATATTGCATATATTTGTGCTTTCTGTTATACCAGTGAAAGGCAAGAAAATCCATCACTCACTATGACTATTTGCATCCAATCTGTCTTTCCATCCTACACTCAACATCTGTGGATGCCATGTCCTTAAATTACCCCTCTTAAAGCCCAATCTCTCATCCATCCCTGTATCATCTGAGCACCACCTACAGAAATAACCTTTTCTAAACATTCCTGATCTTTTTACACATTTGGGAGTTCCAGATAAGTAGGTCTAGATATGAGCTGATGATTTATCATCACACCTGGCAAAAAGCTGCTTACAGCATTGCTGTTCTGTGTCTCTGCTCTCCAGAGAACAACAGACAAAGGAAAGTGTTTTCCCCAATTTTAAAAAGTTCTAGCCCTCCCATTGCCTTTTTCGGTTAGGTGCCCACTCCTTTTCTTTTACCTGTAGACTTATTAACCCTTTACAGGTAAAGCAAGCAGAGAACAGCTACTAGGAGGAATATTATAGCTAACTAGCTGGCTGGGTGTCCATAAGAGGGAGCTACTCTGCCCCTCTTCATTTATCACACCACCCCATAACAGATGCCCTCAAGAGAAGGATATGTTATACAGGGGGCAACATTTTTGGAATACTTTTCTCCATCACACTGCAGAGCTTTTGCCTACAATCTTCTCCAGCCCCCTCGTAGCTGACTTCCTACTACAGGTGTAATGAAATAGTGTACTTCTCCTTATATTTGGGGTCAAATGGTGTGTGATTCATGTTCAGCTGGAGTTTAAACATTGTTTAAAAGGACAGTTTACATGGGAGCTGAGAGAGACATGACTGGGACTCCTGAATTCCTAAACAGGCAGTCTTGGTAGTTTCATTGCATGCTGTAAACTATTCACTGCCCACCTTTTATGACATCTTCTCAGGATCTCTGGCTGGGGATTTTACCCAGTGAGCTATTTTTACCCAGTGAGCTATCAGTGTTTCATCTGTTCTGCCCTGAGTTCCTGTCTGTACTACACTAGATACATAGTAAGTTCAGCCAAACTATCAGCAGCTGGTTTAGCTGGAGTTCGAAACTTGGGATACAGGCAGCACCACAAGCGCCTTGGGCGAAGTCTACGCTGCAAGCTGAGGGCAGCATTCCCAGCTCACTTGCATGTACTCAAAGAGAGCTAGTGTCAGTATACATAGTAGTGAAGCCACAAGAACACAATGTAGCTGTGCCAAGTCCAAACCTTCCGGAATCCCATGTGTCATGTGTGTGGCACGGCTAAGTTGTGCTACCGCCTGTGCTCCTGGGGCTACACTCCTGTTGATGCTGACACCAGCTCCCATGAACCACATGAGCTGGGCATCACATTCCTAGATTGCAGTGTAGACATAGCCCATGTGTTTTCATGCAAAGCTCCCTCTTGCAAAGCGTGAAAGCTAAATACTAAAAGAAGTAAATTCAGATGTTTATATATGGGAATAATTCCTTTCATCACAGTGACTCTGTACAATCTCAACTGGATGGTCTGTTGCACTAAAACATCTCTGAGGATGTTTAATTTCTTGAGCAGTTTATCAGATTTATATCAATGTCTATCAGAGTGCTTCACTAGTGTAAAGATTTGTGGCATTCAGCAAAAGATTTCCCAGTGAACAGCTAGGAAGAATATATGGAAAATGTTGGTGGGGAGTGTGCTCAAATAGCTTCCCAACAAGACTACTCCTGCTCCTGTTTCTGCAGGTTCCAGCATAAATCAGAAATGGACACCAATGCAGCACTGTATAAGATGTCATTGCCAGTGCGAAAAACTCATGCTTTATGTATTTATTTTGGCAATGCTTCACACTTTATCTGGCACAAATAAAGTTATTGAAATTGTTCTGTGGAGTCTCCTGGTTTCAATCTAGTTGTTGCAGAAAAACAAAGAATTTGCTAGCATTTAACTTCTCATAGCAGCAGCTAGTCAACATGTAAGAGTGTCTGTTTGCTGTTACTAGCTGGTTTATGATTAAAAATTTACTGTTGACAGTCTGGAAGGTGTTTTTCCTAGAAAGTGAACTGCATCATGACATTTTAGCCTTTCACAATGGGTTCATTCTTGTGTAATTCCAGCATTGCTGTGTTTATTTAACACTACTTCCCGTCTTCCCCTGTCCCTTACTAACTACTAGTTGGATGTCTAAATTTATATCTCCTCTGTTCTAACTGTAATCATAGAACTGGAAGGGACCTCAAGATGTCCTCTAGTCCAGTCTCCTGCACTATGGCTGGACTAAGTGTTATCTAGAAGACCATCTCTGACAGGTGTTTGTCTAACCTGCTCTTAAAAATCTCCAGTGATGGAGATTCCACAACCTCCCTAGGCAATTTATTCCAGTGCCTAACCACTCTAACAGTCCAACCTAAACCTCCCTTTCTGCAATTTAAGCCCATTGCTTCTTGCCCTATCCTCAGAGGTTAAGAAAAACATTTTTTCTCCCTCCTCCTCGTAACAACCTTTTACATACTTGAAAACTAAAAGAACAGAAGTATTTGTGGCACCTTAGAGACTAACAAATTTTTATGTTGAAATAAAATTTTTAGTCTCTAAGGTGTCACAAGTACTCTTGTTCTTTTTACAGATACAGACTAAAATGGCTGCCACTCTGATACTTGAAAACGGTTATAATGTCCCCTCCCAGGCTTCTCTTTTCCAGACTAAACAAACCCAATCTTCCCCTATAGGTCATGTTTTCTAGACTTTTAATCATTTTTGTTGTTGTTTTCTGGACTCTCGCTCAATTTTGTCCACATCCTTCCTGAAATATGGTGCCCATAACTGGACACAATACTCCAGTTGAGGCCTAATCAGAGTTGAGTTGAGTGGAAGAATTACTTCATATGTCTTGCTTACAACACTCCTGCTAGTACATTACAGAATGATGGTTGCTCTTTTTTTTGCAACGGTGTTACAACACTGACTCGTATTTAGTTTGTGTTCCAGTATGACACTCAGATTCCTTTCCGCAGTATTCCTTTCTAGGCAGTTATTTCCCATTTCGTATAGGTGCAACTGATTGTTTCTTCCTAAATGGAGTACTTTGCATTAGTCCATATTGAATTTCATCCTATTTACTTCAGATCGTTTCTCCAGTTTGTCCAGATCATTTTGAATTTTAATCCTATCCTTCAAAGCACTTGCAAACCCTTCCAGCTTGGTATTGTCTGCAAACTTTATGAGCAAACTCTCTATGCCATTATCTATATCATTGATGAAGATATTGAACAGAACCGGACCCAGAACCGATCCCTGTGGGACCTCACTAGTTATGCTCTTCCAGCATGACTGTGAACCATTGATAACTGCTCTCTGGGAATGGTTTTCCAACAAGTTTTGCACCCACCTTATAGTAGTTCCATCTAGGTTGCATATCCCTAGTTTATTTATGAGAAGATCATGAGAAACAGTATCAAAAGCTTTACTAAAGTCTTTACTAAAGACGCAGTTTAATGGGCAAAACAACAAATCCACGGGGTTCTGTGTTTTAGATAGCCGCACTGTTAAATTTATTTTTATTTACTCTTTGTATTCCGGTAGCCCCTGGAGGCTGCATCTGAGACTGGGGTCCCATAGTGCTAGGTGCTCTACATGTGTAGGTATTCAGCCCTGCTCCAAATACCTCATTGTCTAGACAGACAAAGAGTGGAGAGAAGAGAACTATTATGCCATCTCCAATTTACAGATGGGGAACTGAGTCATGGATTTATGAATTCATAAGGTTGTATAGGAAGTCTGTGACATAGCAAAGAATTGCATGCAGACCTCCCGAGTCTCAGTGAAGCACTTTAGTCACAGGGCTGCTTATGATTTTCCAGAGGAAATAATGAATCAAAACAAGTGATGATTATATCGAATATTTAGCGTTAAAACAAATTTAAGTAAAAGCTTCCCTATTCTGCATCAGTTCAATTTCACTATTGTAATGTACTCCTTCAGCATGGAACTTATTCACATACAGATAGGCATGTTGTAGATTAGTAATGCAAAAACCTCAAAATGTGTGTAGGATCAGTCTGGATGAGGACTCAGAAGTTTGGAAGCTTATCTGAACTATTCAACCTGAGAATATTTTCCACAGAACATTCTGATATTTTTACATTAGTTTTCAACCTGAATCAGGATGGAATATCAAAACTATTTGTGGACTGAAAACTTCAGAAAAAAAATGTGATTTGTAAATCTCAAACTATTGTGGGTCAACATTGTTCTGTGTCCAACTGAACTACCAAAATACTTCATGGGACTTGTGGTTCTAGGCCCACATGCCCCCATCCTCCTCTGAGGGCCTGCTCTCTGATTGGACTATATCTCCCATAATGTACCGCAGTGGCTTAGCCACAGGGAGAAACTGATGCATCATGGGAGAAGTAGTTCACCTGGAGAGCCAGGAGAATGGGAATATGAGAAATCTAGAACTATAACTCTCATGTGGCACTGTTGTTGCTCAGTTTTGTTTTAGTTTTCCTGTTAGATTTCAGTGGAATTTTCCATTTTGCTGCTAGAAAATCTCAATGTTGACCAAAAACAAAAAATTCTAACTGGAAAATGCTTCATTCAAAATTTGTTGAGCAGCTCCAATATAAACTTTTTGATCTGTAGAACTGGGCTGAAAATCTTGAAGAGCATCTTATTAGGCCTCCTTGGATTCAGTCATGCCACATATGCAAGCTATCACTTGAGGTTTTGCAGTACTTGTACGACTGGTCCTGACTGGAACTAGGATGTACATAACTGTATGGGCATGAAAAAAAAGAGGGGAAAACAGTTAGACAGAAGGCATAAAGTGTGAGTGAGGGCAAGTCAAGGTTCACTTTTTGTTATGCTCCCATGCACAAAGAGCAGTCTCTCATTGCTCAGTTGGAATTACTTTTAATTTTAGATTAAGTTAACAGGAAAGAACAAAAGCAGAGTATGTTTCAACCCTCAGAACTAAATGACTTCTGGCTCTGCAGACAGGCAGAGTTCTTAGAAGGTGCATTACACAAGACAAAGCACCACTTTAAGATGCTGACACCATAGTTTGGGCGCAGTTCAAAGTTTAGGTGGGTCAGCTATTATTTTGTGTGTGCGGTTTCTCAGTTTTTATTTAAGCAGAGACAGGCCCAAGCTGCCAAGTTTTAGACCCAACTTCCACAAAGTTTAGGGGTGCTCAGAACTGGGGCTTTTTTCAGGCAACTTTCTAATTAAAGAAGATATAGATAATGTAAAAACCAAACCAGTCTCAGAAATCCAGAATTTAGCCTGCTAAACAGTCCTTAGCTCATCTACAGTCTGAAGGACAAACATGTAGCCTCTTTGTGAACTTCCTGCCTTTTCTTCATTTTACACCACAAAAGTTTACAAATCTCAACTATCTAGTGGCATGTGGCTGACTCTCTATATTGCCGTCAGAGAGAGCCAGACCTGGAACTTGCACTTGAGAATAAAGAAGACTTTACATAGCAGATCCACAGGAAAAAGAGAGGAGATGTATCTCTAAGCAAGGAAATCTTAATGCTGAGCAATATTGCAGTGAGGAAGGAGCAGAAGTGTACTGAACTCTGTCTTCTACAGTGCAGGAAAAAATCATGTATCTTCTGAGACCTAAAATCTGCTACTCATTTAGGCTCTGATTCAGCAAGATGCATGCCTGACTTCAGGCACAAGTAGTCCTAGTGACATCAGTGGCACTATTTGAATACCTACCTGCTTATGTACTTTGCTGAATCAGTCTCCTACTTCCATTGAAGTTGATGGGAGCAGAATAGTGCCCTTATTGCAGAAGATCCTGTTTGTGATGGGGAGCCTGGATGTTTGCAGAACTGCATAGAGAGTGTTCTCAGGGACCCTTTTCTGCAAGTCAATGATAGGCCCATGAGAAGGAGGCACAGGATGTAGGGCCAGAGAGTAACCATTTATCTGTGTAGCCTTAACTATGAATTTCATATTTTTTAAAATGTCATCGATATGTATACTGTACAGACAAAGTAGGTGAGGTAATATCTTTTATTGGACTAACTAGCTTTTGTCGGTGAGAGACAGAGATGATGCATAACTGTTGATAGTGTGGGGAGAGGGGCACACATTTAAGATACTGCAGACAAAAATCTCTGCAAAAAAAGAAATAAAACCATAAACCCTGGGAGAAATCACCCCACATAACCTGCTCCCTCACATCACTTCTGGTGAGAGACAATCTTTCAAGCTCTTCTTCAAGTCTGTGTATGCACTTGAAAGTTTGTCTCTCTCACCCCCAGAAGTTGGTCCAATAAAAGATATTGCCTCACCCATCTTGTCTTTCTAATATCCTGGGACCCACATGGCTACAGCAATAGTACATACATCTATATGTAGATATAATATTACCTTACCTCTAGTAACATCACTTCTGTGTAGCAATAATAGCCTTCCTTTATGGTAACTTCAATGACAAGATTGTTCGTGTGCTAGTAAATCTGCTTGGTTCTCTATACGAATCTTCATGATTTTTTTGAAAGAGGAAATAGATTGAAAGAGACGAAAAAATACCAGGTGCAGAGCTAGCATGCATTTGGGCCAGAACATACCCTTTATACAACTGACTATAAAGCTGTGAATCAACATCCTTCTGAAGCATGACATTAACAAGGCACGTTTTCTCAGCTCTGTTGATGAAGGGCCAGATTGGTAGAGAGGTACTATTTTGCTTAAGATTCTGCTTTCTTCATTCCACAGTGAAGAACAGCTGGACAAATCAATGAGCCTGGGGCAAAGGGATAGATTTTCTGGAGTCTGTTGCTTCCTTTTTTCATCCCTAGCCCCTCTAGGATGTGGTTAATTGTGCTGAGTGGGTGCTGTAGTGTGGCTACCAAGTTGATTACTGTTTGTGTGAAACTGGATAGAAGGAGGTGGTTAAGTCTGTTTCAGTTTTATGTAATTAAGTCTGAAAGGCCTCAGTGGTTACATTACAGGCACTAATTTAAACTATTTTACTGGATAAAGCTGTAATTGTGTTTTGTTGCATAAAAGACAGATTTTTTTAAAGAAAAAGTTGCCCTCTTTTCAAATGATTTTGGGGGAGGGGCGAGATTTTAAATTTTTGCTCTTTACAGTGTCAAGAGACATAAGTATCCACTACAGACTCAACGTCCTGTCAAAAATAAAATCTGTTTAAAAAAACACATCTAAAAAAACACATCTAAAAAAACAAACACCATTTTGGGAATGGAAAAATATCTAAAAATAACATCTACTTTATATTTTTGCACTTCAGTGAAATAGCCCAGGCCCCAGTCCTGCAATTGGATCCGCAAGGGTGGACCCCTGCACTGATCTATGTGCAGGGGAAGGGAGGAAAACCATGGTTTTGATTTGAGGTTAATCTCATGGAGAATCTTGAACATTAAGTTCCAGCCAGGAGTGAGATTTTAAAGAGACAGTTAAACCCCGCAGGAATCATAACTCTAATGGTGCAAATAGCCTTCTTAATAAGGGCCTAATCCTGCCAAAGTGTTTGGCACCCTCAAGTCTTATTAAATATACATTTCCTGTCCCTTTGTGAAAAAACACTACCACGTTGTGTGTTTCATCATGTAAACAGATATAACCAGAACAAGAAATACCTTAGAAATGCCTATGATGTATTAATCTCCACTCTCTTCCCCTCCCATCCTCCAGTCAGAGTTTACCAAACCACTGCATGGGTTTCCCAGAAGGCAGGGTGAAGGGAGGAATATGGGTTAGTGAGCAAACAAAAGACACTGGAAATGAGTCAAGGACCCAAATAATTTACAGAAAATCTGGAGGTGATTGTTTCCTTGGGTGTGTTCATTTCCAGCTCTCTACTCTCCTTACTCATTGCATTGCTTCTAGGGAAGTTCCTGCTGCTTCCTTTCTCTGCTCTTTGAAGCCTGTTCCACATTTGAATTCTCCATTATTTCTAGCTTCTAGCTTCTTCTAGCTTCTCCATTATTTTTCTTCTCCTCCCAAAAGGGATTTGGCTTCAAGAAGAGAAACACTGACAAACATGGGGCCATACTATGTATTTTTTCCACAGTAGGGTCTCCTCTGTTGTATGTGGAGCTGTAGCACCTGAAAGTTCATGGGATAAGTTAGAGAAATAATGGACTTTATTAGGAACTAAACTCAACCCCTGACTTAAAAAATAAAATAAAAAAATATGATCTGATCTATTCTGGAACTGGTCCACCCAGACAACCCTGCCATGAGGCTATCAAATGAATGACAATTCACTCAGCCAATGAACTACCCCATGCTCCAGCTGAGGACAGGATGCTTTTGGCTACAACTATTTAGCTATGAACTTAGAAGGCTAAAGACTGGACTTCAGTGCCTGGGGCAACATCTAGGGGAGACTCCCCCACACTCCAGGGCCCTACGAGCCATGCAGCATTCTCCCCTCTGATCCCATGAGGCCTTGCGGGAGTGAAACTGGAAGGAGGAAGGAGCTGCCAGAGACTGAGGTTAACACAGCAGCTGCAGAAAGCCATTCAAGCAGAGACCTCTGGACACTGACGATGTCACCAAACTGTTCTCTGTAGTTTCACTCTGAAGATTCTCTCCCCGTCTTTCCACCTAGCTCAGTGGTTCTCAAACTTTTGTACTGGTGATCCATAGCAAGCCTCTGAATGTGACCCCCCTCCCTTACAAATTAAAAACACTTTTTAATATATTTAACACCATTATAAATGCTGGAGACAAAGCGGGGTTTGGGGTGGAGGCTGACAGCTCACGACCCCCTCCCCATGTAATAACCATGTGACCTCCTGAGGGGTCCTGACCCCCAGTTTGAGAATCCCTGATGTAGCTCGTGCTCTCCCAGTACCACCTCACCAAAAGGACTGAAAAACAAAACAAACACCAGCAAACCATGGAACAAATGTGACATTGTTCACTCTGCTTGTGGGTTCTGTCCCTCTCCTCAGCCTTTTCTCTCTCTTGCCTTGTTAAGATTGTAAACTCTTTGGGACTGGGACAGTTTCTTATTCGAGGACTGTACTGTGCCTCTCAAAATGGGTCCTATTCTAGGTTAGCCCCTTGGCATATAATAAATCCAGTAACTGAGAGGGAAAAGGACTGTGCAATCTAAGTTCCAACAGAACATGATGAGTAGTGAAACGAGGACAAAACAACAGGATTATGTGGTTGCTCAGAGATGTGTAAACATTTTAGGGTTGTGTTGGACAGCAATAAAGGAGGTGGGACAGTACATGAGATGCTAGAAGAGTAGAGTGGGGGACATATGCAGGGACGGTAAATGGGAGATCAGCAAGAGAAAGAGTTGAGAGATCAGAACTAGAAGAAGGCAGCTTTAAATTACTTTGGGGTTGGGAAGTTAGCAAATTGAATCCAAGGAAGCAATGGACATGGATGGGTAGTGGAAGTGTCCTGCTAGTGAGTATGGAAATCTGTGAATACAGAAACTTGTGCCCAGAAGGAGGGGAAAAAACAGTGTTGCGCTAGAGATTTATCATACATCTGCCCTTCCTGGAGCATTACTCAGGCTCTTAGAGAGCCTGTCTTCCCATCACAGAGGATGGACTAAGGAAGCAGTCTTAGGAAAACACATGGAGTGAATGTATAGTGTATTCTAAATACTCCTTGGCATGACTGCCGAGTGAACGGAGCACCTGAAGTGGTTACAGGGATTAGCAAGACTTCCTCTAGGAGTAGAATTAATCCAAATTCTCAGCCAGAAAATATTCATCTATGGTTTTTTGCTCAGGCTGACATTTCCTGAGGGCATGGATTTAGCTGAACCCAAGTAACCAATCACATGTCATCATCTGACAGCCTTTGTTCTTTATCAGCCTATTAAGGATGGGCTTTTAGCCAATGAAAATGTCAGATTTTTGGCAATGGGTTTACAATTATTAGGAAGTGCTATGGCAGAATAATGGAATTAGATGGTTTAGAAACCAATCAAATGGGTCTGTTTCCCGTATAGTCCCAGAGAGGGTGGCAAATGGCCAGGGAAGAAATCAGAATGAATCAGGCACTATGAGGTATTTAGATTTACTGCAAGAAGTGGACTCTAGTCACAGCAGTCGCTATCCAGTCTGTAATGAAAGTTGTCTCCTAGCAGAATGACAGGGCCAACTGATCCTGTTGGTGCTTTGGATTCACTTTTAATTTGCACAGGTGAAAGCACATGGAACAAACTTCCTTTTGTTTTGCTTGAAAATTATCATTGCAGAGTCGCAAAGGAGGTGCCGGGAAGGGAGTACTTAAGTAAAAGTCAAAGTAGCTCCTCTGTCTAGTGTCCTCCCTTTAGAAGTGTGTCTCTCAGCTCACTGTGATTGGCTGATAGGGCAATCCCACACCTGCTACGGAGAGGGTACTTTTCTACTCTTCTTAGGCAGAAGGATCAATGACTGAAAAAACTGTAGCAGACAAATCAAAATAGCGTTGCCCCTTTGACCTAAGCAGTTAGCCAATTTTTGGGACCTTGCAGGTTTGTTTCTGTTAGGAGGAGAAATGGAGGATACAAGTCAGATATTTCTTTGGTGAAACCCCTTTTATTTACATGGAATGTACACAAAGCCTGGTTTTCCTAAACACAGCACCAATGAGCAGCAGAAATCCCTAAGTGTGCCCTTGTAGCATGAGAAGTCTCTGTCTCTCTGCTACCTCTGAGGGCCACGTTCATGACTGCATTTCTCTGTGCCTGCTTCTAACATGCACGCGGCTTGCCCAGCAATCCCCTACCTCTTCTGCCTTCACAGCCAATCCCAAGGAAAGCCTTCAGACCACACAGGGCTTAGCCCTGCTCACACTTCCCATCTGGTTAGTGCCTTGGCCAGTTAAGCTCCTATTTTTTCAACTATCATTGCAGAGAAGAGCTTTGAATTACTCCTATTTAGCCTCAAAGAAGCGTGCTTAGCAAACCATCCCATTTAACCAGGTCTGTGATTGTCTATAGATAAAAGAACCACTTGATGGCACCCATTAACAGCATTACAATGGTTTATTCTTGTTCTACAGAGAAATGGGCATAGATTGTAGGAAACCTAAGCTCTCCAAAACTCCTGGCAGAGGCAGAGGGAAAACTAAGTGCTTTACTATTGAGTCACTTGCTGTATCCATTGCCAGAGTCTTCAGTGGGTTTTTGGTTTTGACTTTTGTTTTCATTTGCTTTGAAGGATACTAAGAATAATGTGGGGAGGGAAGATGCAGGCTATGCAGAATGCTCTCAGGAGGGGCTAGATTGTGTTTCATTTGTAAACACACATTTTTGCTGTAAAGGGTCGCGGAAAAGCAGACAGGTTGTTCACCTTAAAGCCTAGCTTATTTTTCAGGTACACAAGGTATCGTGCTCATCTCACCCCAAACGCAACCACCACGTCTGAGTTGTGCCCACACATCAGCTTTCCCTCCCCCCCACCCCCAGACACACACAACACCAACACCTACCAAGTTTCTGCATCTGCACCTATTGTGCTGCTTCCATGGGTCTGTCCTGGTGTATTCTGGGACAATTCGGACTGTTATCCCATAGTTCCTCACAAAGGGATAAAGTGCCCAGCGGGAAAGCACACAGCAGCAGCATGTTGGGCATGTCTGAGTGCAAAGAGCTGGAGGACCAGATCAAATGATCACATAAGCATGGCTGGGGTGGGAGGAGGTCTTGTCTACATTGCAAAATCACCAGATAGAGGAATGACAACCGTGGGCCAGAACAGGTCTCTAGCAGGGCAAAACACTAGTAGCTGCCACAGTTCCTGACCAAGTTCTGTGCAGACCCACACCAGGTTTAGAATCAACGATGTTCCTAATTTGTTACCTCTTGGGTTCAAAGCTGTACTATAGACAGTGCCTAAGAAGCAAGCAAAGATAGACCATGTCTGCATGGTGATCTGCCATCAATGGTCAGCTCTCAGAGGCTTGCTTTCCACACTAAGGCCAGGTCTACACAAGAAACTCTTGCCAGTATAGCAGTGTGGGTTATAGTAACGGCTGTGATGTTTTTTGGTGACATTTCAGTACCAGCAAAAGCCCCTGTATAGACACAGTTATACTGTCTTAACAGCACTTTTTCCACTGTAGATTATTTTACTTATTGAACTAGTATAAGCGATACCAACAAAAGTGCCCCCCACTTTTTTTTTTGCTATGAGATGCTTCTGTACTAGGAGGGTTTGCAGTTTATTTGTCCTGCAAACCTTTCACCTGACTTCGGCTGCATCAGTACGAATCACAGCTTATCTTGTCCACACAAGGGGCTTGTACCGGTACAGCTAAACTGATGGCTGAAATTGGAACAAAACTTAGTGTAGACAAACACTTAAATATCTTTTCTCCCCTTCCTCTCCCCGCTCAGAGAGAACAGCTGATGGGATAACAACTTATTCTGCTGCTGCCAAATGCGTGTATCCAAATTCCCCCTATTCCCAGTCTATGGTTTGCACTTGGTCTGAGCAGGACTGCTCTCTAGCAGTTCAGGTGGGTTGGCTGTCATCATTTAGAGCTGCTTTTTTGTCTGCGACACTAATAGCGTGTTAGATGATTAAAACTCAGAAGATCCACAATCCAATAGGCTCTTTGGTTCTCAGACCTTGGAAGTGAAACTCAGTGGAGTGTGCTTAGGTTTTGTTTTAGGCTGTCAGTTTCACTTTCAGGTTCTCAGAGCTTCGGTGTTTGGGCTGAGGATGCCGCAGCAGGAGGTTGCTTTGTTTAATCGCAGCTGTTCTCACTGGGATTTGAAAAGAAATCTTGGAAAGAGTTCTGCTTAGGCTCAATCAGAGCTTGTTCTTCCACAATCAAAATGCTGGCTTGAATCAACCTGATAAATTGCCCTTTGAACTCATCTGACATGTGCCCTTTTAGTCCTTTCTATCCTTAGAGGCGCCGTCTGAACAAATCCACCTGTTCTTTGCATGGCTCTGCATATTCTCACTAATGGGTATTGCACAGCCTGGTGGTGTGTGGCACCTAACAGTAGAACTTTCTCCAAGCCATGCCTGTCAGAGCACACACGTCTCCTACTTTTCTCCCCTCGGTGTTTTCAAACCTTCCAAGAGTGAAGCTACAGAACGGGGGCCCTGTGCCCTCTGCCACGTCAGCTCCTTCTAACTACTGCCCCAGAAGGAAGTGAACCACTCCGAGCCTTCGGATCTGGCATTTCTCCACGTATGGGGTGGTGTTAGTTCATTGTTGTTGTTCTCTGTCTAGCTTTTTGTATAAGGTAATTTTAAGTATCTTAATAAGTAGAGCTAGTTTATTCCAGTTGGCAAGGTCAGGTCCATGAGATGGTGAACCATAGAAGTAGTCAGGCTTTAAGCGATGAGTATTGTGCCCAGCTGTTTCCCCAGCAACGTTACATGCATGAGAGAAGACCACTCTCCTCCTGGGTGTTTGATTTGCTGGACTTTCACACCCAGAGCATGCAAAGACAGGCAGAACAGACTATAGGGACCTCTGTTTAAGGAAGCTGTGAAAGCTGAGCCACCTGGTCCGGAGGATCATTGGATCCAAAGACTGAGGCCTGGTTCTGCTCCATCACTTCCTACAGCAAGGCTACATTGTCTAAGAGTTTTGTCTGAACAAGATCTTTATCACTGCTGGCTCCCCGTCCTTGGATTAAAGCTGTTGGCTCCAAAGAAGAAGCTGAGGGAGAAGATAGCCACAGTTAGCAGTGCCAGATCCTGTATATCTGTCTGTATTGGATCCATTCAAGTCTGACATAGCCTCTATAGTTCTGACACTGAACCCAAATTGGTTCTGGGTTCCACTTCAAAGTCCAGAATTGTGGAGCTGAATATTTATCAGGATTCTGTACTCTCTAGGCCTGTGGCTCTGGTTTCATGTGCTGCTCCAGTTCCAGGACCATCCTTGGATCTGACAAGGATGTTAACAGCTTCCTGCATCTGAGCACTCCTTGGATCTGACTGACAGAAAGCTGGCGATGAGGAAGAGACAGTTTTCCTCAGTTCTATGATCTGCTTGTGGTCACATGAAAAGAGGTGATTTAGTCTTTCTCCGGATCTATCTATGCCTCTTCCTCCTAAGACTCGTATGAGGTCTCCAGGCATATCCCTTGTGACGGAGTCAGACCAGAAGGATATAGGAGAGTGCTGGAAGGCAGGTATATTAGTCTGAGGATGTGCAGGTCCCTGTTCCCTGGATAGCCAAACAAAGGCTACTCCAGGCCAGTCAAGACACCTGGGGCCAATTAAGAACCTTCTAGAAAGGAGTAGAAACAGCTAGCCTAATTGGGACACCTAAAGCCAATCAGGAACTGGCTGAAACCAGATAAAAACCTCCCAGTTAGTCAGGTGGGTGTGGGTGTCAGGAGCTGTGGAAGGAAGTTATGCTGTTGGTGAGACTGAGTGTAGGACAACATATCATACTGAAGGAAGGAGGCCCTGAGGTAAGGGTGAAGTGGAGTTTGAAGAAGCAGGGACTGCTGTGGGGAAGTAGCCCAGGGAACTGTATTGTGTTTTGTGCCTAAAAGGTCAGCCATCTTAGCTGATACTATTAGGGTCCCTGGCCTGGAGTCCGGAGTAGAGGGAGGGCCCGGGCTCCTCCCTTTTCCATCTTCCATACTGGCCTGTGATGAAGGTAACTCACTAGGCGGTGACTCTTGCCAATTATACTGAGAAAGGGAGGTCACTCTGGGGCCTAGATGAGTTTCTGAGTCCCCTAAATCTGCCAGGAAGCGCAGGACCCACAAGTACAGACTTGGAGCTTTGTCACACCCTGTAACCTTTCCTCTCTGTTCAGTCTCCGGTTTTATTGCTGTCTCTGGTGTGGTCCTCAGCAGATCCAAAGTCCAATCCTACTTTAGAGGAGGGTACAGGAAGAATTAAAAAACCTTAATTCATTTTGGGTTATGTGTCCTCATCCTTTTGCTTCTCTTCCTATGAGTATGTTTCTGGATCTCAGCTAATGGAGAGACTGGCATCCCTGATATTCATGGCCTTACTGAATACCACCACAAGAATTTTCAGATCATCGTCCTTGTTAATGGAGAGGTGCAGTTTCATTGTGTAAGGATCCAGTGGATTAACAGTCTTTAGATCCACTTCCTCTGCGTGCACTGGCAGCCCAGACAGTTGTTCTCTTTTTGAGGAGCAACAACTGGATGCTGACTTTGATCCTGATTTGTCCCCTGATGAGCATGTGGGTGTAGCTTCTGCTTCCGACCCTTCCAAGGATGTTTTGCAATTCAATGACCACAAACAGATCACATGATAGCCACAATAAACTGATTTTCAGTGGCTGCAGAGAAAACCTCCCACCAATAGTTGACCACTAATAGGATGTGCTCCTTATCCTGGATGGTCTTTTGCAGACTTCTAAGACTGGTGAACTTCTGCTTCCTGTCAGCCAGTTTCCAAGAAAACAGACAAATAGTATCAGATTCCCTGTGAATGGTTTTCTTGCATTCAGACATATCCTGTGCCAAATTCACTAGTTAGGGCTGCTACTAGTAACAGATTTAGGTCCAGCCAAGCTCATTCTATTCCCACTGACTAAAACTAGTGCAGTTAAGAGAAAAAATGTCTTGTCCTCTTCTTCGGGAATTAGAGTAGCTAATTACCAGGTGGTGACACTGATGGTCCATTACCAATTCCACCTGTGGGAAAGGAGGGCGTTCTTTGTCCAAGATTTGCCACATGATAAAAGAACACTGGCTAATGCTATTTTGCCAGAAGGACAGAATGTGGCAAGGCAGAAGGTTCTACTCTTAGTCACCACCAACCAGCACAGCACCAGCACAAGACTGTGAATATGCCAAGTTGTCCTGACAAACTCTGGTTACAAGCAAGTAACCTTCATTCCTTTGCCCCTGCTCTCCCTGGGGCCATCGCCTTTCTTCTTCTTCACCCACACTGCTGTCAGTATGAGCCAGTGTCCTCTGAGGGAGTAAAAGAAAGTGACAGCTTGTTGGGGGCGGGGGTGAGGGCTGTCTCATCTGCAGAGACCACTATAGACATTTCCTGGGTGAAATCATGAGTAAGGAGGAAGCAGGGTGGAGGTGGCGAAGAAGAGAAAGAATCTTCCTTAGTTGAACAGTAACTTATGCTTGAATCCTGAGAAATGGCTGAGCAACGTCTGACTCTTCTTGTACTTGCAGACTTTTACTGGGAAGTTTGCTGATAGGAAGATGGCTTGAGGACTTCTGGATCAGCCCTTTTACGAGCACTTTGTTTTGATGGATGATGTAATGGTGAATGTAAACACCACCTTCTCTGTGAGTCAGAGCACAGGATATGAGACAAAGGCCTGTTTTTGCATTCATGCGAAATTGCTAATTCAGTTTTTTCCCTTGTTTCAAATAATAACCAGCAATGCACAAGACCCAGACAACCACTTCAAAATGTCTGCAGTTTGATGATTTATCATCAGGCCCAGATTAACCAATGTTCACTCACTGCACTTGAATAAAGCACCCATCTTCTGCCCACTCCCACTGGATTTGGATGGTTGGTGTTGTGGCTGCATGGGGGTCACATCATCACTCAGGTTTGGCCCTGCTGATATCCTCCATGGTGACGGCTGGGTAGCTGAGTGAGTGATTGTGTGACCTGGCATGCAGGCTTGCAGCTTCGCTCACTCACTTTTAGCTGGGCCACCCCTCTGTTATGTCGGGCTCCCTGATTTCCATATATGGAGCCCCAAAATTCCGTAACTCCCCCACTACTTAGCACCCCAGCTCAGTCCTGAAGACACATGTGGGAACAAAGGACTATAAGATTTCTGAAAACAGAAGGAGCCAGTAAGAAGAAAAACATTGTGCGGAACAATAGCTCAAAATTATTGATGTGAAATATTCCCAGATAAAAATTCCCCAGTAACCTAAAACCATTCAGTGGGATTTGAACATCACAAGCATTGCTTATCCCCTCATTCTTAATGATGCTATAGCCCAGTGGAAGACATTCTGGGGTTCTTGTTTTAACTCTGTCACCAGCTAAACGGGTGACCTTGGGAGAAAAAGCCCAGTGGGTGCTGAGCATTTTCTTAAACCTGTCCCAGATTTAGGTGCCTGAAAGGGAGCTGGCATTAAAGTTACCATGGAAGCAAAAAGTTCTGGCTCAAGGTAATTGGCACCTCATGAGAGTTCAGTGGAAGCTGAGGGCACTCAGCCTTATGCACAATCCAGGCCCTTAACCCTAAGCGCTCGGTTGTAAGGCTTAATATTCATCAAGCATGTTGAGAACTTGGAAAGGACCCTGATTATTTAAATCTGAAGAGCTGTTGTTTCATTACAGGCTCATCTGGAAGGGAACCCTCATTCTGTGAAAAGGAAACATGAACGTGAATTTTATAACAGTCTTCCATTCATCATATGCCATTGGGGATGTAACGGACATTCCTGAGGCACATAATGGCAAGAAGAGAGACGCTGGCACTGCTGCTCTCCCTGCTGTGACTCTAAGTTTTAACATGCCCTGGCACAAGATCAAAAACAATCTCAAGAGTATGCAGTTGTAACAGAAGGCCCACAAGCAAATATACAGTGAATTTAGCCTTCTACTGTAATGCAGAAGCAAGAGAAGAAGCAAGAGAGAAATGTATTTTCCCTCTTATTTATTCTTTTCTCCTTTCCCTTCCTTTTTCTTTTTCTCCATAAATTATTTATAAATTGCTAGTGAAGGGGAGAGGAACCACAAAATGGAACATAATCTCTTGCACTCGAAGAATGCCCCTGGCAATGATGCACTGAAATGTTATCAATAAAAACAAATATTATATCAGAAGCAGAGAAAGTCTACTGTTACATACTGCGTGTTGTTTCCTTGCACTAGAGAAAAAATCAATCCAGTCTCATAAATAAAATACAAAATTCACAGCACACATCTAAAGTCAATCATTTGAGATGTCACCAGAGTTCTTTGACTAACTGCTATAAGGAGTGTAGTGGGAGGAAGAATTATTCCATTCAGTAACTGGCAAAGTTTTTGGTGGATTTCTTCCACTTTGCTCTCTCTAGGGACATAATTTATGTTAGCCAAAAAAATAATCTGCATGTTGTGAATCAATCATTGGGCCTCCTAATCAGAAACAGGTTATTGGCACTCTTTACTTAGCAGGGCATGGAATGAAAACAATACATTCTCCAGAAATTCTTCCCTCAGCTTAATGGATTATAAGGCTCGTCTGAACACAGAAGTTGTACCAGTTTAACTACAGGAGATGAATGTTGAATCCATTTATTTAAACCATTGCAACTCAGTGTATGGAGACACTGACCTCCATTTAAACTTGAGTTACAAGACTTTAGTTTACAGGTTTAAACTGATATAGGAATGTTTACACCCCAAGTTGCAATGGTTTAATTAAAGGGTTAAGATAAACTGGTGTAATGTCTATGTTTAGTCCAGGATTTGTTTATCAGGGCTGAGTTTTTCCACATTTAGCAGTGAATTTATTCTGCCTGGCCTTGGCACATGCCTACAGTATTCAGTCTGTAGAACTACCTTGACTACTTTTCCTTGTACTTAAAGAATGAGAGAATTTAGCTTCAAATTGGTATGGAGATCTTGACCTATATTGACAGAATAATTGAAGAGTTGTTTGTTCTTGTATGATGTATCTGATAAACTAGAGTACTTTCAAAAGGCAAACCTTCTTATTTCTTATAGGAATCTGGGTATCATACTGGAACACAAACTAAATATGAGTCAGCGTTATACCATTGCTACAAAAAAAGCAACCACCATTCTGGAATGTACTAGCAGGAGTGTTGTAAGCAAGACATGTGAAGTAATTCTTCTGCTCAACTCAATGCTGATTAGGCCTCAGATGGAATATTGTGTCCAGTTCTGGGCACCACATTCCAGGAAAAATGTGGACAAATTGGAGAAAGTCCAGAGAAGAGCAACAAAAATGATTAAATGTCTTGGAAAACATGACCTGTGAGGGAAGATTGAAAAAATTGGATTTGTTTAGTCTGGAGACTAGAAAATTCAGAGGGAACATGACAACAGTTTTCGAGTACATAAAAAGCTGTTTCAAGGAGGGAGAAAAATTGTTCTCATTAACCTCTGAAGATAGAACAAGAAGCAATGAGATTAAATTACAACAAGGGAGGTTTAGATTAAACATTAGGAAAACCTTCCTAACTGTCACGGTGATTAAGCACTGGAATAAATTGCCTAGGGAGGTTGTAGAATCTCCATCATTGGAGATTTTTAAGAGCAGTGTAGACAAACACCTGTCAGGGATGCTTCTAGATAATACTTAGTCCTGCCATCAGTACAGGAGACTGGAGTAGATGACCTCTTGAAGTCTTTTCCAGTCTGACGATTCTTTCTTCACAAGTGCAGTATAAAAATTCAGAATGCCTGAGGCATCAATTCAGGAAATTACTTAGTATGTGCATAACTTTAACAAGATGAACAGTCTCATTGCCACCCCTAGGACATCCCATAGAATCAGAATTATGTCTGTATTATGTCCTTCTCCAGCACTTTTTCTAGCCTGGAACAAATCATCTGTATACAGGGCCACACTGCAAAAATGTAGATTCCAGATGCTGCAGCTCCCTGCAGCTGCTGGTCTTTGGACCCCAGGGTCTATCTTTTGCCTTCGTATCTCAGGGCTATAAGGGATGGGAGTAGTGGACTTATTTTCATCTATCTATTGGATTTTATTTTAAATGGCTGTTCAAAGAAACCTGGGCAGTTATTCCTATGTCAACCAGTAATCGGAGGAAAAAAATCCCAAACAGCTGAGGCTTCCCGTCCCTCTTTCTCCTGGCCTCTTGCATACATTTATTTTCCTCTATAAATAACACAGAGAGTTATCTGGAAGAGAAAACCGTTTTGAGAGGTGATATATATCACCACCTGGCAACTGGCCAGACAAGGAGTGGCTTTGCGCCAGCACTGAACTTCCTTGAGAAAGAACAAAGTCCTCGTTCAGAAAACAAAAAATCAGCCTTGTGTGTGTAGGAGGGAGAGGAACAAAGAGACCAATTTCATTTTATTTGCCACCATAAGAAGTGATAGATTAAGAACAGAAATTACAAATGTAGCAGCTGCAAGAATCTCTCAATCTTTCCTCCCCAGTGGAGGTGGTGTGCAGCCGAGACAGCATATCCAATGGCAGTCTGACACACTGCCAGGTGGAAGGAACTCATAGGGGTATGGAAGGACAGTCAATTTTTGAAGAAGACCAAAGAGTCAAGATGTTGGAGCAGGATTCTCTAGGGCAGCAGTTTTCAACCTTTGGTCCACGGACTCCTGGAGGTCCGCAGACTGTTTAAGATGTCTAAAGGGGTCTGCACCTCCATTTGACATTTTTTAGGGGTCCACAAATTAAAAAAGGCTGAAAACCACTGCTGTAGGTGTCCTGAGATTCTGCATCATTCCAAGGTCAGGTTTTCTCTAACTCTTCTTCACTACCTCCACATAGGCCTTGTCTGCACACAAACGTTGTACCGCTATAGTTAAAGCCATACAAACCCCAGCCCCTCATGTGGATGCAGCTATATTGCTATGAAGCCACCTCATAGCAGTACAACTGTACCCATAAGGAAGGGAGAATAAGCTATACTGATACAAGATCAGCTCATAGTAATAAACCTGAATCAACTGAAGGCACTGTACCAATGTACCTGTCTGGTATAAACTCACTACCCTAACTTGAATAGTTACAGCAGTACAAAACCTATGGCTCGACCAGTTAAAAGAGGAGAACTTTCTACTACCACACATTTCTCCTGGACGAGAACATCGGCTTGAGATCATAAACTGCACAGTAGACTTGATTTATGTCTATTTCTTCCATGTGGAAAGATATGGCCTCCAAACCTTCCTTCCATTTTTGACACTCTCTGGCTTCGGTCTTAGTTTCTTTCCATGGCAATTGAATGGCTTTCAGTTTTGCTTCTATTGTGCATTTCCATGTGGTCCTTGGTTTATCTCACCACTCCGGTAGTCTAGTCTGTACAAACAGGTGTCCAAAATCATTAGTTAGAAATCATCAGAAATCTCCGCTTTTTTTCTTCCCAGGTGATGCTGCTCTCCCGAAGCAGCCTAACCCTTTTTTCCTCATGGTCCCACTGCGGTTTTAGGGTGCCAACAGTTTTTTAAAAGTCCCCCGCCCATTCATTATCCCAATTCCAGAAAGTCGTTTGCAAAGATTTTGTGCAAGACATGTCCTTTTTCATCTAAAAATTTCAAAACGTGATGTTTTTCAATCAGTTCTAGTCCTCCTCCACATAAATTTGTTTTTCCTTGACTATTCACATATGCTGGTTGCATTAGCATTTTGGGACCTTCAGTCTAACAGCCTTAATTGCAAACACCAGCTCTCCGTGGCTGAGGTCCCTTTACTTTTGTTACATATAAACTTTTCTTGGGATTTAGAGAATGTCTTTTGAAATTTTATCAGAGTTGCATTAATACCTTTTGCAGCTGTTTAACCTGTTTTGAAACAAAGGAGAGAGGGAGAGGCTGAAACATGTTCCTTGAATTAAAAGCTGTCTGGATTTGAATTCCTGGTCTGAAACTGCCCTTGATATTTCAGTTTCTGGTCAGATCCTAGGACTCGCTGATCTCATGCGATTACATTGCAAACTGGGTCTTCAGGAGAGAAAAAACACAGTTGTTTAGTTAACAAAACCAAAACAAAGCAAAGCAACCTAAATTGGGCAGAAATCTCATATGAATAGAGGTGGGGAGATTTGGTTGTGAACAAACCATAGTCCTGATTTGAACTTGAACCCCGCACTCAGACGCAGGGCCGTCCTTACCCGTATGCAAAGTATGTAGCTGCGTAGGGCACTCCAGCCCCCTACTCCCCTGAGTCTGCAGCAGGGCCTGACCTGCACTCACCAGTGGTGGGAAGTGCAGTGACTCAGCCCCAGCCATGCCGCTGGTGAGTGCTGCGGGGGGTGGTTCCCCACCACCTCCCAAGCCAGCCCCCCTCCTTGGAGGCCTGGAGCCTGCCCCCCACCCCAGTGGAGGCCTGTGGCTAGCTGCCCCATAAACACACTCCACAGGAGAGCTGAATAGGGCCCCAGAATAGCTAGGGACTGCTCAGACTCCTATTCTAAACTGGATCAGAACACTGGGCCAGGTCCTGGTCTGTGGTTGAGGCTCACGGTGTAATTTTGGGGAAGGTGTGGAAAAGGTGATGTCATGGTTACGGGACTAGATGCACCTCTGAGTGAACCTCCTCGGGCCTCAAGCCTTTATCTCTCCTGGGGTCAACCATGCAATTCTCCCCCTTTTTAGAATGGGTCCTGGGCTACTGCACCCTGTGTATCAACTGAGCTTACCCTGCAGGTCTGACGAGGTGTGGACACCTGTGGCTCTTTCCTTCAGGAGCCTGTGACCATTGGACTACAGTCTTCTTGAACAGCATTGTTTAATCATAACAGTAAGAATAGAGAA
Source organism: Dermatemys mawii (assembly GCA_007922305.1). Taxonomy (NCBI): domain Eukaryota; kingdom Metazoa; phylum Chordata; order Testudines; family Dermatemydidae; genus Dermatemys; species Dermatemys mawii. Next base: position 20,004,954 of record ML677381.1, on the reverse strand, counting down.
GAACTGCAAAGGGCTATATGCATACCTATTTTATCTAGAATGCTAGGCAGGGCAAATCTCTGTTACCCCAAACCACTAACCTCCTGGGGCCTGTCATCCATAACTCTCCCAACACCTCTCCTTGAGGGACTCCTTTAAATCCAACCAAAAGTCTTTGTTCTCTCTGCTCACGTGGCTGGACCTGCTGCCTAAAAGCTGTTGGGAGAACTCTCTGTGGGGGTGGAGCCAGAGCACCAAAGAAAAAGGCTCTTGCATTGACTCTCAAGTGTCTGCTCTAGTGCATTTCCTGACAATCCTGCCATTGAATTCACTTGCACAGTAAATATCACAATAAGCTGGTCAAGATACAGTATTCAGAAATTACCCCATTATATCCCAGCTATGGAGAGGTCAGTCTCTCTTAAACAGCATCATATCCCCACAAAAAATGAACAAGGGAGGCTTCATTGTCTGACTGACTGACTGGAGTCAGAGATTCTCGTAAGTTTATCATCTAAAATTGTTGCTCCTGATGTGTTTGTTTTGTTTAAGATGTTGCAAAATCCTTCAGGAAACATTTCCTTGAAAGACAGGGCAGAGGGAAGTCCCTGTCTATTTCTTATAAGCCTTGTCATTCTAACAGATGATTTAGTAACGCATGTCCTTGCAGTTTTGAAGAATTATGGGACGCTGGTGTGTTATCGCTTTCATTAGAAGGCAAACTTTCCTTTTGCAAATGCCTGTTGTTAGGTAGTAAAATGTGATTGTACAGTCTCTGTAACCAAATCCAGATACTGATATGCAAATGAGGCACTGCCAGGGAATGCCTGCGAGTTTTCGACAGCTTCTTTTCCTGGAATGATAAGGAAATTGATTTCTGTGGTAAATGAACTACAGCTCAGGGTCTTAAAGTGTAGCAGCACTAGGCTGCCCAGTGACATTTGTCAGACATACACTGACTTCTTAGAAATATGATCACTGAATGCAAAATAAAACCTGGAGGCTGGGAGAAGCATTTTCTGGTTTTGTTGCTAAAGAAACAGTCATTGAGCCGAATTCTCTCCTGCTGCAAATTCCATTGATGTCAGTGGAGCTGCACTGATCCAAAAGAGAATTTGTCCTATACATGTACTGTCCTACATGGATATGTATAAGAGTACTCATTCCAAATCCACATGAAGCATGTCACCTTAGCTGTTGAAAGAGAGGATCCAAGGTTAACCTGATCAGTTTTGAGAATGAGCTCAGCTGAACTATAATAATACTACCTAGTCTCACTGAGTGCTTTTTATCAGGAGATTAAGACTGGATTATTTTTTTTCTGTGCTCCAGAAAAGAAACCCCTAAAATGAATGTTCTTGGTATGAAGTTTAACCGAGCTGAACTGGCCAACTGCAGAGAGTCTGTCTCTTTATCAGACATGGGTCAAGACGGAATCAGTGCCAGCTGGGTGACACGTATGAACATGCAAATGAAATCAGTGGAGCTCTTTAGGGCTTTATAGATTATGATACACTTGCAAACTATTTTATAGCTCCTTTCTCTATTGAAACACCTGTTCTCATTTATCAAGGGGAAGTCTTTCTTAAGCACTCATGGCTTCCATTGAAAGCCAAAGGAAAACTCTCACCCATCCCCCTAACTTATATTATGCTACTATCCATGGGGTTTAAGGATGACATCCAGGACACCTTGAAGTCAATGAAAGTTTTTTCCATTGACTTCAATGGAGTCAGGATTTCATACTGTCTGTGCCTTATTCTATGTCAGCTTTTTTCCTTTAGAGTGTGAAGGATCAAATCAATCTATGATGTGGCTCATTGCTACAGATGATAAGGCAACCAAACATGTAAATAATATACATACATATATGGAAAGAGAATTAATTTCAGAGTATTCGCTCCTCTATGCTTTCAGATTCTGTCTAAGCCAGGAAACAGAAGTACCAGACCACTGGAAAAAGCCTTTATTGCTATGTACAAAATGCATCATTGCTATCATTTTGCTCCTACTTTATGTGCCTCTGCTTATACTTAAAAATAATTTTCAGTTCTGAGGCTAATGGCTCTATTTGACTTTAAACCAAGCCACAACTTTGTCTCCAACATTTATTTTGCACTGTCCAAAGTGAGTACCAGTTGAACTAAGAATTATTTCTTACAAATATATTTCTATATAATTAGTATTTGTACAGAAACTTTCTTTTGTGGATCTGGTGTGGTATGTGAGATATTGTTCTGGCGGGTTTCATCAAGTGGCAATGTTACACAGTCTTCCAAATCTTGTGTCTTTACACGTGAACAAATGTTCAATCTTGAGAAGAAATGCTGTGGGGTAATATCTGGTAGAAGCAGTGATCCAGAGAGAGCAGTAGGGGAGCTTGCTCTCAACTTTGCTCTCAGATCAGAGTCAGTTCTTGAGGCAGAGTGGCTCCCTAGGAACTAAGCACTGGTGTTGGGCAAGGATTTCTCATAAGAAAGGTCATACAGGGTCAGACTGAAGTATCCTGGCTTCTGACAGTGGCCAATGCCAGGTGCCCCAGAGGGAACGAACAGAACAAGTAACCATCAAGTGATCAAAGAAAGGATCATCCAGCGTCTCTGTTCAAGGACTGGTATGTCTGTGTAAATAAAGCAAGTTACATTTTGAATATTCCCAGGCTCCACATCACTAATTTCACTTCCAGTGGGAAGCCCCAGTATCTACTACTGCTTGGCAAAGGGGTGACACTGCTTTCAGAAAAGTGACAGTGCTGTTATGCCCACTATGTTTGAGGAAATAGAAACACAAAGATATTAAGACATGATCTTGATTGATAACGATAGCCCTCAATTCATCATCCTTCAGGAGGCATTCAGCATCTAGGGATCACTGAATGCACGCCATTTTTTTGTCTTTTTTTTTTTTTTTGGCATGAGCAATCACTGTTGCTTTCAGCAGTCACCCATGTGCCACCTGCAAGACCCCAGAGGCACGGTGATTTTTTTGCTGTGTAAGTTCCACTTCCCTTTTCTTAGTGCCAGTCTGTCACAACTGAGAGCTCTTGTATCAGTTACATATTAGTAGGAAGACCACATTTCTATTTATTAAAACCATTGCCTGGTTTTAGTAGCTTCTTGAAAGTACTGTAGAATTTTCTGATCACTTCTGGGAAACGATATGAATTACACTAATGCCTTATATGGAACAGATGACTACGAGGTGCCACCTCATAATCAAGAGGTTGCCCCAAAATGATTCTCCTGACAGCAGCCTAGATTTGGCCCTTGAACAATTTTTGTAAAAATTAACCATTTATTATTGAGTTTTCCAGGATGCATTTGCCAACAGCAGAATCAGTCTGGAACTGAATGATCACTCCAGGAGACAAGGCATCTGATACCATTTTCCATTAAAATCTTTAGTATCTCACATACAGGGTGAAAATTGTTAGGATTTTTTAGATCAAAATTTTCTCTTGCAGTATTTCAGCCCTGTGGTTTCTGGTCCTGGCTGGATTGTGGAAGGGTGATGGAATGCAAATGTGACAGATAAATTAGCCAAATATGTTCAGATCTGAAAAAAGGCTTCCAGATTGCTTTGGCCTAAGGTTCAAGTCAGTTCTTACTTTAACCAAATGAGTGTGTCCCCCTCTTTCCTTCCTTTAGTTCTTTGTGCACCTAATTTCCATTCTTTGTCCCACTATTTTTGCTCTGCTGTCCTAAATCTCTGTAGCTCTCTGTTCACAAGAATATATGCCTAATCTCCCAGATACCCTTCCCATTTCTCATCACAGGACCACCAGAATGAGCTTAACCCTTCCTCAGGCAATCCAAAGCTTAGTCAGGTGAGTACAGAGCTGTAGCCATGGGCCAAACCCCTTGTATTTTCCTAGTAATTACTCCAGTTATAGTAAAACTCTGATCCACTACAGTCCTGGCAAGAAACTGAAACTTTATTTCCTGCTCAGTGGTTATTACATCAGTTATACTAGTTCCCTGTGATTTTTCTTTTAGGTTGTGTAATGGTGAACTAAACCTACACATACTACCTGACGCAACAAGCCAAAGAGAAATGTCCTGCTGACTAATCAGCCTCCTCTAATGGTGATTGCTTCAGGTATGACATTGCATTTACAGCTCTACTAAATGCTTTCTAATTAGAGATGGCAATGAGCCCATCACAGGTGAAGTGCACGAGGCAGCATTTGTGTGGGATAAATTGGCTCTAAAAGAACAGCATCACACCTGAGACATTTGAACTTTAAGGCAGCAAAAATTCAAACTCTTTCAGACAGAAGGTAATTAGAAGAGAGTGAATTTGAGAGAAGTCTAGGGAAAGCGCTAATGAGTGTCAGGGAAGGGCAGATGATGTTCAGGTGAGAGAACTGGAAATCAGGATTCCTGGGTTTCGTGCCCACCGTGGCTACTAATTCAGTGTCTGGCACTTGGGCAGGTCGTTTTGTGTCTCTCTGGGTTAAATTCACCCCCTGGTAATGTGTTGCTATTCCATTGGCCTCAGGGGAGTTGAGTCTGCTGAATTTTAATGGCTTCCATTACCCACCAGTAAAGGGGATGTAATAATACCTACCCGTAGTGTTCTCATGAGGTTTAATTAATAGAGGCCAATGATGTGTGCTCCAGTAATAGAGTGACCAGACGACAACTGTGAAAAATTGAGATGGGGGATGGGGGTAATATAAGCCTATATAAGAAAAAGACCCCCAAATTGAGACTGTCCCTATAAAATCGGGACATCTGGTCACCCTATCCGGTAATGAGGATGGCAATATGAGGTCAAAGCATTGTCCAGCATCACAACCGTGCACTGCACCCCAGAAGTGAGCGTTTCGCAATGCCTGTGTTCAAACAACTGAACATGCTGGCAGCCATCAGCCCATTCCCTCTGGGGAATGAGCTGGGCAAGCTGCAGGGATGAGGAGCTGGAAAGAAGGACAGATCTGGAGCTTGATCCTAACTGGTGCTTCAGGCCTCTTGTGAAGTTTTGAGCATCCTCAGCTCTCTTTGTGTTCAGTGGAATTCAGCTTCTGGCAGGGCAGGCACGTGGCGTGCGCTGGAACTATCCTTTGGACTGCAGTGCTGGCCGGGGCTGTGTCTTGCTCTCAGACTTTCCCTGTATAGCAGTAATAAATGCAGAGTATAGTGAGAAGCAGTGCAACGTTGTAGGAGCAGGGTTGCAGTCTCTTCCTCCCTCCCTCAGCACACATAAAGAGAAAACAATAGATATCTGACTCAGAGCTTCAAGAGAAACTCAGCATACTACTGATAGCTTAAGGAAGGGCTACTGATCGGGGGCTTTTAGTTTCCCTGTCAGGAGCTCCCACATCTTCCTACCTCCATCTCCATAAATTTGGCCAGAGCTCAGTGCACAAGACCTCTCTCTCTTCTGAAAAAAACAGTTGCACAAGGGCTGCCTGGCTTGGGTCATATGACTCCGGGTCAGCACTGGCTCAGAACACTTTTCTGAGAGCAGCAATAGATTGCCAAAATGCTTGCCAAGCCAGCCCCCATCGCCTCTGCTCCCATCTGCGAGGGTCATCCAAACATACATCTTTTATTGTTGTTCAAGACCAGTCAGTTAGATTTATCCTGGCTACAACTTTGCTGAAGTTAATGGGGTTATTCTAGGAGAATGTAAGTTTCAGGATTCCTGCACCTATGTATCAGGCATAATGGATCACCAAATGTTGGGGTCTGGATAGACTCTCTTTGGCTTCACAACATCCCCTGGCAATGAGTTCCACAGGTTGCCTGTGCATTGTGTGAAGAAGTATTTCCTTATGTTTGTATTAAACCTGCTGCCTATACATTTCATTGGATGATGCCTGGTTCTTGAGCTATGTGAAAGGATAAATAACACTTATTCACTTTCTCCTACCATTCATGATAGACCTCTATCATGCCCCCTAACTTATCTCTTTTCTAAGGTGAGCAGTTGCAATCTTTTTAATTGCTCCTTGTACGGAAGCTGTTCCATACCCCAATCATTTTTGTTGCCCTTCTCTGTATTTTTTCCAGCTCTAATATATATTTTTTGAGAAGGAAATGACCAGAACTGCACACAGTAGTGAAGGTGGGAGCATACCATGGATTTATATAGTGGCATTATGATATTTTCTCTCTTATTAGTTTTCTCTTTTCTAATGGTTCCTGACATTTGTAGCTTTTTTTGACTGCCACTGCAAATTGAACAGGTGTTTTCCGAGAACTATCCACAATAACTCCAAGATCTCTTTATGGAGTGGCAACATCTAATTTAGAACCCACCATTTTGCATGTATAGTTGGGACTGTTTTCCAATATGCATTACTCTGCATTTATTAACACTGAATTTCAGCTGCCACTTTGTTGCCGAGTCATCCAGTTTTGTGAGAATCCTTTGTAACTCTCTGCAGTCATCTTTGGACTTAACTACCTTGAGTAAGTTAGTAACAGCTGCAGACTTTGACACCTCACCATTTACTCCTTTTTCCAAATCATTTATGAATATGCTGAATAGTAGATGTCCCTGTTCAGACTCTTCTGGGACCCCACTATTTACCTCTCTCCACTGTGAAAAGTGACTATTTACTTCAACTTTTTGTTTCCTATTTTTTAACCAGTTACAGATCTATGAGTCCCCTCACTGCCTACTTTGCTTAAGAACCTTTGGTATGAGACTTTGTCAAAGGCTTTCTGAAAGTCCAAGTACATTGCATCAACTGGATCATCCGTGTTCATATGCTTGTCGACATCTTCAAAGAATTCTAGTAGATTAGTAAAGTATGATGTCCATTTACTAAAGCCATATTGACTTTCCCCCAATATCATGTTCATCTATGTGTCTGATAATTCTGTTTCAACCATTTTGCCTGGTTCTGAAGTTAGGCTTACCAACCTGTAATTGCCAGGATCAAGTCTGGAACATGTTTTAAAAATCATCATTACATTAGCTATCTTCCAGTCTTCTGGTACAGAAGTCAATTTCAATGATAGGTCACATACTACATTTAATAAGACAAGGAAGACTTTTAGCACCTCAGAGACTAACCAGTTTATTTCAGCATAAGCTTTCGTGGGCTATAGCC
>ML677381.1:19961653-19997509 GCA_007922305.1 Dermatemys mawii | reverse complement strand
GGCTATAGCCCACGAAAGCTTATGCTGAAATAAACTGGTTAGTCTCTAAGGTGCTACAAGTCTTCCTCATCTTATTTACGGATACAGACTACCATGGCTGCTAATCTTAAACATACTACAGTTAGTAGTTCTGCAATTTCATATCTTTGAAATCTTTCAGAATTCCTGAGTGAATACCATCTGGTCCTGGTGACTTATTCCTGTTTAATTGATCAGTTTGTTCCAAAACCTCATCGGCTAACACCTCAATCTGGGACAGTTCCTTAGATTTATCACCTAAAAAGAGTGGCTCAGGAATTTCCCTCATCCTCTGCAGCGAAGACAGATACAAAGAATTCATTTAGCTTCTCCGCAATGGCTGTATCTTCTTTGAGTGCTACTTTAGCAGCCCTACTGATTGTTTGGCAGGCTTCCTGATTCTGCTGTATTTTTTAAAAAAAATCTTTTTTTTAGTTTTGATAGTTGCTCTTCAAATTCTTTTTTGACTTATTTATACTTTTACACGACTTGCCAGAGTTTATGGTCCTTTCTATTTTCCCTCAATAGGATTTAGACTTCCAGTTTTTGACAGATGTCTTTTTGTTTCCAACTGCCTCTTTTACTTTGTTGTTCAGCTATGGCAGCATTTTTGGACCTCTTATTGGATGTATTATTTTGGATATATATTTAGTTTGAGCCTCTCCTATAGTGTTTTTAAATAGTTTCCACACAGCTTGCAGGCATCTCACTCCTGTGACTGTTCCGTTTAAGGATGCAGAGAAATCAAACAAATTAATGAAGCAGGCTTTCTGTTCCTCCCTCCCCCGATTTCCAATGAAAAGCGCACCTCAGATTTTTTCAGAATCTGCCCGTGGGCCCAGTGTGTGGGGAGTTCTGACCCAGATGCAAATTTAACCAGCTGAGTGCAAGAGGCCCCAAAAATAACACATTAGTGGTTCTCCGTAATATTTACTCCCAATTCACTGTTGTTTATTTTTAACTTAGAATATTGATTGGCCTTAGTCCTCCTCCAGGGGAACTAAAATGGAGTTAATTTAAACTCAGACAGGGTAAGGTCTATCTGGGTTTGGTTGGCTGGGTTTAATACAATTCAGATTCCTAATATTAGTGCACTAACTATTCAGCTAAAACAAATTTCCCTCTGACAAGAAACAACTCCCCATCCCCAGCAGTGTGAAGGATATAGGCCTAATCCTGTGGGATGCCGATTCCAGCATCTTCAAGATTTTCTCCTAATTTAGGTGGGAAGGGGCCTGCAATACAGTCAGGTCAGACCAAAGATGTGTTGTGTAGAGAGCCGGGAGAAGAATGTGCTGCTTGTACTGGTACAGCCATAATCTGACATTTGTTCAGCTCTGTTCTGCTGGTAGCTTCAGTTTTGGTCCAGCCTGCATGCTTGGGAGGTAAGTAAACTGCAAGTCCAGTTGCTGTGATGCAACTTCCTTTTAAAAGCTGCCATCAAGTTGTAATATGTGATTCATCTCCTTGTGAGATACCATCCTCACCCTTAAATCGAATTTATAGGTACTCATAAAAAGTCCTTTCCTCAGAACCAGTTGTATTTATCATGCTGATGATGCTGTCCATTGCTAGCACACATTCTTTGGAAAGGAAGAGACAGGGGCCTGTGTATGTGCGAGAGAGGCATGACAAGGGCATGACACATGAGTATTGGTTAAGAGAATGATCTTTGCTTCCTCATCCCTGTCATCGGAACTGGGTTAGGGTTACAGAAGGAAATATGTTTGGCACACACAACAGTAATAGATGTCTGCTAGTTCCAATGGTTACTGTTGCATACATTTTTTAAAAGGAGGAACTGTTGAGAGGAGGGGGAGAGACATTAAACCAGAATATTGCAGCTTATTAAATAGTAGCGAAGGCTAAGGGGAAACCAGGAGTGACAAGAAAAGGGACCAGAGAAAGCAGGATAACGACAAACAAAGGAAACAAGTTTGAAAGGAGTCAGGAACTGAAGGTTTACAACATCTTCCTAAGCCAGTGCTAATGCGATCAAGATCAGTTGTGAACTTAGCCAAAACAGAATTTTGGAGCGTCAGTTCACCAGGATTATACGGAAGCTGCCTCTGGCCTGTCATAGAACCTTGCTCTTTCCCAGCTGAATGCCAGTGTCACGGTGTGAGACATGGGAAAGGGGGCAGGGGGTGGCAGTGTCTGAATCATCCACACTGTTCTGCTTAGTGCTTTTCGTTAGATTTCATAGGAGTAGAACATGTCATACCCATTGGTATTATGTCAATAAGTTAGTACATCCACTGACATTGCCTCCTATCATGAAATCCAGGGAGAGGGAGGCAATTATTATTGTAACTGACTCATTAAGCGCTAGTGGATGGGTTTCTCATTCCTGGCTTGACCTTTACAGCCTGGGCACCTTGCAGTGCTTTTACAGAAAGGAGATACTCTCTCCCCAGGAGTCCAGGAGGTGTGAGTAAAACAAGCCTTTTGTGGGGTTGTCAATTCACATGTCTTCAGGCCAGCAGCTGATAGGATCCCAGGAAAGAGTGTGTGCCTGCCTGCCTCCAGCAGCAGCAGCACAGGCAGCTCTTTGCACACTTGCCAGACAGCATCTAGAGGGGATATATCACAGGAGCCAGGTGCTTCCTTGCAGAAAACTTGGAAGACTTTCAGCAGGAGGGAGATTATGTCAAAAGCAGCAAAACCCATGGGCCTTAGCAGTGCAGAGCCAAGCCCCATGTGTCTAGAAGTGTTGCACAGGGCTCTTTATAGGGATCAGTAGGAAAATCACTCCAACATGTCAAACATTTGTTGATAGGCAGCTGCTTAACCCCAGAGTAACAGAGATGGGAAAAGGAAAGGGAAACACTTGCATTTGCTCTGGCCTGAATGCACAGGAGATGACCCTTGTAGTCCCTTCTAACCCTATGATTCTGTGACCGCACATGGTAGCTGACAGCACGGTCCCCATTTAGCAGAAATTGTATATTAAAGGCACATCAGATGATTTATTAAATATCATGGCAGAAGTCACTAGATGGTGGTGTTAGTTTTACAAGTTCCTCTTCACAGTCTATGAGTATTGTTCAATCTTTGAAGAAATTTTTGCTTTGTTGCTAGTTGGGTGTTGTGATGTCTTTTGGGGAGAGCTACGGCAAGTAGGAAAGCTTGCTTAGTGTTGCCAACTCTCCCAATTGTATTGATGATCCTGGGATATTTGATGTTTTATTTAAATCCCCAGCTCCTGGAGGCAGTTGATTACAGAAACATCCCTGCTTTCATTGTTAAAAAGTTCCTAGCCTCCATGCAATTACAGCATCAGTCTTAATTCGGGTATTTCCTAACTTCTTGACTTTGCAACTTTAATCATTATCTTTTAACATTTTGTATGAGATTTTGCTGAGTTTTAATAAAAAGCAAACGGAAGAAACCGAAATTCCATCATGTGGCGTTATATTGACACCCCCACTGCTCTTCAGCAAGTTGGAACCCTTCCAGCCACTGCGCAGACCCCTGCTAGCGGAGTTCATGAAGTGAGCGCCAGAGTCAGTTGTTATCCTCACTATGGACCAACACTAAAGGGGGATGGGATACTTTGCCAGTGGGTTTCACAGATATTTGCTGACAGCACGGCCATGGTGACCCCTAAGAATCTTGGTTCCATTCCAGGCCGTGGAGGGGAGTGTGCTCTAATGGACACAGACTCTTTGGCCCATTTTCCCCAAGCATGACCTCCCCTATCCAACCTGTCTCTGTCCCAGTCCAGTTGTTTCCTCTCCTCTAGCTCCTTGTCCTACTCCCAGTCTCCCTGCACAGCTAGTCCTAGTATCACCCTCTGGATTGCCCATCCCAGTCTCCCCTCCACCATTCCCAGTATTCCCGTCACCTTGCCCAGCCAGTCCCAAATCCTCCCTCCTGAGTTTTCATCCTCTCCAGTCCAGTCTCCTGCCACCCTCTCACACACATTCCTCATGCCCTGCTGCTTCCCAACCCCATGCTCCAGTCTCCCCATCCAATGTCAGTGTTTGTTCGCCCCCCGCTCAACATCCAAGACTCTTTGCTCAGCCATTCCCAGTTCTCCTTCCATGTCCTGGCTCCTCCTCAGATTAGTCCTGCTCCCACCCCACTGATGCCTGATCTCCTTACCCAGCCAGTCCTAGTCTCCCCGTAATCCCCCACTCCTTGTCTCCCCACTTCTACATTTCCCTGGCTGGTTCCCAATCAGTCTTTGCTTGCCATGCCAGTCCCAGTCCCTTTGCCAGTTTCAGTCTCCCCCCACAACAGGCTCCTCACCCTAATTTACTTCTCCTGCCTCTCCCAGGTCTGGCTCTTGTCCCCTCTGCATTCATGCTACTTCCTCTTTCAGGCTGCCTCAGTCCATGAGGGGAGCACTGAGGGCACAGAAGGGACAGACTCCCGCCTCTCAATTTCAGTGTCTGGCCCAAGCGTATTCTGCAACAGCCCAGAGCAGCAATTGCAGGGAAAACCCTGCTCTTTCCGCTGAAGCCTCAGGCTGGAACTCGTTCAGTGCAGATGGATTCTTCCGGGAATTAAGCTTCAGTGCTTTAGCAAGTCTTTACGGAGCATGTACAAGCTGTAATTTTTCAGAGGCTTAAAGCTTGGCCAAATATGTCTTTCATGGGGACAAGCTCTGGTTGTGTGTGAGCTGAGTTATCTTAGCTGAGTCTCTCCTGGTTGTCCCTTTTTGGGTTGCTTTTACTGTGAACATTTGCACAGTTTCTTTAATTAGCAAGAACCAGGGAAGGGTTTTAGGCCGAAGCTCTGCAGTGAAAGAGAGATGTGGTAGCTTTGGCAGCATTGCAAACTCAGACTTTCATGGAATCTGGGATATTTGGTGTTTGCGGAAATACCCAGCTTCTGCAATCATGAGAATTTTTTTAAAAGTACATTTCTCACTTTTGTGGTCATGGAGAAAAGCTGGAAAATGTGAACTGTAAAACTTGAAGCGCAGGAAAGTAAGAGACCCAAACATTTAAATACCAGGAAGACCCCATGATTATTTTAAAATCTCCTGATTTTAAGGAAGTAACAATTTTTTAGGACCTAATGCCCGGATGCTTTTAGGATGCTTGGGGATGTCTGCACTGCTTTGGAGCCTTTTTCATATAGGGTTCCTTGTTCAGTGTAATAAGGTAATGATTCGTTCTGCAAGTCTTTGCCTTTTCACCTGCCATTCACTACCGCAACAGTGGATTTTTCCTGTGTCCCATGCCCTCATTCCCAGTATCTGGGAGACTATGTGGAGCTTAGCCTCCTTTTGCACAGTTAATGAATTCCAAACTGGTCCAGCTTAGACCATTTCAGTTCTTACTTCCTGGCTCTGATTCCAACATGCCAGTGTGGACTTTAAAAAGCTTTTTTCCCCAACCAAGAAAACTTTAGTTCTATCATCTTTCCATTTCCTTCCTTCCTGTCACGTGTGCTGAGCCCAGTCTGACCACAACAGAGGCTAAAGCAGCTGCAGCACGGAGGAGTTCTTTATAATTCGGGGCAAGCTGACAGGGCCCTCTTTCTAGCCTGGGGACTCTCTCCTCAAGCTGAGGGCAAAGCTGGGTTTCTCACATTGGTTCCGAGAAATAACTGACTTCTGAAGCCACTAAACAAGTGTAGGTAAGAGGTGTGGCAAATTGCCAGCACTATTATGGTGGGTCCTGTGCTTTCTCTTCTTGTGAGGGGTTCAGGGCACCCATTTATTGGCCCTGAACAGGGTATTAACTGCCCCACTAGTATCCTAGGAGAAGGGAGTGGAGAGAGAGGGACCCAGGCCTGCCCTCTACTCCGCATCCCAGCCCAGGGGCCCTGAGGATAGCTGTAAACCACCTGAATTAGCTATTCCTTCCCCTGGGCTACTTCCCTCTCCTACTCTTCAGCTTGTGGGGCTTCCTGGCCTCTCTCTACACAAGCCAGGTGTCTCTTTACCTAGGGTCTGGGTCTTCTTGGTTCCAAACTCTCCTCCAAATTCCTCTCTGCTCCAACGCCTCCAGAATGCTCACTGCTCCAAATCCTTTCCTCCTCCCCTGTCTGCCTCAAGCAGGGGGTTTTATTAGGTTCATAACAGGGCCTTAATTGATTGCAGGTGTTCTAATCAACCTGCCTCCAGCTTCCCTAGTCCACAGGGAGCCACGCCTCAATTAGCTCTGAGCTTACATATCTTCCCTCAAGCCCTCTACTGCAGCTCCCTGACCCTCCTCTATCACAGAGGAGAGGTCTAACTAGGGCCAGTCATTGATGCCCCAGTTTCAGTTTACTGGCTGGTTGAGTCTTTCCCAAGAACACATGAATTGCTGGGAAATCAATACAGAGGATAATAGGCTGTGTCTGTCAGTTACTCCCATCTGATGTCCAGATTCAGTTTTAGCCCAATAAAGGAAATCCTGCCTGGTGACCTTGCTCTAGTCCTGCTTGTAGACTTCTCTGATCCAAAAAATGTATTGATTCCATGTAAGCAGACGGCATGTCCTAATATGACTTAGCCTCCATTGTCTAGATCCTATTGGTGCAGAGTCATAATGAAGATCGCAGATAGCACTCATGTCCGTTATTAGATTGTCCTGTTTTGAATGGCTTTGTCTGTTTTTCCCAGGAAACATTCCTGGAAAGAATACGTCAACAATTTCCTGCCAAGAGATTTGACTAAATCATTACTGCCGACCAACCTCGTACAGATCTCAAACCCTTATCTCCCTTGAATACTAGAATATTTCCCTTGAGGAGGAAATACAGCAGTCAGGCTTTGCTTGCACACAGTGTACTTTTCTCACTGCAGCTCTTGGTAGCACAGATGCTCAGCGCCTCCTAACTTTGGAACAATCTGTGCAGTGTTTCCTGTAGGTCAGCCTCACAGCACACTCGCCCCACAACAGTGCTCATGAAGTTGAAGTGGTGTTTTAGTGACAGTTATGCCCCCACATTAGGCATTAGCCTCGCTTGGAAGTGGGGTTTTAAAAAAAAAAAAAAAAAGGCTGTGAGAAAATCACCACAAAATGCTTGTTTTATATTATTTCAACTCACCCTTTTCTAAATCCCTTTTCTGAAATTCTTCGGAGTAGTGTTCTGTAAGGTTTTCTATAGCATGGAATAAATTAATGGAAGCAGATCATAATCTGTAGGATCTATGCCAGGGGTTCTCAAACTGAGGGTCAGGAGGTTATTACAGGTGTGTTGCGAGCTGTCAGCCTCCACCCCAAACCCCGCTTTTCCTCCAGCATTTATAATGGTGTTAAATATATAAAAAGTATTTTTTATTTATAAGGGGGGGGTCACACTCAGCGGCATGCTAGGTGAAATGAGTCATGAGTACAAAAGTTGGAGACCCACTGATCTATGCTGTCTTTGCACGTAGCTTTGGGTTTGGAGCATAAGCTTGCACCACTAAGGTCTGTTTCACTCTGCTGTGAACATATGGCTCCACAGGAACTACGTGCATGTACAGTGAGAGGAGGGTGAGGTGGGGAAGGAATCAATCCCTGCAAAGGCTTCTTCCTGCCTGGTGAGGAGTACAGGTGATGACAGATTTGAAGTACAGGCCAAAGTGATGCTGTGTTGATGACAATGCTGTTGCTCCTGCCTGAAGAGTAAGAATTCAGAGGAAATGCACAACTGCTAACATGCAAAGAATCTTCCAGCTCCTCAAAGCAAGCAATTGACATGTATTCCTTTTTCAAGGGTTCTGCCTAGTGCTTAGCCTAGCTTGTACAGCCTCCATTCACCCCACAGCCCTGGGTAACCTTCTCATCCCACCCTGCAAGGATCTGCAGTAGCAAGGCCTGTATCTGTGTATTTATCTTCACACGTCTCAGATCATTGCCCTGACTTCCAAAATTTCAGGAGAAAACAGCTTTCCGCTTAGCAATGTTCCCTACTGGATGCAGCTGGAAACAGATGTCAGACAATTATTACTAGAGAGTGATACATGCCAAATGAATCTTTTGCAGAAGTTCACATGTCGCTTCCATGAGACTTACACAAATACTACTTTAAACAAACTAGGAGCAAGGGACCAAGGATTGAGAGCTCTTAGGTTGATTTAGAATACATAAATACAGATGCTCCCCAACTTATGCCAGTATTCCGTTTGGGAATGCCTTGCATAAGTCGAATTTTGCAGGTCCGAAACGTATCTCCTACTAATATGCGGGGGTGGGGAACCCTCCTATATCTAGTGTACACAGTGTGGCAAATTGCTGGCACTATTATAATGGGTCCCACACTTTCCTCTTCTTGTGAGGGGGTTCAGTGAGCTATTTCTTGCCCCTGAATCGGGTATTAACTGCCCCACTAGTATCCTAGAAGAGGAAGAGAGGAGAGGGAGGGACCCGGGCCCGCCCTCCACTCTGAGTCCTAGCCTAGGGGCCCTGAGGATAGTGGTAAAACACCTGAATTAGCTATTCCTTCCCTTGAGCTACTTCCCTCTTCTACCCTTCAGTTTGTGGGGCTTCCTGTCCTCTCTCTACACAGGTCAGGTATCTGTTTACCTAGGGTCTGGGTAGTCTTGGTTCCAAACTCTCCTCCAACTGTTCACTGCTCCAACTCCTCCAAACTGCTCCAGCTCTGATCCTCCTTCCCTGTCTGCCTGAAGCAGGGGGTTTTATTAGGTTCTTAGCAGGGCCTTAAATGATTGCAGGTGTTCCAATCAACCTGCAACCTTCCCTAGTCCACAGGGAGCCACGCCTCAATTAGCTCTGAGCTTATATATCTTCCCTCAAGCCCTCTACGGCAGCTCCCTGACCCTCCTCTATCCCAAGAGCTTTCTCAGTAAGCATGGATTTGCGTAACTTGGATTTGCGTAAGTCAGGAGCATTTGTAATGGCTAATCAGAGGGTATATGTTAAAGCTACCAGCCTTTCCAATTGCTGCCCATAGCTCTAAGGCAGGCATTAAGGGCTTCTCTCCATATAGAAGCTGTACTGCTTTAACCGTACTGGTGTGATCTTACAACTATGGGCTAACTTTATACTCTTTGATTACCCATCACTCACACTCATTTGCCTGATCAGAGCACTCAAATGTGCCTCACACTGGGTAGTTTCTCCCTGCACAGGAATGGAGTAAGCTATGCTGGGATAGGCACCTTTGTACTGGTATAACTGCATCTGCACTAGGGCTTGGACTGGTATAAACTATTTTGTCTTGTTTTTTTAAAGTTACCTCTAATGGAAATACTTATACCATTACCAAAATTATATGTAGACCAGGCCTAAGACTATCCTGGGATACTAGCCAGGAGACTAATGACTCCAACAGTGAACTGATGACTGTGTAGAGAGGGGCTTTCTTAACTTGCAAGCTCCTGTCTCCTGGGTACCTTATCTTATTACAAAAGAACACATTGATATGAAAACAAGTTGGTGGCTAAGTCAACACTCAAAATGCCAGAGTTAAGACTGCCCATGAAGCAATAATTTGCCCCCTTATGCACCTGCACTAGGATACAGTCTCTAAGTATACAATGATATACTCTCTTTTCCATAGAACCCTACCTCTTTCAGTGGACAGGATGGATTTTTGACTTCTGTTGCATTTATAAGACACAAGGTTAAAGTAACTGAGAAAAGGAGTGTGCCAGAGACCCTGATGCAGTGCTATTGCATGGACATTTGATTATCCCTGCCTGAGAGCAGCAGTCAGGCCAATGATGGGGAGAACTACAGTTAAATATGGAAGATCACGCATCAGCCCAGGCCTCCTGAGCAACAACAATGCCCACAACTTATCCCTTGTGACTAATGGAGCAGATGCATGCAGGACTGCTTGAGGCTAAGCTTTTGAAACTTTTGCCAGAATAGTAATGTTATTTTGGATGTGCAGGCATTCTGACCAGAAAAGCCTTAGTATAGATGCAGTTATACCAGCAAAATAGAGCTTTAGCTGGTGTAACTCACTTAGTGTGGGGAACTGGTATAAAGAATTCTTTTGCCAGTCTAAGCCATATTCCCACTGGGGGCCTTGCTGGTACAGCTAGTATTGGGTAATCTCACCTAGCACTTAACCTTAGTGTATGTCTACACAGCTGGCCTGTGCCAGCTGACTTGGGCTCCCAGAGCTCAGGCTTCAGGGTTGTTTCATTGCTTTAGAGTCTTCTGGGCTCAGGGACCCTCCCATCTCACAGCGTCTTAGAGCCCAGACATCTACACCACACCGATACAGCCCCACAAACTCTGTGAGCCCAAGTCAGCTGCAACAGGCCATCCACAAGTGTCTGGTTACTGTGTAGACATACTATTAGTTCTGTGCACACACAGGGACAGAAACTCAGCTAGTGTAAGGTGGCATGGCTCTACTGAAGTTAATAGAGCAACTGAGGCTCTTCCTCATAGTCTACATTTACACTTGGGCAAGAGCTGTACTGCTTTGTTCTCCCTCTGCTATGTATTCCAGGACTTCAGTCAAGGCCTATTTATTTCTGTTTCAAAAGCATGTGACCAGAATCATTCTAAGGCCTTGCTTGCAGCCCAGGATTATAGAGTGCTCTCTCCTCGCTGTTGGAAGGAGACAGTATTCTCACTGGAGCAGCCTACTATGAGTAAAGCACTTTTCCTCTCTAGCCCTTGTTTTGTAGCAGAATCCTGAGAGTGCAGCAGCTGTGGTTGGTTTATGCTGAGTGTACTGATACATGAAAAGGAGCTTACTATCTGCCTTCGCGCATGTGGCACAGCTCTAATTCATTAAGGATCTATTAAATAGGTGCATGTTGTCCTCATGTAAAAGTATAAAACACCCCAATATTTCGATTATTAGACAGATTTGCTTGCTTAGAGCTCATTTCTGATCGCAGATCCGTAAGTGCTTAGTACCAGAAAGTTAAAAACACACACCATGTTTGCATCATCATTCAACTCAAACTGTAACTGTGTCACAGTAATGCCAACCTCCAAAAGACCCCACAGACTAAATACAGATATGTAACAAGCCTATGCTGAAAATAGGGTTTGATCAAAAGTGGGAGGAGGCCTCAGCTCACAACCAGTTATTGACCATATTCCTGTATGCACTTGCATTACTTTGCTCCAGGCAGCATATGGAGTATGTAGTAATTAGGGAACTTGTTACTTATCTATGACTCACACACCTTTCAGTAGAATTCTATATGCAAATGCCAGCTGTCAGAATCAGTGTGTGAATCTGTCATGCTCACATATCATAAAACAGTGACTGGATTACACTCAGATATACTGTGCTTGTTGCCACATACTATCTTGTAGAAAAAATAATCTTCAGCATGTCATGCAGGTATAATTCAATACATGTTCAAATCTAATGCCCCAGTCCTGCAAAGTCTTAGACTTCAGAATATTCCCATTGCCTTTAACGGGACTATTCAAGTGGGCAAGTCTTCATAGGATTGGGACTTGTGTTAGAAAAGCTCATCTATTTTATTTAGCTTTTTCAGAGCTCCCTGCATGCAATAACTCAACAAAATGGAAGTTGCTTTCAAAGAAAAAGATTTTTTCCCAGCTGTTTTCTAGCCAAGTGCAGAATCCAAACAATTCCAAACAATATCCAGCATCTTGGCAGGGAATTAGACTACATGACCCTTGTGGTCCCTTCTAGCCCTATGGGTCTATGATTCTCTATCTTTCAGTAGCTTTTGGTTTCACCCTTGTGCCTTATCTTAGATGGGTTCTAAGTTGAAGACTTCCCTTTTTCATACCATTGATTTCTCCTGCACCCTTTGTGTTTCTTTTGTCTTTCATTGCCTTGGACATGGTCAAATTTCTCTTGCTGTTTAAACATTTAAGCAATCTCTTACTTGGGTTTCTGAGCAGTAAGTGGTTCTAGCTCAGTCTCATTGACTGTGTTCTATAAAAAATGTCCAAAATAGAGCATTTTCCTATTGGAAGCATAACCATTACAGCTGTGTGAATAAAGGATTTGCCTAGTCTATAAAAAAGCAAAAAAAAAATATTTTTTTTTGAAATTTTTGGTGTCAAGTTAGGAAATGCATTTTGTATTAAACAAAATGTTTTTTTCCTTTGGAGTGTTTAATATTTTTGAACTTTTAAAAATAAAGCTGAAGGAAATTTTGACACAATTGTTTTGAACTGAAAAATTAAAGTGTTTCATTTTGAAAATGTTGACATGAAACTGAATTTTTTGCAGATTGTGGGATCAACATGAACAATGTGGCAAAACAGACACAAACTCAAAGGTGGGTCAGTGTTGTTAAATCTGCAAAGTTTCCTCCAAAATATATCATTCAGCACTTAATAACCATGCTACAAAATTCAGATCAGCCAGATGTGTGCACATATCAAACTACATTAAAAATATTCAGGGAGATTTTCATTGTTTCGGGCCATGTCAGTGTGTGCTTTACCGGAGTCTGATTTTTGCCTTGGTTTTCAGTTGAGGAATGACATCTTTTAAGACTTGTTGTTTTTTGAATGTGGTATGTATTTTGCAAGTCGAACTGAGTGACACATGCAGTTTTGACTTCCCTAGTACTCTGGGTTCCTCAAGTATCTTGGAATCATGGAGCTAAAAATGAAGACCTATTAGCTCAACTAGTCCATCTCATGATATAAGGATTGTCCAGTACAGAATGTTTTCTGGTTCTTTGTCCCGTATAGTTTTAAATTGCAAGTGCCACTTCTCACAGAAGATCTTCCCAATCTAACCAAGCTCCCCATCACTGAAGTTATTGCTTGGTATTCTCTAAATATCCCTTGCTTACTTTCATTGCCTTATCTCTTTAATTCCTCTCCTAGGTTATTTCTCTTTCCCACAGCTTACGGCTAGTTATACTTACAGTGCTGCAGCATTGCTGCTGTTCCTGTGCAGCTGTGTGGCTTTCTAGCACTTAGTGAAGATGTTACCTACACCAATAGGAGAGCTTCTCCTGTTGGCTTAGGTATTCCACCTCCCCAAGACACAGTAGCTGTGTCAACAGGAGAAGCCCTCCAATTGACGGAGCACTGTCTACACTGAGAGTCTGGTTGGTATAACTGCATTGCTCAGGGGCGTGGGTTCTCCTGAGGGACAGAGTTGTACCAAAATGTGTTTGTAGTGTAGATGAGGACTCAGCGTTTAAAGGATCGAGAAGACCAATAGAAAACATACATTCGAGAATAGCCCTAATTCAGTAATCGGTAAAGATACAGCATAAACAAGGGCAAGCTGGGGTTTGCCCCAACTGAGCAAACTCCTGCATTCCTCACCCACTAGCAGAGGTCAGTATTGGTATAGCTGCACTGATTGCTGAATCCAAGCTATTTGAAGTATAGACACAACCACAGAACTTGCATCAGAGACAGTGAAAAGTGTCACATTTACACTACATCTGAGAATGAAGCTTGATCAGAAGCAGATTCCTTGCTGCAACTGGTTTGGTAATATGTTGATAGTCTCCGCCTTGAGTCATGATGGCAATATATTTATATTTGTTCTTTGAAAGCGATTTTGAAGAAAAATTCTTTGTACCCTACTCATGAATGAAATGCTGCCTTTTGCATATTTTCAGTCAACAGGAAATACTAAAAAGAGGTGTCAGGATTTCTTTAACAGCCAGATTGTTACTAGACAGGCAAGGTGAGTGAGGTAATACCTTTTACTGGACCTTACACAGAGCTCTGAGTAAACTTGAAAACTTGTTTCTCTCGCTACCAGTCATTGGTCCAATAAAAGATATTACCTCATCCATCTTGTCTCTCTAATATGCTGAAATCAACATGGCTACGGCAACACTGCGTACAGATTGTGTTACTAGTAGTCTACCAGATGCCGCAGTAAGGAGTCTGCTCATCATAATGCTCCAACCAAAATGTCAAATCAATGACCTGGAGAGAGGGAGAATGTACTGTCCTCTGTCACTTACCATGATTCTCAGTTAATATACAGAATGCTTAGTACTTGGAAACAACTGCATTGTTACTTAGTAAAAAAGATACTTGCTTAGCTACCGCACATTTGGATTTTAGTGCTCTTGGGCAGGCTGCTCCTCTATCAAATAGGTGAAACTCAAGAGTAGCTCTCCTGAGGTCAATAGTCATTCCAGTGTGAAATAGTATAATAACTAAGATTGGAATTGGGGCCTCTGAATGCACATATGGGTACATGTATAGGTTTTATTGCTTCTGAATATCATAAGCAGTAATTAGCCTGCACCAACATCCTAGTTCTGAACAGTCCAGGATTTGGGGGAAGATTAGCTAGGGTTTTGGAAAGAACCATTATAGAAATGGGTGAGCTACAATTTTTGAATGAAGATCTGAACACCCTTGACTTTGGGGAAAGTTGGATCCAAGTCCAAGCCTTCAGCTCAGAACCCATATATTCAAAACCACCACCACCGTTGACACCAATGAACACCTTTGGCAGGTCTGACATTTTTTAAATGGGCATGAAAATTGAATTACCCTTTCAAACCTGGTGGCGCTCCCTTTAGATCAGAGGTGTGGAATAATTGTGGAGCTATGTGAAGAAAATTCACTATTCTTACCTATGTTGTACCTATCTCCAGAAAAAATGGTAACTGTCTCTGGATCTGCCATTCCTGTATATTTCAGTGAAACCAAGTTCACTTAAATGCAAATGAAATAATTAGTCTCATATTGCCTTAAGAATCCCATTGGATTAAAGCTCTTCAGTTTCTTTCCATCATTTTATCATTGCACTTGTCATTGCTTATTGCAAATTGCTTGAATAAGCTAAGTTTATCTTGACCAATTGAACTATAATATATCTTGTCTTCATCACAAAAAGTCACGTATTGATTCCAAGAAATGCACTTTTTCCAGTTAGCTTGTCAATAGATGCTATTGTGCTGTGATGCTTATTAAGAAAAAAAAAAGTTGAATGACCATTATCAAGGGTGTTAGTTTTATCCACGATTAGAGACATTGGTTCACAGGGCAAATGGCTGACATCACTTGCTGGCACAACTCTTTAGGAGTCTAGGAGTCTGCTCTCAGAGAGTGCAGTTCAATTCCCAGCAATGCTGCGGTTTAGCAATGAGATTCCTAGTTTGGGTGGGCAGTAGAAGGAAGTCAACGAGCAGCCTATGTTACAGAACAGTTAATGAAATGAACAGCATCACCAATGGAAGGGTGCAGTATGTTTTGATAACTCAGGTAAGTACAGATTAGTGCATCAATTTAAGAAAATGCAACTGGGCCAATTCAGCACAGATCTCATGAACAGTTTGACCTGTGCTCAAACTTCCACTGCAATTAGCTATGATTTTAGATTTGGACAATATACGCACTTTTATAACAATTTCACTGCTGCCAAACATTTCTTGGACCTAACTTTAATGGCCCAGGCTTGTCTCCAGTGTATTTGAAAGCAGAAAAGCAATCAGCTGAGACTCAGATGAAAGCTATGGAGCCTTTCATCTCTACGGTGTGGGCTGACTACAGGGCAAGTTGATGGGAACCAGAAGTTAATGCCAACCCCAAGTTCTTTGGTGGCCTACGTAAAGCAAGTTGGTGTAGTCAATGTAAAGTTTCTGGTGGGCAATATTCACATTGCACTGGCACTTATTGATGCCCTTGTTCACAGCTTTAGCACAGAGGCCTGAAGGAGTATGGCAAATGAAATATCATTGCATCTGGAGGGGTTATAATTGCTGGTCAGAGACAAGGCACACGCAAGAGGCTGCACTGAAAACCTTCCACTGCTGCGTCTGTTCTGTGAGTAGAAAATATGATGCATCTGGAGTAGCCCCTAGATAAGAGCTCCATTGTGTTCGGCCCTGTATAAATGAGAACAAAAGACAAAGCCTACTCTAAAGAGCTCACATTCTAGGATTAGTACAAGAGACCATAGATGGATAGACAGAGGAGACAAGACAACAACAAGATGGGTGTGGTTGCATAAATTAGTAATCTGCGTTCAAAGCTGTGGCAGGAGGCTGCCAGCCTAGCCAATGGGGAAAAAGAGGGTTTAGTTGTTCTCTGTGTGCATCTAAAGCCTCTCATTAGCATATTCTGATATTGAGAGAGAAGCGTGCCTAGTTCACTGAGCTTCCGGGGAGCTAGTTTAGGACTTGCAGCCCCTTCTCAGCAGCCCTATACAGAACCATTCAATCACCAAAATGCTTTCAATGACGATGATGATGTCTCTAATGATGATGTCTCTAATGGATTGTGGACCTTGTCTAGCAATGCTGGATTGAATGAATGGAACACACACAGCCTAGTGGCACATTGCTGCAAAGATTTCAAACTCTGGGCCATACAACTGGCCTGTCTGTAAGTCAAAATGAAGTTTATTTCATGTGCTTTCTTTTCTTAACAATTACTTTGCATCAGCCAGACACTCATAAATGGCTATAAACCAGCCCACTTTCTATAGGGAGCATTTATAGCAACATTGTTATAATCTGGGGAAGTCACCTGGCGGCCACTGGCCAAGACAATCAGAGCTTCTCTGTACAGATAGTCTGAACATTCATACCGTACACAAGTGAATTCAAGAGGGAAATACAGCCGCTAGTCAATGTATGGAACCCTGCATACTAACTGGGTAACCAGTTTCTCCTTTACCCACCTTACCCTACAAACCTGACAGAGAGCTCTGTCCAAAACCAGCAAGCTTCGTGCCAGGGTTTTTCTGTTTGGCCTGGTCAACCTTACATGACTTAGGAAAATGGTGACATGCCTGAACAATAAACACAAGCCTCTCTGGGTTTGTATCTTCCTTGGCCATTTAACTTTGGCTTTGGGAGTCTTAACTGGGCATAGGGTGACCAGATGTCCCCATTTCATAGGGACAGTCCTGATTTTTGGGTCTTTTCCTTCTATAGGCTCCTATTATCCCCAACTCCCTGTCCCTGTTTTTCACACTTGCTGTCTGGTCACCCTAAATGGGCAGTTGCTTGAATGAGTGTGTTCTTTTCTCTTAAAACGGCCAGGGTGAAGGTGTTTTGCCTGCTGGTATGAAATGCAATCTGTTGACCAAATGAGACATTGGGAGTTTTGAAGTCTTGTATTATTGCTATTTTTTTATTCCACTGCTTGTAATCCAGGATCCCTTAGTACAGCGAATCCAACTATACATGCCCCAGTGCGACAGGAAGATTACAGCAAATTCCTTTAGATTGTAATCATCTTTGAAGACTGTAGCTTAACTAGACACAATATCGTTGCAGTTTTTAAAATGCATTAACTCTGGACATAGCAAGAGGAAAGCTATGGGCTCTCCTAAATTTCTAATGGGCTTAAACATGCCAGTTCTAGTCTTGATGGTTAGCTGATTGACTATTACCTATCCTCCCGCTCAGGCAACTCTAGGGGGAAATTCCACATCCTAGGGGAAAAGTAGGAAACATTTGCATGGAAGACTTTTTTTTAAAATGGCAGGTGCCTGAAGCTGCTTAGACTTGGTTTTATTAAAAATAGCCTTGATAAAGAGATGAATCTGATCTGAAGCTGACTGAAATCAATGTGAATTTTCCATAGACTTCAATGGGCGTAAAATCAGGTCTTTTGTGAGCAGAGTGAAGGAGAAGTAAGTTACATTTATCATCAGGTTCTGCAGTAAAACACAGAGCTATCACCAACACATGTGCAGTGTGTGCATAAATAATCAAGCCCACGAGACTAAAGTTACTTAAAAAAATAAAAAGGGCCTCTGTCTACTCATTGCTTGCACCTCCACCTCCCCACCAGCACTGCCACTGGTTTTCTAAGAACATATTACTTTCAACTTTTCCATGTGTCATTTACTCTGTAAACTCTTCAGAGGTTTTACACATAAGTCAACTTCTTCATGGTATGTCTAGCCCAAGGTTGAGTGCTACTTGAGGTCATTGGATATCCGCAGATCGTTTTGATTCTGAGAAACGCCTGCTGTAGTACATTAACTCTGTATTCTCCCACCCCCACTTTTTTTGTGTGCGCGCTATAGATTAAGTTTCAGGCTTTGCTATTCAGATTGGAGAAATGTTTAGGGCCAGATCCTCAGCTAGTGTAAATCAGTGTCGCTCCAGTCACTTCAATGAATCTACGTGAATGTGCTGTGTTGAGGCCCTGACCCTAAATCTTAAAGAAAGTTACAAAATTGCAGAAGTGAGTTTGCCAGTCAGACTATCTTTCACAAGATTAATGTGTTTGGGGGAGGGGATTGGGGTTTCCACCAAATTTTATTGCCTTTTCTTGTATCTGTCACTTGGGCGTGATCAGGAATTTCTTAAAAAGAAGTGGAATTACTATAATTCCTTTACAAGCACGTTAATAACAAAACAGAAACTGAAATCATTTCTGCTAATGGGAGTTTAGAGATGATTCTGTTCAAACTGAAAGGTCCCTTTTCAGTGTCTCTCAACCCTGTTACTGTAACATCTGATTTATTTAGGGTCTCTGCTATGAAGCAATTTCATTTAAGAACCTTTCTGGGCTTCCTCAGCTCTACCACTCACTCACATCACTTGAAAAACACTTTATAAAAACCTTGTGTGTTGATCTTAACTCATGTTACAACGTAAACAGTGAAATGCTAGGAAAACAAGACAGATGCTTTACTGGAAACTGGTGGGCCAAAGGCTATTTTTGTTGCACAGACTCCAAATGGTTGCTGCACAATATGACATAATTATCTGAAAGTCTGTACCTTGGAGTAAAAGGAACACTATTGATTTTCATCTTTAAGAGTTACTGAAAACCAAAAGGAGAGGGAGCTAGGGAGTGTTAAGTTCCAGGTAGAGTAAAATTGAGACAATGATGACTGCAATGAAGGATAACAGATGGGCAGCCAAAATGTCTGGGTGACTTTAAAGCTGCTTAGTTCTGTACCAGCAAACTTCGGGGAAACAGTCAAGTTTGTTTTCCAGGAAGAGATAACAACATAGAAACCTCTTTCTTGTGGCTTTCTTTAATCACAAGCAGGGATGGTGTTAAAAGCAGAGCACACACAAAGAGAGAGAGAGAGAGAGACACGCTCCTTTTGAACTACAAGAGCCCATCATATCCCTGGCTCAGCTCTAAATGGGAGCTTGGCTGAAAGTTACATTCATTGTGTGGAGCTGACCTGCTGAGCCCCTTTTAAAAATAACCTTTTTGTCTGAGCAATCCCAGAACAATGGGGTTCAGTGAACGCTCTGAACCAAAGAGTTGGACAAAAATCTGCTTCAGTCAGTGTTTGAGTTCAAACTCGCTGTGTAAATCAAAATCTTCACAGTGCCCTTCCCAGACTCTGTGTTGGGAAAGCTCAGACCTTAAAGTCACAGGCCCAGTACCAGGAACAATTAAAGTTATCAGACAAGAAAGTCCAGAATTAAGCTCAGAAGAAGAGTACACTTACCACAAAACATCTGTCTCTCCTAATTCAAACATATGTTTTACAGTATATGCCCAGATCCAATTAAAATACTTTAACTAGCTTAAAAAGACCCTTTATCTAGGACCGTTTCTGCAGCTGGGGAAGGTAACCTGGGAAATATTTTAATGTTATATTGTTGTGAAGGCCTTGAGCGCTGGCAAACCACGCTCTATAAACTTCTGAACCCTTGTTATCTCTCAAGGTCTAGCAGAAAGCTTAAGCACTGGAAAACCACAGGCACGCTTGTCCCTCTAGCTGTCCACGAGGTAGCCATGAGGAGAGCTCTTCTTTCACCACCTATCACAATGAAGTAAACAAGCCTATTTATCACTGTCATATACGCCTTACAGCACGTTTGTACTTAATAAAAGCGGCAAGCTGGGACTTTCCCAGGTCGCCTCCTTCCGCAAGCTGTCTCCGTCTGTTTCTTCCCGACATTGTTGTATCCTTTTCCATTGCAGATGTGTCTCCTCTCAGGCAAATGTATTGAGCTGTCACTTTGTCACTGAAGGATCAGGAATAAATCCTCTGTCTTTCTCCCCTCTCTGGGTGCTCCGAGCCCCAGATGCTGCAGAAACAGCATGGTTTGCTGCTGTGTGTGTTAGATTTGGGTGTGTACCCTGTGTGCCGTCATGTCATGCTGCAGGCAGGAATCCAGAGGCACATGCAGTTACAACAGAGGTTAAGTGCTTTCTTAATGACAACATTGGAAGTGACAATCAGCATGGGTACAGAAAGACCAAAAGTATTACGTGTTTTCTGTCACAGAGCCCAGCCCTCAGGCATGACGTGAAGGAGGATACATAGGAAGGAGCAAGGATGAGGAAAGTGGATCTGCTACAATAAAGATCCACTGGCTGCCTCTCCCGCAAGAGACACTGAGTGGCAGGAGCTACAGCAGACTTGTCATCCCTTCCTCAAGGTTCCATAGCACAACTTGGCTGCCTGGGGAAGCAATTGCCTCAAAGTGACAAAAGAGGTGTGTAGGACCTGTACTGAGGGGTTCCTCTGAGCAAATGCCTTCTCTGAGTGTCCTATATGATCCATGCACAATGCAAGGTTTGGAGTAATGTGGGGATTTCCTAGCAATGGTGGATCTAGGATTTTAAAAGGAGTCTGTAGCAAGATGAAAGGAGGTTATCCTAGTGGTTTTCTCAACAGCTGTAGTGCAAGTAAACAAGGATGAATTGATCTAAAGCCTAGACTTAAGTTCAGTAGGCTACCAATGAGCAAATGACACCAATCAGCCGCTAAAATAGAGTAATCTACACCATTTAGTAAGAAAATCAGGTAAGATAACTAATTACTGTAGAGAAGGTTAGTCTTGTTTCTTCCTTTCTTCTGTCATCTTCCTCTTTTTCTAGGAACTTAATATTGTCTCACATGCCTCTTTGAACTAATGATGGACAAGCTCCAAAACATTTAGACAGGCATCCAAACCCAGACATCTGGAGTCCTCGCATGTGCCGAATGTCCACCTTTTAACCTTTCTTTCTCCCTACAGACTGTTCTGCCCCTCCTTCCTCTCATGCACTGAAGGCCTAATCCAAATATATAGAAGTCAATAGAAACTTTCCCATTGACATCCATAGCTTTTGATCAGGTTCACGGTCTCTAATTCAACTTCAACCCCTTCCTCCTGGAATGTCTGAATTTCCCTGCTGGCTGGTGCAACACACTCCCATGCCCAAATAAAGAGAAAAGTTTCCCGTAAGATCCTGAGTCCAACAGCCTCACTCAATTTGGCGTGCACTGCACAAAACAGAAAATGAGACAGACCCAGCCCAAAATACTTGCAACCCTGTCTGCAGCCCTGGAACGAACTCTGGACAAACACACTAACCTGGTTCCCCAAAAACCTTCCATACTCTAAATGCAAAAAGGCTTCTTTGAGTCTCAGCAAGAACTCGCAATCTTTTGCATCCTCTCTTGGATCCAGTTTTGCAATTGCTAGTCTGAAAATCTCCACTGACTTCAGTGGGAATTTTGCTTGAAAAAGGACTGAGTAAGGATTACAGGAATGGGCCTTACTCATTAATTGCTAATTAGCACAGTTCTCTGTAAATCTGAAATCTCCCTGGATTAACTCAGTCACGTTGCTCTGACTCTCTCTCATCTTTTCCTCCATAAATTTTTAGCTCTGATTATAACTGGTTTATGATTTTTTCCCCAATGAAAATCAAAGTTTAGCAAGACTAACTTATCCATTCCATGTAGCATTACTGGAGACAAAGTTTGCCACTCTACTCTTATTCCATCAGACTTTTCACAACAGTAAAGTTGTGATTTGTTAGCTCTTAGTCCCTAATAATGTCTTTGATGAACACTTTGATGATACAGGGTTTCTGCTTTACAAGTCAAAGCAGAAAATATTTTCCTCATATTCCTTCAGGATTGGTTTTCTTTTGGTGACAACATCAGCAAACCTGTTCTTTAAATATTTCAGATTGTTTATGTGTCCCCGTCTCACTGTTAATGGAGGAGGCTTGATGTATGCTTGCCAGCTATTAGATTTCCAGAAATCCTTCTCTTTACAAAAAGACCTGTCAATATAAAACAAAGGAGCCTGCAAAACCATGCAGGGAGTCTTCCTGCAGCTGTGCTCTACATTAGGAAGTCTCCATATGTGTTTTACTGAGTTCCAGCATCGCTGATTTGCCCCCACTGACGGACAAACGGTAGGCACTACATCCTGGTGAGGTCCAGTAATCGCCCTTGCAGAGCACTTTAGAAAGGCCTTTTTCTTAACTGGAGAAATGTGTTGGTGGATTAAAGCAAACAGCATCAACAAAACAGACTGAAATCCCTGAAATCAGTATGAAAAGTCTAATTCTGTTTTCAGTTGCATGTGCAGGCCCCAGGAAGACCACAAAAGCGGTATGTTTATGTCTGAGGGAAGAATTTGGTCCTGGATGTGTAAACATAACTTGCAAAAATATTGACTTGGGTGGACCTGTGTAACTTAAGAAATTTAAAGGAATTCAGGGTAAAGTGCTCTCCTCAGCTGTACGTGTGCAAGCGCCTGATTTCAGCGGGATTGTGCTCAATGTTCCTACCAGAGGGCAGAATTTTACGTTCTGAGGTAGGCCTCTCAGACCTGGCTGAAGAGCATCCTGCTTGTGTTATTTCTCTTGTAGGAAGTACTGGACTTGGAATCTTTTGATTCCTGGTTCATTGGAAAGGAACCATAGGAAACTCCGCGATTTGCTAGCAGGAGAGGAGCAATTCCATTGACAAGAATGAAAAATGCTGAATGGCTCTGGGGTTACTGACCAGGCCTGATTAACACTTAGCTCAGAGAACACATTTTAGTTCAAGGAAGTACAAGAAGGGCTGATTTCTGGCCCTAACTCTGAGGGGAAAAAACTAGTCTGAATAGGTCCCAGCCTTTTCACTTGGGGCACAGATACACCATGTAGGTTTGGGTTAGAGTCCACCTTTTTGACAGATGTTCTCCCTCCCTACTGCCCCACCCTAATCCACCTCAACTTTCAATATCACATAATCAGAGTGTAATAAATGTTTTAGAAGTGTGTATCCAAGGCACTGCAATGGCTAGCCCGCATTATTCATACATGCTGCCAGAGAGATGGAGAGGAAATACACAAGCATAGGAGGAGATAGAGATGTCATGTATTAGTGATTTGGAACTGAGCCACAAATGAATTATATGTTATTTAAAACAAGTGAGAACATTTCTCAATCCAACTCCCCATTCTGGATGTGTTGCTTCCACAGTTACTGGGAACTGTGGCTTTTGTTTTACAAGAAGCCAAGAATTCACAACTCTAAAAAGGCACATGACATTCTATTCCCATCCTGCTCCTTCCTCCTGAGCCACTGATACCATCTCATTGACCTCACCTCATTTTAAAAAAAATAAAATGGGAGTAAGGCTCTATCCTCCCATTTCCTCAGTCAGCAGGGCTTGCTGGTGGTGTACTCTTTCTGGACACAGGGAACAGACCTCTTAGAACATTCCTTGGAATTCTTAGAATTCTGTGTGGATCTGTATGTGGTCTGTATTAGACCCCCACCCCCACCCCCACCCCGCCGCCCTTTATGCCATTGTATTTATTAACTTATGGTGTTAACTGTGGAAACCCCACGGGATGGGACAAGTAGAGAGGATTTCCTGGTAGATTTGTCTCCTGATGCTTGGGATCCTCCACACACGTCCCTCTGGGCTGGCGCCCAAACTTCACAGATTCTCTGGATTTGTGAGCCGCAGGTGGCAAGGGAATGAGCAGGTACCTAGGCTGCTACACTTTCTCCAGCCCTCCACCACCTTGCTCTCTGGTTCCAAGGTAGCTGCTCTTACAAGACTTTTGAAGATGCCACAGGATTCCCCCTTTAAAAGGGAATTCCCAATTCAGAGGGTGTGTGTGGATGGAAAGAAATAAGGCTGCATAACATTTCTCAGAGATCCATGAGTCCAGTACAGGGTGGGGTAGGGGAGTATGATATGTAATCCCCTTATCTGGCCTAGCTCGTCCACTCAGCCATGTCCCAGCAATGAGGTCTATGGAGGATATAAGATGCTGCTGTGTGAAAAGCTGAGCCCTCATCCACATGGAGGGAAGATCAGCATGTGGATGCTGGTCAGAATCTGGCCCAGTTATTTAACTGTAAAGCATTGTAGTGTATCAGTTGCATGAAACACAGTCTATGGAGTAAGGTCATGTGGTAGAGCAATCCTTCCTGTGATCAGACTTAGAGCCACAGTCTCTAGTATGTCAGTGGAGTTGTTTGCACAAGGATTGCATGGTCAGTTTCCCACAATTACGGGAGCAGGAATCCTCTCTGAAATGTAAGAGTGGTAGAGCAAAAGAAAACAAACCAAGGAAGCAAAAAGGAAAATTCAGACAATGTTGATGCCAGGCTGTTACCTGGAGTTCTTTCAACCCAAAGCACTTGATAACTTTACTCTGTGCGAGGTGGTGTCAGGAAATAAATGAAGGGCTGTCCAGGTAGGCGCCTGGCACAAACCGGACAATGCAAGAGTGATTTCACTTAAAACTATATTTTACTTAGGCTCAAGCACCAGGGCAACTCCAGGCACCAGCCGAGGAAGCACGTGCCTGAGGCGGCACATTGTAAGGGGCAGCATTTTGGGCAATCTTGAGGAGGCACAATTCGGCAGTTCGGGCAGCTTTTTTTTCTTGGCTTGGGACAACAAAAAAGTTAGAGCTGGTCCTGCAAGCACTTACATATGTTCGCAACAGGTTAGTAAAACACCCAGAGCCCTCAATTACTGAAGTTGGGTATGGCTCTCTAGTGGCACAGCAGCCACCTTCCAATGGTCAATCTTCCATCTGCCGGTGGGGACCACAAGAAGTGTCCAGACCAGGGGTAAGCAAACTTTTTGGCCCAAGGGCCACATCAAGGTTGCAAAACTGTATGAAAGGCTGGGTAGGTAAGGCTGTGCCCCCTCAAACAGCCTGGCCCTGCCCCCATCTGACCAATCCCACTTCCTACCCCCTGACTGCCCCCTCAGAGCCTGTGACCCATCCAACCCCCCATGCTCCTTGTTCCCTAATTGACCTCACCCCAATCCACACCCCCATCCCCTGACACACACACCCCTTCCCCCATCCCCTGACCCTCCCAGAACCTCCATCCCATCCAACCATCCCCTGCTCCCTGTCCTCTGACTGCCTGTCTCCCAGAACCTCCATCCCATCCAACTGCCCCCTGACTGCCCTCATCCCTATCCACACCCCTGTCCCCTGAACACCTTCTGGGACCCCACTCCCCATCCAACTCCCCCCACTTCCTGCCCTCTTACCATGGTGCACAGTGCAGCAGGAGCTCACAGCTCCACTGCCTGGCCGGAACCAGTCACGGCACCCATGCTGCCTGGCAGGAGCAGTGCGCCAGAGCACTGGCAACGCGGCACACTGAGGATGTGGAGGACAGCGGGGGAGAGGCCAGGGGTAGCCTCCCCAAGCGGGAGCTCAGGAGCCGGACAGGACAATCCCATGGACTGGATATGGCCCACAGGCCGTAGTTTGCTCACCTCTGGTCCAGAGGGAGAGTCCCTGAAGTCCCAACTATCCAAAAACTTTCTTCCCTTATTTATTCATTATTATTATTACATTATTACAATAACACATCACTCAAAGAAAATTTATGCAAGCAATTTCAAAGGTTAAGCAAGAGATTTCCTTCTAATAATCAAGTAGCCAGATGTGTTTTTTCAAAGTTTGCATGCCTTGAGGCCCTAGCGGACACATATAGACAAGCTTCCTGTTTCCCTAAAATGCGTATCTCAGCAATTTAAACAGAGATCTCATCAGGAAGCACGAGGGGTCAAGCTGCTCTTTCTGTGGCACCCAAACCCCCACCCCTCTTGAACTCAGTCATGCTAAGGCTGCTGCACTTATGGCCTGCTAGCTCGGCTACTTTTAGTAATAAGCAGTAGTGGTTTGGGCACTTTACAGGTCTGCCAAGATCTCCCAGTACAAGGCAAGTCCTGAGAAGTTAAAGCTTTATGGACGTTAATCATAAATATGAAATTCCCAGTCCAAATGCACCCAGGGAATTTAACCAGATTTTCACTAACCATAAAGTGATGCAAAGAATAGAAACAAAGTCTTCAAATAAAATCTTACTAATGCCTGTCATACATGGATCCTAATCTAGCTAAGAAAAAACAAACACAGTTCCGCTAAAAGTCAATTGTTGGGGGTCGAAAGTAGGGGCACCAACAAAGTGTAATAATAATTTAATC
Organism: Dermatemys mawii; assembly: GCA_007922305.1. Taxonomy (NCBI): domain Eukaryota; kingdom Metazoa; phylum Chordata; order Testudines; family Dermatemydidae; genus Dermatemys; species Dermatemys mawii. The sequence continues at coordinate 19,971,519 of ML677381.1, read as the reverse complement.
CAAAATTGACCTTTGGGTATGTGGGAAATAAGAGCGAATGATAGGTCCTGACTCCTGACCAAAAGCATATTTCTCTTAATTGACTCATAAGACTTCTGTCTGCGCAGAACCCGGATGTGGAAATGCAGCCTTTTTTTAAATTTCTCATTATCACCTGAACTTCCTGTCAGCTAACAGCATCTTGTCTTTGTTACTCTTACTACCATCATCATCCCTTACTAGTCAAGGCTGCTGAATACTGTCCAGAAGACTTTATTTGATGCGATAACCAATCAGATAATCCCCTCTAGTGAAAACAGGGCTCTCTTCTAGCTCTAGAAGGGCAGCAATCTGCAGTATATTCAAAAAGTGTTGGTCTATTGCATTAGCACTTGGGGCCAGATCTTGCTGCCTCTAAAGTCAATGGCAAAACTCACTTCAGTGGAAGTAGAGTCTGTCCCATAACACAGAGGTTATGTTACAGGGGTATTTTTTTTCAAGGGAGGGTCTGCATGTACGTAGGTAGTTAGAGTGCACCGAGAGGGTGCTCAAGAATATATAGCATTGTGTCTGGGTTCTGTTGAAGGAATGAAACTTCTTGGTGCTGTGCAAGAAGGCGACCTTCTTGCACAGCAAGAATAGGCGACCTTGGCAGCCACAAGATGTCAACAGCAATTCAGCGGCTAGGGCCACTCGCTGATTTTGCCTTTTTTTTTTCCTTCGCTGCCCAGAGCTGCAAAAAAGATGGTGCCGCTCCTGCTTACCACCCATTTCTCTCTCAGCACCTTGCTTGTTCCTTCTCCTCACAGGTGAGAACACATTTGGGAAAGGATTGTGTCTTTAAGGTTGGTGAATAACTGGAAAGAGACAGTAAAGAGTGCAGGAAGAAAGTTGTTAGTTTTTAAGGCCGATCAAGTGAGGTTAATCTTAAACTGCACCTACTACGTAGCCACCGTGCCAGAATTTATTTTACCTGTCACGGTAATCAATGATTACACAAATACAGCTGTTCTTGACAATTTGTATTTGTTTAACTGCCTAATTAGCTGCTTTGATAGTCTGAGAGACCAGTTAGTGGACTGGGCAGATTTGGCATGATGCAACATACCTTGAATAGTCAATATCTAAAAAAGCCACAAAGTTTTGATTATTAATGGATTTTCTTACTTGAGATCTCACCACTGATCTCAAGCATGTATGGCAAATCACTGGAGGGGATATACTGTTTGATGGACTAAGAAATACTTGCCACTTATTTATAATGTGCCTTTAATATGGTAAATAATTAGCGCTCACAGCATCCCTGTGAGGTCCAATAGTTAGCCCATCTTGTGGCTGGATTAGAGTTCAGAAGCCTTTGGCTCCTACTCAGAGTACAGGAAAAGGTTTAACTCATGTTAGACTAGTTTAAAGGAAGATTATTCAATGGGAGGGCTTGGCCTAGACACTTCAGAATATCCATCTAGCTCCTTTGTAAATGCTCCAAGTGAACAGAACTGAGTCTTCAAATGCAATATTAGATCAATGTTCATAACAGACCCTCACTTCAGTGATTTCAAAAAATTATTATTTGGGTGTTGCTTCCCTTTCCCCCACCCCAGACTAATTTTCTGCAGCATCATATTTGGATGGGACGCTGATCCAAGTAATGCAGCAATATTAACATTAAGCAGTGTAAGTCACTGGAACCAAGTGTAGATTAAATTGTTGTGTATTATCTCATTGTCACAACGTGAGTTATTATGAATGCTCTATGGAATGAATCAATCACTTTACTATTTAGATTTCTGAACTCTTCCTCATATAGCATTCAAGTGAAATGTGCCATCCACATTGCAGACAGCAATACCACAGATGGCTTTGATATATAGTTGTTCTCCAGAGAAGATAATTTTTATGACAAGTTTAAATGGAAAGTTAATTATTTTGTTAGTGCAGGCAGCAAGATATTTACATTGCACAATTCTTCCTAGGAACTGAACTGGAGGGCAGGAAATCTAGAGACGCTGTATGGATTTCAGCTGAAGGAAGGGTTTTGGGTTTTTTCTCCTGTTTTGATGCCTGTCTTCATTGGGAATGGGTGAAGTGTTGTATTATTCTGAGCTTATGTTGGGCAGTTCAGTATGAGAGTGCCATGCAAAGAACTTGGTACAAAAAGCCAAAATTGATCAAAACCTAATCCAGCTCAAATCCCAAATAGAATACACTTGTCAATGAGCAAGTAAAACTTGCAGAGCTCCAGTCTACCTTGCAGTCTTGAGAAGTGTCACCTCAGGACCCACTTCATGAATATAATTGGGTGGAGTACTGCACAAAGAGCACTTTCTGCTCAGGAAAGGCCCAGCACTGAACTAGTAAGAAGTACAAATTTATAGTACCTCTAATTCAGGGAAGGGGTAATCAGCTACTTGTCAGGAAAAACATACTAACACTGAAAATGTGGTGATTTCCCCAAAGGTCAGTCAGAGGAATGTGAAAGAATCAGTTGAGTTTATCCTGCAAAGGTTTCAGGTGCGCTGGGCCAGATTTTGCTGTTACATGCCACTGTAAACCTCTAGTCAGATGGATCAGAGCCTCAGTCTGGATTATCTCATGACATTGATGAAGATTGATACCAGCAGACTCTAGGTCTGTAACTTCAGGGGAGGGAGAAGGCAAACATGGTAATGAATTAAACTGGCACATTCACACTGTGCTGCTGGCTAAGAGCTAGAGGTCTTCACCCAATTTTCTCAACATTAAGTAGGCTGCAGGTATCTTGATTTTTAATTCAGCTTCCTCTTTCCTGATCCATTGCATGCTGGGACCATAGTCTTTGCTTGGTCATACTTCCAAATTGCAGATGCAGTTGGCCATGTGCCACCTTGGAGAACTTCCTGAACTGTACTTTGGCCACAGATTTCCTAACATAAAGGTACAAATTAACATTAACTCAATAGAAAATGTTTAAACTCTCATCCACTGTTATAAATTATAGCTGGAAAGGCCAAGCATCCTTTGTAGCCTAGCTAGTCCATAAAGGTTTTATGACTTGATCAGGGAAGGTACATAAATACTTTAATCTTGATTATTTAAAAAGCCACTACCTTAGGAGTGCTCTTAATAGAGGGCTCTTTTTTTTTTCTCTCCTCCATATTCAGCACATTAGCCTAATTGCCAAACTGTGCACTTAATATGGATCAACTTTAAAACCAGACAATGCATTCATTTCAGTGCTAGTATTTATGGCAGTTAAATTAGACCCATAATAAGTTCAAAGAGGAAAAATTAGACCAGCACCAACACAATCTATATGGCAATTAACTAACCAGCCTTGCTATCATTCATTAAGGTAAGGACCCAATCCTGCACTGTAGTCATTGGTAGCTGAGTACCTTGCTGGCTCATGCTGTAAACTGGCTGAATCTAGGATTAGACATTTTAGGCCCAGTCCTGCAACTGCTCTGCTGCTGGGACTTCCTCCAAAAATACAAGACACTATTGTTAGTAAGATGGTTTGCATAAGCCTACCTGATGCTCACCAGCTATCTGTTAGTGCTCTGTGGTGGTTCTTCAAAGCCCTGCCAGCATTTTTTTTTCTAGCCTTCTTGATTGCATTACCCATTTCCAGTCCCCTCCAACACATCCCAGCCTTTCCAAAGCTCACACAGCATTTTCCTTTCTCGCGCAATGTTCGCTTTTCATGATATTTATGAGCACAACTCTGTTTCCACTGACTTCACTGGGCATTGACTCAGGCCCTAAGGGAAACACTGAACATGTTTTACCATAGGCTAGTCTCAGTGTTTCTTTGAAGCTATTCATATGGGGATTTTATTATATCCATTGGGCTGCATTCAGGCCAATGAATTTACACCTGCACTCACAAATCAGCATAATATCCATGGAGTAGTGTCCACTTATACCAGATTTGAATATGACCAGGTGTCAAATTTAACACTGGAATGCAATAGTCCACATGGTGTATTAATGAACTGGAGTAGGTCTTTGTGCAGAAGATTCAACCTCTTATTTTGCTTACATCAGGAGTTCAGGTTTTGCTGGTAAACTGTGGTGTTATAGAGGCTTATAGAAGTTATTTCCCTTCTTAAAGTACCTCTTCTCTAACTTTTTTGAGGTTCTACTACATTACATCTCATGACCTACACTGGAGGGTATGTGGATTTGTAACCCACTGGAGGGTTGTGGTTTGTAATGTACAAGGAGATTTATTTGTGCTTAGCTTGAATTCAAATCTTCATGCTAATTGTAACTCAAGGGAAATAAAAACCATGAAGAAAATTATAATCTGAATGAATTTGGTGGCTGGGATGGATACTCCTGGACAATGGAGTCCTGCCTATCCTCAGTACAGATTCAAGCTTCCCTACACACAGTGTTTAGTGTGCTTCAGCACAGACCTGGAAATACCAAACCACCACACATGTACCTACAACTGAAGATATAGCTGTTTGACTACACACAGTATAAATTAAAGCCGGGGTGATAGCACCACTCATTATTAAGGCTACCCAATATTTTCCTTTATAAAGATCTTCTTTTCAGTTACTTATAAAACTTTGCCAAACTTTAACAATTTGGGCTGAAATTTTCCACACTGAGTGTCTGCCTGAGGCAGAATGTGCCTGGAAAATTTCAGCCAAAATAGTCCAGCCATTTCAAAGAACAAGGCCAGGGGGAAATGCCATTTCAAAGTTTAAGAAAATTCCTTTTCTTTGGAAAGCTTTGGCACTCCTAGGCTTGGGAGTAAATATTTCAAATTTGGCAGGAAGGAGCCTTCGTGTCAGGAATGTCCCCTTGGTTATACCTCTAAAAATCCTCTTAAATTTGATGGGTTGGGGGGAAGGAACCACAACACAATTTGCACATGCTTAGTAGAGACTTGCTTGTTTTTAACAGTCCATCCTCGTGGAGTGCACTCAAGTCTCTCACAGCTCTGAGTGCTGATTGGACTGCATCTGTTCAAATGCCACAGAGCATGCTCCTGCCCAAGGCTTCAGGGGAAAAGCCAAACATTCCCTATTACGCTGCTCAGAGCTTGAAACAAGGGTATTGTGGAGGAGAGAGCTCTGACAAGGATCTAGGGTGAGAACTGGTCAAAGAGACTGGGACACTGAGGCCGGGGAGGTGAGGACACTGGCTGGATGAGAAGCCTGGGGAGGGAGATGGGGGCTGAAAGCCTCTGAGGATGGGGAACCTGAGGATGATTGGAGACTGTGGAGATTGAGGAGGCTGGTTAAAGAAACTGGGAGCAATGAGCTGGGGGTTTGGGAGAGTGGAGACTGGGAGTGGGATGAGAAGTCAGTGTACTGGGACAGGTTGGATGAAATAGGGCAAAATGGTTCAAGCTGGCAATAGGCTAATGGTGTCTGTTCTCACTTGAGAACACTCTCTTCCAGAGCTTGGAATGGAGCCCAGCATCTGAGTCTCACCATTCCTTTGCTACCTTAACTTAGACCCCTTGTTCATATGCATGATACAGTCCTAAATTACATTCTCTCTCTCTCTCATGTCTGAGTTCCATGTGGATCATATGATCCACTTTACCACTGTCTTCCATCTTTACAGCTCTCCTGTTGCCATCTTAGCTTTCAATTCTGCTTCCACTGTGTGTTTTCATGTGGTCCTCATCACTTCTTGTCCTGGGGGTTTGAGTCCAACACCCGCCTTATGTTGTTTGGGTCTTTCCTCTGTGGAGATTGCTAGGACATAAGCTTTCATGCCATAATTTTCTGTCCTATTGGTTTCTCTTTTGTCTTCCTCCCGAGTTCTTTGTGTTTTTTTCTGGCCCTCTGATATTAAGGTTTTCTCTAAGGCACCGATTAATGAAAATATGGAGTTCAGAAGATAAGGTCTTAATTAAGCTCCAGTTGTCAGTGCCATATAAGACCAACTCTACAATAGTGTTAAATATTCAAAGTTTGGTGTAGAGGGCAAGATTCCCCTTTCTCCAGATCAGCTTTGGAATTGCAAAGCTTTTTCTAGTCTGGCTTTGCTATCTTTGTCTGTTCTACCTGTTGTACTTAGAATTCTGCCAAGATATGGGAAATATCAAACCTCTTCTATGTCAGTCCCAGAAAGTGTTATTGGTGTTTCTTGTTGCATGTCGACTGTTAAGGTTTTAGTTTTCTCAGTGTTGATTTTCAATCCTAGTAATTGTGCATAGACCTGGAGATCATTCGTTTTGGTCTTGCATGTCTGTGTGGGTGTGGAAGAGCAAGCTGATGTCATCTGCAAAGTCAAGGCCCTCTAACTTGTGTGTAAAAGTCCATTGGCTGTTCCTATGGTCTCATTATTGGTAGTGGATTGGGTAAGAGGATAAACGAGTGACATCCTTTTGTCCCACACCCATAATAATCTCAAATGGCTTAGTCAGTTTGCCATTAAGTATTACTTGGTCTGACATATTTTCACAGAAGCTTTGAATGATGCACACAAATTTCTGATAGATTATGTAATGGCAAACCTATTTAAATTACACTCCCACAGATGGTGTTCACTTAAAGAGCAGATACTGTACATTTTGTTTTCTCCTCAGTGTTCAATGTGTGGGCCTAGGCCTTATTTACTGTAAGCTATTCAAATCCCACTGTGATGACAGAACCATTAATTTCATCATACTTTTCTATGGTACTCATTACCATAGTATCTGGCTGTTTCACAAAGATTAATTCATTTATTTTCACACCACCCATTTGAGGTGAGGAAATATTACCATCCTCATTTTACAGATGGCAAATTAGGAGAGATTAAGGTAAAAAGTATCCACTAATTTTGGGTGCCCAATTTGAGATGCTCAGGACTTGATTTTTCAGAGTACTTAGCATACATAACACCTTATATATTGAAGCACAACTCCCACTATCTTCAGCTGCGAGTCCTCAACACTTCTGTATATCAGACCCCTGAGTCTCAAGTTGGGCACACAAAAAATAGGAAACACACAATTAGTAACCAGCTGGGAAAAGTTTGGTTTAAAATGATTTGCCCAGCACTACATAGGAACACTATGTCAGAGGCAGGAACGGAATCGCATTCTCCAAGAAAGTATTCAACTGTTTTAAACATGAGATTGAGCCTCTCTCTTCCTGTAACCATCTGCATCGTTCACTACTTACCTCCCAATTTCTGCAGCAAAAGAGGCAGTGGTCCTACAGATAACAGCCTCCTTCAATATACAGCCCTGATCCATCCCCAGAGCAGAATGGAAAAAAATAGTATGTGATCATGTAATTAAAACACTATCATAATGCATATGAACAAGAGGTCAAATTAAGTTTGCACAGGCAACATTAATTCTGGCATTTCCTAACCCTTGAGTACTTGCTTTGCAATCTTAATAATGTTCTTTTAACACTTTTTGCATGTTGGATTACACATTGGCAAACAACTCACATGATTTTGACCAATGGCGCAAGTGAGCATACAGTATGCAGCATTATTTTTCTTCGACTCCTGTCCATTAGCTCAGTGATAATGGGACTGAATGATGTCTGTTTACCACTTTCTATCTTGTATCATGGCTTCATTCATCTTAAACCTGTTTTACATCATTTGTCACCATGTCTATCCACTGCATCATCAGGCTTCCTCTAGCTGTAGTTCCTTGCTCACTCTAGTATGTGTCACCATCTGTGTTATCCTTTCTGGGTCCATGCTCAACGTGTGTCCCATCAATTGTCTCTCTTGAAACTTCTCTGACAGCATTATTTCTTGTCCTAGCCATTTTCTTATCACTTAATCTTTTATTTTCTGCAGTCTTGAAACTCTCAGTATTCTCCTCAGCCAGTTCATTTCTGAGTCAAAAATGTTCATTCTTTCCTCATACTCTGGCCTTCTGACACACACAGCAGTGCTGGTACAGCAGTTGTTTCATATATGCGGTTTTTTGTTTTTATTAAAATATCTTTGCCTTCCAGATCTTGCAGAGTTTTCCAAATGCAGATGCAACTAGTTCTATTCTTCTTTTTATGCCACTTCCACAATTCCCATTCCTTGATACACAGATTTTCCCACTTATTCTATTTCTTTGTCTCCAAGTTTGATTTTTACCTCTTTTCTGGTCTTCTCTTTGCTGAACTTCAATCTGAATTTTCTGCTTTCCAAGCCTACCTTGTCAGTTATTCTCTGTAAATCCTCCTTGGTCAGTGCTGGAAGGTCAATGTGATCTGCAGATCTAAGGTTATGCACTGTGCTACCACATAAGACCCCTCCCATTTCATCTCTCTGTACTACAGCCACCACTGCTCCCAGTACCGAGCTGAATAAATCTGGTGCATATTATGCGAATTGAACTGCACTCTCTGATCAGGAAGAAAGATTAAATGGTTTTTAATTAGTTTCAAAGTATAATAAAGAGCCATGCCACTTATCAACTGCTATGAAGTCACAGAATTGACATGACTAGCCTCTACTTCATTCAACTCCATTCATATGGAAAGTCCTGCTCCTTCAAATACTCTGAGATAAAAGCACAGTCAGAAAGTGTGTTCTAATACTTCATACTCTGTCCTTCTGTGATACCTTTCTCCCCAGGATCTCCAGGTGCTTTCTGAACAAATCATGGGTTAAAGGAGTGTTTCCCAAACTGCGGTGGGTCAGGGGTATGTGTGTATGCAAAAGGCTATTGGAGGGGCTGCGAGACATGCGTGCCCTGCCGCTGCTGCCTTGTTGTGCAGTGAGAGAGAACTGCATGCCCTATCCCTGCCAGCCATTTCTCCCTCGCTGTAGTTTGTGCTGCATGGTGAGAAGCGCAGCAAAGTGGCAGCAGGGTCTCACAGCTGCCATGCTGACCCCCTGGGCAGGAGGAGGGGCACTGGTCTGACCCACGTCCGAGGGGGTTGGATTGTTCTCTGACCCCACACCAGGTCCCACGAGGTTGAACCCAAAGAGGATCACAGCATGACAAAGTCTGGGAACCTCTGTGCTAAAGCATCTCTAGGAACTGCGTAGAGCAGGATACCCCATTTAAACCCATGGAAGAAATGAAGGCACAGAGTTTGGACATTCAAAACTTGACAAGCAGATTTCAGTAAGTCAGAGGCTATCCCAACACTTCGTGTTTCCCTGAGTGCATTTTGGGCAGTTCCCTGTGGGTTCAGCAATGTGGCCATTGGGCAAGTAGAAAGGGGGGCAATCAGTGTCACCACACAAAAAACCCTCACAACTGAACAGGTTTATCACTGCTTACATTCTCAGAAAAAAAAAAAAAAAAAAAAAAAAAAAAAAAAAAGGCCACCTGCATGTATACAATATTATTTGTGTTACAGTGGTGCCTAGAGCAGCAGTTCTCAAACTGAGTTGGGACCCCATTTTAATGGGGTTGCCAGGGCTAGCTTAGACTTGCTGGGGCCCAGGGACAAAGCCTGAGCCCCACTACCCTGCAGCAAGGCCAAAGTCTGAGGGCTTCCGCCCTGGGTGGCAGGGCTCAAGTTATAGGCCTCCTGCCTGGGGCTGAAGCCTTTGGGCTGGGTCAGTGGGACTTAGACTTTAACACACACACTCCACCACCACCTGGGGAAGCAGAGCTTGGGCGGGCTCAGGTTTTGGTCCCACCTCCTGGGATCATGTAGTTATTTTTGTTGTCAGAAGGAGGTCGCAGTGCAATGAAGTTTGAGACCCGCCCCGGCCTAGAGCACTCACATTGTGCCAGGTCCCATATAAACATGCAGTCTAAATAGACTAGACAGGCAAAGGATGGGAAGAGAAGTGACTTGCTTCACACACTAGTTCTGGGGCAGAATCAGAACAGAACCGAGTCCTCTTCCAGACCACTGCCCTATGAACAGGGCTACATGGACTCTCTCTACCATGCTATTTGAGTGGTTATTTTGGATATACGTTGTGACAAAGCTCCAAGTCTGTACTTGTGGGTCCTGCACTTCCTG
>ML677381.1:19893422-19961643 GCA_007922305.1 Dermatemys mawii | reverse complement strand
CTGCCTTCCAGCACTCTCCTATATCCTTCTGGTCTGACTCCGTCACAACATGTAATACACAACACATGCCGGCAGTCTACTTAGCCTCAACATGCAAAACATCATTAGTAGCATCACAAGCGACTTCATCATTTTGTCGAGTTCATGGCTGTAATCCCCTGTGGAAGTCCAGCCTGCCTGTGAGAAAGATTTTGACATCCTTAAAGTTCTATCCTTCATTGGGAAATACATCTGAATCACGTGGTAACAGTCATTAAAGCCCACAGAGCACACAGTGGTGGGAGTGGAGGCTGGGGAAAGTGTATTGAATGCAGACAGAAATAATCCAAAGCCATCATCAGCCATACTAGAGTCTAATGAGATTCATTTGTAGTATTTAAAAGAGCTGAAAGGAGTCTTCAGTTTAACTAGTAAGGTGGAATACATGCAGCACTCAGTATGTTTGTGGCTTTGAACATCTTGAGATAAAACTCAGGTGTGAAGCCTATGGTGTTTCAGACAGCCATGTCCATAGCTATATTAACGAGTCCAATCTGAGGCATAAACATTCTCTTCTTGTCACCTGTAGACTTTTTATAATGGGGTAGAAATTCAGAGCTAGAATTCATTTAGCATAATTTCAAGCAGCACAAAGACAATATTGATTGACATTTACAATGTTCAGCCCTTCTGAAATGAATGACTATATCAAAACAAATTGATTGTTTGCATTTGTATTACTCAGACACTCCCTTTCTGTGTAATAACAATGATGATACAGTAAAATGCAAGATAAAGAGAAACTCTCACAAGGAGATGTGAAGTGAATTCAGCTATGCCAAAAGTTTTTACACTGAAGATATTAAAAATGAAGATATTACCATGTACTCTGTATACATTTATAAAAATATTATACACACCACCAAATAGAGGCAATATCCACATAATAAATTGCAGAGCCAGGTAGTAAACGAATGTAGTATTGACCACCTCACCTACACCCTGCCCATTAATTCAGCTCTTGTGAGATTTATGATAAAGTGTCTCAGAATCTCTCAAACTCATCCAGATCAAAACTTTAAACCACATCACCACATGTGTATTCTCTAGAGAGAAAGCACTATAGTGTACACAGTATATATGATATCCTGCACATATACATGCACGCCCCCCCCCCCCCCAGAGCGAGCAAGATAGAGGAGCTTTAGACATATCTAGGTTGTTTGCTTATTTTTTTTAGGTTAACTGTGTTTTTAGACTGGGAAAGAACACTGGGAAAATAACTCTTTCCAGTCAGGAAGAAGCTTACCTGAAAAGTCAGTCTGACTCAATTTCCAGTAACAATCATATTCTCCTAGAGGGAAGTTGACATTAGGGAAGTTTGGTCAAGGTGAAATTGTATTATAGCCAAGATCAGTTTCAATCTGAAGGGCAGAATAAATGACTTGGGAAGAATTGCCAATATCCATGCTAATCATAGCAGGGTGTACAATCTTGGTTAAACTTTCAATATCTAAATTAAATAGCATAATTTGATACGGAAATTGTTATTACATCATCGTCAAGCTGTGAGTTAGCAAGGCATCAGTTAAGGTAATAAACCCACTTGTTACAACTACAGTGCTTAGACTGAATGCCAAAATACTAGTTATAAAATCCTGACCACATTCAAATCTATGGGATGCTTGCACTGACCTCAGTGAAGTCAGGATATCACCACAAACGTATGTTCTAGAATAATACAAGAAGGTCTCGGGAAAAATAAGCTTGCTGTTGAGCACGATTAATATTTTATTTATACATAACGTGGGAAAAGACTACTCTTGGACAGCACTATCTCAACTGCACCTGCCACACCATGGAAAAGGGAATATTTCTAGTTTGCAAACATTATAGAAGGCGGAACAATTTTTATCGTATCCTGTGAGAGCTTTAAGTTATTAAAAGCTGCACACAAATTCAGCTGGTGCTTCTATGGCAAAGACTTGCATCTACCTATCCACGACTCCCCTTTCATTCTGTTCTGAATCAACATGGATAAATTGCATTCAAATTAAAGGTCTGGCTTCGTTTCTTGTACCAACTCTTGACTTCTACGACAGCTCATCCCACTTGTGTCAGGCATGAATTTGGCTTACTATATCTAAAACTGAAATCTTGATCTTTCCTTTTAAAGTACCTCTTTCTCCCCTATGTTCTGGTCCCACTGACTGCACCACCAGCTTCCCATCACTCAAGCACAAACATTAGGGCCATCTCTGACTCCCCATTTTCTCCTCTCAATTCTAGGCCCTTGCAAAATCCTCCTGCTGTTTCCTCCACCTCATCAACAAAGTTCATTCATTCGTCTCACGAATATGCTAGCCAATGCACTTAACTAGCTAAGTGTTCTCACTGTTGCAATCTTCTTCTCCCTAACTTGCTGTAGAAGGTCAAAATAATGCTGTTCATTGAACTAGGGGGGACATGAAGGAAGACAGAAATAGTCAGTGTTTCTTAAAACCCAAAAGTTTAATTACACCATGAGACACAAAATAAACTAACACAGAGATCCCTTCCCCAAGGTGACAGAAATTCAAAGACCTCCTACTGTATCAGAGAAAACAACTAACATGGCTATGCCTCTGAAATCTGTTACTATATCAAAGTAATTAAAGGCCAAAAGTTATCCAAACAGGTGAGTAGCTCTGGGCCTCCTACCTGTATTCCCTAGAGGTTTTGCTACCAGTAGACACTACCTTCTTGCTTGATGCTATCTTAATTACAACCATCTGAGAGGGAATGGAGCCTAATTTATAAAGGCTCCAGATGCCTTCCGTTTCTCATCATGCTCTACTAAGGAGAAAGCAATAATCATGCCTTGCCTTGCCTTTCCCTCATCATCTGTTACCAGTGTGGATCAATCAGTCTCAGATGACTTACTCCTCTTGCTTTAACACAGACCACACCTGCTGTGCACCACACTCTGAATCCATCATTTAGGTAAGGAGATAAAACTTACCACAGTCTGCTTCCAGGTCTTACCATCACTTTGACCCACCCTTGTCTCAGATCTCCAATCCATAGGTGTGGAGAACAAGTAAAGCTTGTTAACAAGCACTAACACTTTCCCCAGTTCCTGTTGATTGTCTCACCTGGGTATTTCTGCTTCAGTTCTGCCATAGGTCTCCACCAACATCATCTTTTTTCTTTCCTTATACTCTGACCACATCTGCCATCTTTTTGAATTTCTGCACTGTTGCTTCCCCTTTTATTCAGCTAAGTTCAAACTTTTTCTATGCACTGTCAAAAACAAATGTTAATGCTTGCCCCCAGCTGCATCCCTTCCCTTAGCTCACTGTTGCCAGAGCTATTGTGCCTATACCACAATCTTACTACTCCCTATGCTCCAGTCACCGTTTGTTTCATCCATCCTTTCTCAGTTTTATGCCTTCTTCCATAGCAGCATATGCATTGGAAATAGACTCCCTGTTACTGTACAATCACCTTCTTCAAAAACCCAACTTATTCCATTAAGCACTCCACTTATAATCACATAATCTGTGCTATGTTCCTTCTTACCTTGTACCACTATGACTATAATTCCTGTTAGAAAAGGGCCTCTGGGCTGGCACATCACAGTTTGGAAATAAGACGTAACATTCAAACAGCAGGGTTTACTAATCATTGGAGAAGCTTTCTATGGGAAATGGCAAATTCTTCACTGCTTGGAGTCTTCATATTAAGACTGGATATCTTCTAAAAGGTATGTTCTAATTCAACCTCAATGTAATGGGCTTGCTAGTGTTCACTAATGTAGCAGAGAAGTATAATTTCTTCCACAGCAGAAATTATTGGGTGAAGTTCTATGGCTTGTTTTATATAGGAATTTGGACTAAATGGTCCTTCCTGGCTTTGAAAATCTATGGACAGTGCCTTCAAGTGAAAATAAAAGGCCTTAATGTAACAGTGATTCAGACCCTAAGGATCTATGGATCCCACCAAGTGTACAGCATCGGATACACTTACAGAACTATATAAATATTATTAGTATTAATGCACAGATATTCTGGGTCAGCGCTTACTCTCAGTTATGCTAGTGTCTATTGCAGGTAACTCCACTGAAGGCAATGGACTCAGGATTTACACTAATGGAAATTGCAAGCACAGTCTGGCCCTTTGTGTTCAACACAGACAACTGCAACAGGCTGTATAAATTGGAATCATCCGTAACCAAGGATACTAGGATGATTAACTAAATGACCTTTCTCCTAACAAATTCTAAAACAGGTTTAGAAAGAGTAAGTGTTGTGGTGGAGCAAAAAAGGCATGAAGTTAATGTTCCTGTAAAAGCAAACTATAAAGGCTTGGCAGTCAGTGAGGGTATAAGGAACCTATGCTTGGAAGTACACAGAATAATGCTATTAATAACAATAATGACATAAAGAACGTTCCTTTGTTTTTTAAACAACTCATTCAGAACTTTACATCCACATAAGTGTCTGGAGGGAATCTGCACGTCTCCTAGAATAGCTCATTAGCCAGGGGATTTTATTCAGCACAAAATTAGCACATTTTAGTAATCACCATCAATTCAGTTAGTAGCAGGAAACAAAAGAAATTCATCTGTATGCTTTTTAATGTAAGTCTTTCCAATTGGGAGCAATAAATGTGGAGAAGGCAATAGTGATTCCTAGATATTCAGAGAATATTTATTCTGCCTTTTTGTGACAGATGGCTCCAGTTATCACCACTCTATGTGACAGAACAGTTATGGGATCTATGAAAAACATGCCTATAACTGATATTAAAATGATAATAGAAAGTCGATTGTGCTTAGTCCTGCTTACATTACTAACACAAGTGAAATCGAGGTCTACTGAATAAACTGAGCAACATATGGCCTCTGCTATTTTTGATCTGTTCTATTCCGGTGTTTAAACCAGATCTATATCATATCTGAGCTCTAGAGACTGCGGGCTGCTTCCTTTGCTATGCTCTGGGACAACTGACATTCTTATAATTTGAAACATCAGTAGCTACATATGGCACATTTTACCATCAGTGTCAGGGCAGAAGGGCAAACAGTTTAGGCCCGTGGGTAACTCATTTACTTTACAAATTAAGGCCCTACAGTACAGTTGTTCCCAATTTCCGGCTTTGGCTTATTAACACCTTTGCAATTGATGCTTTGTTTTGCACATCCCTATTATGGAGAGTCCTTACTCATGCTCTCTTTTGGTTTGTGTTTGGCCTATTTCCATTGTCCCATGGTGACAAAAAGAATAAATGGAAGGAAGTGATATGGCTGCTATGCTGTGCTTCTGCTGGTGTGCAGAAACTCACACCTGTGAATATTTCTAGTGTGTGTTTGAGGAGTGTAACAGTCACAGGAAAGCCATGCTTTGGCCACTGTAATGAAAAAAGTCTGAGGTCAGTGAGAGGAAACATCCTAGAAAACTTCATTAGATGCCATATGAAGTAACTGGTTTGCATTTTAGCTGCATTTAAAGTAATTAAGATAAGTCAGAACTAAACTGCTCTTAGGCGAACTTTACCTTAAAGCTAACTGTACAGTGAATGAATAAATGAGTAGCTTAGAAAGACTGATAACGTCATGAAAGAGAAGGCAGAAGACGACTTAGGGACTAAATGTATGCATGACACTGATAAACATGTTACTGAGTCTAAAAGAGAATGTTCAGTAGGTGGATATTTTGTTGAATGGAGGATTAAGTACAAGCTGGTGAATAGTATTGATGACTACATACGGTCAGTAGATTGCCCTGGGGGACACTTTTTGCCTGGCTGTTGAAAATAGCATCACTGCTCATTGCAGCTGAGGCCTCACTTCTTGTAAATGACTTCAAACATAACAGGATTAGTGAGACCACAGCTTCATAGTCAGGTGAGGCTATGTTTGTCATTCAAGATTCTTTTATTGAGCCTCTGCACACCCATCTAGCTGAATTAACTAGGTTCTCTGGGAAGCTGTATGGTTAATGAATACAGATGATTAATACAATATTTTTGCTGCAGCAGCAAGCTCTGGAAATTAGCTTATTGTGAAAGAAAACAGGCTGCTTTTGTTGTGAAAAAGATGCAGAAACACCAGAAGGAGCCTCCCTATTTATATATAATCAGCTCAAATATTCAACTAGTATCATATGACTGAGCAGTATTAGACAATTTCAGGTACTTGGCTATCAATGACAGTAAAATGAACAATCCACCTCAAAGTCTTTGTTTCCTCTCTACTCTTAGAGTCACAAGGGACCACAGACATCCCCTTAAGCAGTGCTATTTTAAAATCATTTATTTCCTACTCACAATAAATATTACAATCCTCCCCAGTCAAACCAGAACTGGGAGTGCTGTTCAAATTCCGCTCTAGCATTTTATCAGATTAACTATTGTCTTGGCCTTACATCCACAGCTGCAGTTAGCAGAGTGGGGAGAGCAGAGTTAACCGAGGCCTGGGGGTAACTGTGTACTGAGTTGTATTTTGGAGTGTGTAAGATACTATTTGATATGTTTCAGTATATACATGTGGTGTTTCCATTGCTGGCTGTCGAAAACATTGATATTAATTAAAAATATTTATAAAACCCCATCAAAGTCATAACAGAAAACAAGAGATTTCAAAGCTGAAGGGGCAACAAAAAACTTTGGGCTGGACTCTGGCTCTTTCCGCTGCTCCTAAAGACAGTAGACATGTAAACAGCCACACAGGCCCCCCTTATAAACACCAGCTCAGAGGGCATTCTGGGAGTTGGAGGTGCATCCTCATAGCACATATGCCTGTGGGAATTTTCAGCTGCTGGGGAGTGGCCCAAACGCAGCTCTAAGAGAGGGGGACTACCTGGTGTTCTACTTTATGCTGATGAACATCGCAACCCCTGCTGTAACCCAGAACAGGGAAGAGTGCCAAGCTACCTTTGTCCCCTCCACTTGAATTGCATGCCAGACTTCACCTCCTAGAGGCACAGCACCATGTCCTTTAAACACTGCTTTGACTCTTTTTTCCTGTCAAACAGCCCTTTCTATTTAAGAACTACATTCCTGCTACATTAATTTTAAAATGAAGAAAACTAAGCTTTTTTTTTTTTAGAAAGAGGCCAAAGAGAAAGAGAGCCTAAATCCACATCACCCTCACCTGAAGGCAGGTGATTTCAAACTCTGATTTACCTTCATCCCAGATCAGTCTATTATCATGCTCTCTTTTTACTTTGGCAAATTGACATCAGAGGAGCTGAATCAAGCTAAAAAACCTTCCCCTAATACCCTATCTACATAATTAATGCTTTGTTATATGAGCAAGTGTCACACACTGAGGTACCAAAGGGTTAAGAGACACTACATCTGTGGAGAAAATAATCCCAGCTGGCTGCCAACCTGTTTGGCAGCATTTGTCTTCCAAAGAAATTTTTTCAGCAAAATCCTTAACCTCTGAAAGTACACTGTGTTCATGAGTTGCTTACCATCTCTCCTGAATCACCAGCTAATCAGTACTTCTCCAATTTACAGCTTCTTCACAGCTGCTGTGGAAAAACTCTGCTTTTGGTGGCTGCTTCCAACTGTAGAATTAACTAGAATGTGTGTGTGATAACCCCAGCTATGGGAAGAAACTCTGCTGGGGG
The DNA here is from genome assembly GCA_007922305.1 of Dermatemys mawii. Taxonomy (NCBI): domain Eukaryota; kingdom Metazoa; phylum Chordata; order Testudines; family Dermatemydidae; genus Dermatemys; species Dermatemys mawii. The sequence continues at coordinate 19,954,045 of ML677381.1, read as the reverse complement.
AGGAGAGACTAGATGCAGTGTAGGAGTACAAATCAAAAGAATAGCTTTAGTAAAGTAGCTGGGAGGGTGTTAAGGGAATCTTGCTATACTGTTAAATATTTGGGTACTTGACATTTTTCTAAGCCGACACCTTTTCACTATGTTCAGCTCCTTAATTGCTTTTAGGTGTTCTTAACCTTTAAGCTAAAATACTATTTAGTATTAAATATAAAGAACACTACATTACAGTGCAAGTCCCAAAGCTGGCATTAACTTCTGAAAAGAAGGTGAATTACAGCACTGTAAGAGGTTTCTTAACCTCCAAATCCTAAAGTGACTTGATTAACAGAGCCATAATGATATAGCCCAGTGCTGTGGATAGCGATACTACTACCTTTTGAATTATCTGATGCATTCTGTTCTTTAACATAGTTTCATAATTCTCATTTTCAAGGAAGTGGCTATTTGGGGAAATCACAAGGTTAGGGGAACTTTGATGTGGATGCTTTAGAAGAGCGACCACCCATCAGTGACAAAGTGCTCATGTCCTTCTGAAATACAGTATGTGTCATTTCTGCACTGGTTGATTTTCTTCACTGACATTCACGTGGTTTCATTGTGAGAGACAACAGCTTCTTACTTACAGCCTTGGAATTTTGTATGCAGCTTTTAACGGAAATTAGACAAGCCCAAGCTTGATGATTACCCCAGACAAGGGGCTGTCATAGAATCAATCCTTCACAAATCATGCAGAATGCAGTCAAGCATAGTACAGAGGCAGTTTCAACAAGAGGTTTTGTGTTTGTTTAGGGGGTTTTTTTTGGGGGGGGGGGGAGGGGAAGGGGGGGCAGGGAGAAAAGGCATTGCAAAAATATTTATTCAGTTCCCTTGCACTTTCCTTCTCAATATTAAAAATTTTCCCCTGGACAACATAAAAAGGATCAACCCTTCCTAATCCTCCTCCTGTATGGGGAAGTGTGATTAGATATTCAAATCCCTCCATAAGCCTTACTTATGAAATAAAGGCATCTCAGCACATATACACCACACTCCACAACCCTGCTCCTATTGATTTATAGGATCCAACACAGACCCATTCTTGGGGTATTCTGTCTCATTTCTGTTGCTTTAGATAATATAGTACATGGGACAGAGAGCAAGTCTGACTGTCTGTTAGCAGCTCCACTGTTATTGGATCAGCTCCTCAGCTGGGGTAAATCAGTGAAACTCTGACTTAAGTGGATTACAGTGATTTACCTCAGCTAAGGACCTGGCCCATTGTCAATAAACTGATAAACAGTGATCAGAAAGCAGAACCCAGAAATCTAAAGACAGATACTATTGTTTTTTTTAAAAACTTTCACAATAAAGTTTATTACATTATTTTCATTAGAAATATTATAAAATAGAATATTCTGCCTAGCAGAAAAATAATGCCAGGGTTTAAAAACCCTGGGTTTGTGCAAACAGTTTGTGTAAACATAAGAAGTCAAGTGTTCAGGTTCCATCACAAAATGCAGTGAGTTGCTACAAAAATAAATTTGGTCACTCCCAAATACTAAAAAACCCAGCTGTCTTCACACATTTCTCTCACATATGCACACAGTTAATGCTGTATTTATATCTGAAATGGGAAGGATTTCAGGTAGTCCTTTAAAACTGGATTGAGAGGGATGTGGTTCAAATTCTCTCTCCCGAACGTTGCCACGATGCTTTTCCGGCAGAGCTCCTGCAATGGCCGTAAACGGACTTTGCGTAGTGGGGTGACCAGCACTTTCCTCGGGGAGCTTATATAATGTTCCAGTAGCTTAAAGAGACAGTCGAAACTCTCCTTGCTGCCATCCAGGCTGAAACGCCCAGCCTGGAAATTTATTCGGATGCTGGTGGGCCCAGTAGCAGTCTTAACACTGATGGCAAAGAAGCAATTTTTTTGTCTGCTGTCCCTGATGAGGAAGGTGCCCTCGGGCTCAGATTTCAGCTTCTCGTGGGCCGCGCTGACAGTCAGTGGACCCCAGTAGAAGCCACATGCATCCAGCAGGGCGCTCGCTCGAGTGATGCTACTGAAATCCGCCTGTGAGCGGAACGTTCGGAAGTGTGTGTCGCTCTGTGCCTGCCCAGCGTTGGACCGAGCTGGGCCATGGTAACCTCTAGGCCGAGAATGATCCCGTGCTGGAGGGTCAAGTCGACATCTTGGGTCTGCTGCAACTGCATTATCTGCTGCCACCTTACTGTGCGCTACCATCCTATAGACTAGACCAGCGGATGCGGTCTTCCATAGCGTCAGTGGCCAGGGCAGTGCAGCTCTCCAGCGGCTATTCTGAAATTCCAGAAGAAGACAAAATATTAGATCCTCAAGGAAGGAAGAGGGAGAAAGGGGCCCTCAATCTGTGTAAATTAAGTGACAGTCTTCCATTCGCACCCTTCTGCTCTCTTATAAAATAAAGCCCTTACTCTGCTGATTTATACCCAGTAAACAACTGATTAACAGCATCACTTTCCAGCTAAGTTAGCAATCCATTGCTTTTGCAACATCTGAAGCACAGAAGTCTCCAGCCAGGGAAACAGTTACAAACGATGCGGTTTTCCTACTATTAGTCATAGAAATGCTTCAGACTCTGGATCAAGTTGACTGATGGGAATCTCTTTTTTCAAAGGTTACTTTCTATGTAGATCCTTCTCCATCAATTCCTTAACCATGCATAAAGCCACGTAGAATAAAACTGATTTGCTCTCTTCCCCCTCCCATTCCCCAGATGTAGATGTCTAAACTCGGACTGTATTGTTTGTTGCATTGGGTGGGTGTGGGGGAGGAAGGGAAGAAGAGAGAGAGAGGCTAAAGGAAAGGTAAACTCTGCAGCTGGGTACAAATCCCCAGAAAGTGGATGGAATTGGCTGAAATGAATGGGTGGCATTGTGAGATTCAACTGTGATTGGCAGTGCAGTTTGTAACACTGCCAATTTACACATAATCCTAAATCTACTCTGTTCTTCAGTAAACTGGAGCAGCAGTCATGTAAGTCCATTTTCGACCTCTTGCTCCCCTCCTGGGGATAGCAATGTTACCATCTCACTAAGCCTACACGAAGCAACCTCTATGAACTCTTAAAGCATTACTCCTCTGTCTGTCTCTCTTTCGTATTGCATGCACTTTAAGTGGCCCAATCTAAATTGCTTCCTATTGATATATCTTTCAGCAACAAGGGCCAAATTCATCTCTCGAGTAATTCTTTTGAAATAAGTGTTGTTGTACCAGCAATTAATTTGGCCTCAAATGTCTACTCCGACAGCATGGTTCGATACATCTCTGCTGGCTGCCTTGACCTTACTGGAAAGCATAGATTTTAGGATTTATCCATACAGTCAGTTATAGATCCACACTGGTAGATTGAGAAGGTTTGAGGCATTCTCAGAAATGAATCCCCACAGCTGTCTCACAAGTGCACAGCAACATGAGGACATAGATGCAAAGACAGCACTTAGCTGGATTCCTGTCTCTGTGAATGGGACAGCTAGACATTTGAATTTAGTTGCTATTTCAGTCAGTAAAATGATCAAAATGAAATTATAAAATCCCAAGGTTAGCAGATAACTTAGAACAACCTAAGTGTTCCTTGTATGGCACATGAAAGAAACTGATGTCAGCTTTTCTAATCAGTGAGTGAGGCTCACTATCCAGTATTCAAAGTTAAACCAATCCCCCCCCCCCCCCCCAAGGTATTCTGAAGGGGAGGATGGCTTTATGTTTAAAATAATAAGAGACTCTAGAATAAACCATTCACCTCAAGGAGAAAGAAAACAAACAAACAAACATTCTCTCTTTTTTTGGGGTGTGGGGGGGGGTACATAAAAGGAGTTCTATGCACTTCACTGCCGGTAACCTTGAAAGCACAGCTGCTTTCTTGTGCTTCACTTCAAGATCCCAAGGCAGTTTTTCCTAGGAGAAGAGGTTTTGCCCTGGGCCAAAGTTTCCCCATCCCGGCCCAGCTCATGCTGGTCGGTCAGTTCGCCGCTGCGTTCCACCCCAGAGGGAGCCGCTTTTCAAAGATGCCGCAGAATAAACACTTCGCAAAGGGCTCGGGAGTCCTCTTGGCAAGCAAGGTGCCAGCCAGAGACCCGGCGAGGTGCGGTATTAGGAGGATTCTGCTCCCTTAGGTTCCACCGATCTTTAGCTCTTTAAAACCCCACCGTCGTGCAGGCTCGCGAGGTCTTGCGGAAGGGCCCAGGGATCGTTCGCCGCGCTCGGAAACTCCTTGCGCGCTTCTGGCTGGAAGCGGACTAGGGCTCGCTGCGCTCCCGGAGAAGGGACACCCGAGGCGGCTCGGGGAAGCCCGCTCGGGGGCGGCCCTAGCAATGGCTTACGAAGACAGCCAGCGTCCCTTACCTGCTCTGCCCTGGGCCGCGGGGATCAGCGCTGCTCCCGGCGCGGGGCACCATACACCCGAGCCCGGCAAGCCCGTAGCCCCTGCGCGGCAGTGGTGCACTCGTAGGCCTGGCCCCCGCGATAGCACCACCATAATCTGCCAGCGGGTCCTGCCTGGCGCCTGTAGCGATCCCAGCCTGCCACGGCTGCGCGGCGCACCAGAGCGGGACTGCTCTGCGTGCGCTCATCGCCCCGCCGTTTTATGGCTCGGGCTCGGCGCCCCGGCCCGGGCGGCTCCTCCCTCCGCCTCGCGATTCGCAGAAAACACGTGGCAGCGCCGCTCACTTTCACTTTCCATCTGCGTCAGGCGGCGGCTCCTGCTGCAGCGCGGGAGGGGCGGCGGCAGCGGCCGGCCCCGGTCGGTTTCGCTTCCCGGGAACCGCAAGCGCCAGTTCAAAGGAAACCTGGGCGCGGGCACCAGGCGAGCCCGGAGCAGAACGCCCCGCCCCGCGCCTCGGCGCCCCAGCGAGCCCGACCCGCCGCGCCGGGCGCGCTCCAGGGGGCACGGGCTGGGGTGAGGGTGGGCAGCGCAGGCGGGCGCCCCCAGGAGAGCCGCGGCGGGACCGCGTCCCGTCATCGGCCCCGGAGAGACGCAGGGCTCCTGGGTAGCTTTCTTCGGCGTCGTAAGCCTCTGGCCATCAGCCAGCCTCTTGCTTCTCTTTCCTCCCCCGCCCCGTGGCTCTGGGCAAACAGGGCTACCGGTCACCAGTAAGAGGTGGCTAAAATCATGTTAGGGAAACTGAGGCAAGACGAAAGGCTGGAGCGGGGGGGGGGCAGGACGGCAGTGCACCATGTGAGGGCCAGGCAGCTGGTGCAGGCTATGAATTGACTGATGACCACAGGGGGAGAAGCCAAGAAAACAAGAGCAACAGGCTGGAGTGGAACTTCTGGTGTAAGGGCAGCGAGTGCGTCAGAGGTAGCTGGTCAACGTGGATGCCCAGGTGATTAACACGGTAGCACTGTTGGTCATTAATTAATTATTAATAAAAGTAATATGTTAAATGGCATCCTAAAATGTGAGGCAATCAGGCCAATATGGGTATACTGCAGAATACGGTGGTGAACCTGGGGTAGTTTTTCTCTGACTCCAGCTGGAAGTCTGGAAATCCTCTTTGACATCTTGCTTTAGCTATTTGCCCCAAAGTAGGTCTGTTCCCTGAGCAGACTCAGCTGAACTTGAGTTCACCCTGAGCAGGAGCTTTTTTAAAGTTACTAAAGAGCACCTGTTTAAATGGCAAGGCTGCCTTTGTTTGTATCAAACCTGACCAGGTCAGAAATCCTAGCTCACCCAGGGTCTCACACAGAGGCTGAGTCAGCCAGTGGTTAGCTTTCATGAAAGCAAGGAGGACACAAATATTTGACTGCCATTCTTGCGGGCTGCAACTTGTTTCTCCAATAGGTTTTGTGGCTTTGTACAATGAGAGTTAGAAATGATGGAGACACTAGTCCTCTATGCTGAAGATTTGGGTTGAGTTTTGCACTTAAAACAGACGTTCAACATCTTTGGTCGGTATGAAAACTACAGCATGTCCTCCATAAAATAAAGCACTTACTCTCTGTGCATAGAATGAATAAACAGTGATCTTTTATGCCTGCAGAGTGCACATGCTTTGGGATTATGTGATGGATGACAGAGGTGCCATCACTGCCTGGTCTTCTGAGGTGGCTGTTGGAAGCAATTTCAGGAGTGAGATTTTGTTTCCCTTAATGGTAGCTGTGGTCTTCTGGGACCATACAAAAATATGCTTTCCATCTGACAGAATCAGAGGGGTAGCCGTGTTAGTCTGGATCTGCAAAAGTGACAAAGAGTCTTGTAGCACCTTATAGACTAACAGATTTTAAGGATCATGAGCTTTCGTGGGCTAAGACCCACATTCATCTGATGATGTGGGTCTTAGCCCACGAAAGCTCATGATCCCTAAAATCTGTTAGTCTATACGGTGCTACAAGACTCTTTGTCGCATCTGACAGAAGGATGCCAGTATCACCCACAAATTCCTAGTCTGGGATCAATTTAAGGGAATGTCTTTTCCGCTTGTTTTGAGTGCAAATATTCCTTTCCAGATCCATCCCTATCACAGGCAAGACTAGTATGATGGTGATGTCATAGTTTGCAAAGAATTCAGTGTCATACTTGGAGATTCATACTGTGGAATTTAGACCTTGATCTTCAAAGGCATTTAGGGACCTGAAATAATTATCTTTGAGGAACTGGGCCTTAGTTATCTAAAGAGGCTCCTGGGGGTTTTGTTCCTTATTTGGATAGCAGATATAACAAACCAGCTCAGTATGAATTGTATGTATTGTAATCAAATATACAAATCATCCTCTTCCAAAGAATTTCTGAGCAATTGAGCTTCATGTTTGCTTTTTTTGAATATTCATGCTAATGAAGCTCAAGTGTGAATACTTGTGGAAAGTGAATGCAAACATATCAGGATCATGGTGAACTGAAATTTTCTTTTGAATCTGAATACATGTTAATGGAAATTGGTTTGCATTGTTTTCTTAGCTGCAGATAGCATGGTCATCACAACTGAGCTGATCTATTGGGTGACTGCTGCTGAGGATTATCTTTTGTTTGTATTATGGTCAGGGCCAGCTTCAGGCACCAGCAGAGGAAGCACGTGCTTGAGGCAGCACATTTTAAGGGGCAGCATTCCAGCCATTCTTGGAGTGGCACATTCCGGCTGGCCTTTTGCCGGGGGGGACAATTGCGCTCTTTGTGCTCGGGGTGGCAAAAAAGCTAGCGCCAGCCCGATTATGGTTGCATCGAGAGTCTCCAGCCAGTATTGTGCTAGGTCAGAGGTCAGAAACCTTTCAGAAGTGGTATGCCACGTCTTCATTTATTCACTTTAATTTAAGTAATTATTAGTAAGTTAAGTAATACATTAGTAAGTAATTAGTAAGTTAAGTGATACATTTTAATGTTTTTTAAAAGGTCTCTTTCTATGTCTATAATATAGAACTAAACTATTGTTGTAGGTAAAGTAAATGAGGTTTTTAAAATGTCCAAGAAGCTTCATTTAAAATTAAATTAAAATGCAGAGCCCCCCAGACCGGTGGCCAGGACCCGGGCAGTGTGAGTGCCATTGAAAATCAGCTTGTGTGCTGCCTTTGGCACGCATGCCATCGGTTGCCTACCCCTGTGTTAGGTGCTTTATGAACCTATATAGTAAGACATGGTCCTTGTACCAAAGAGCTAACAATCTAATTAGACCAGGCAGACAAAGGACGTGAGGGCAAAGAGATGTGAAGTGATTTACCCAGCCCCAGGGTCATACAATAGTTCAGTAGCAGAGCTCAGATCTCCTGAGTCCTAGCCAATGCCGTATCCACATAACCATGTGCGTCTCTGGAGCATAGAGTTGGAGTCCTCCTTCTCATTTCACCTCAGATATGGGGCAGCTTTTGCATTGCAGCCATCATGCAGTGTAAGGAAAATGTTACAAGCATCTTCCAATTGCTATAAAAGCTACATGCAGCTAGCTCTAGGCAAACAAGATGAGGTGCGAGGGAGGGGACAGCTGCTTAGCTTCTGTGTGTTTTTCTGTTGCAGACTGCAGGGGGAAAATCCCTGGTCTGCAAGTGTGTAGGTACATCATCAGGCACTGTGTAGAACAGCAGGCATAGGTCTTTCCAGGAGGGAAACAAGCAGAACTGCCCAAAAAGGTAATTCAGTCTCGTCGCTCAGCACAAGAGAATGTGGAGGATGCAATTGGTAACTGAGGGTCAGAGTTGAGTGAGGCTCAAAGAAGCAACAGAACTGCTGGTCACTCAAGTGGGAGGAAGTGACATGAGTGAATGTACAGACTTGGACATTGTGAAAGCCACAGAGAGCTGCTTCCTGTGAAGGGTGGCAGCAGCCTTAGGTGATCACAGCTATACCCCAATAGCCTTGAGGGGAGGTAGTCAGAGACCCTGTGCTGCCCTCGGAATAGTTAATGATACTCTCCTATGTGACAGCCTGTGGTGAATGTTCATTTTGTATAGTGAAGAGCTATTAACGCTGGATGGAGTTTATCCCTTCCTGACAAAGAGTTATAGGGGGACTATTCCACTCTGGATGGAGGGAACATTACAAAATGGGCAGAAGGGCCATGGAAATGGTCATGCCACCTCACCCTACATGCTCTTTAGAATTCCTAGGGATTCTCATTCCTTTAATCACCCCTGCCACAAGAGGCTTTGGTCTGCTGGAGCGGACAAAGTCATATTTCACCCACTACAGCAGGAGTTCTCACGACACATTTTTTGGTGGCTTCAGAGTACGGCCATTAACTCTTGCTGGTGGCCGCACTGACATTTTTCACTAAAATACGTAATTAATTTTAGGAAAAACAAATAAATATGCATGTGTACACATCCAGCTCATTGTAATTTATTTATGTAGGGTTTTTTTTTCTGTTTTGCAGACTTAATAAAAATAATGCTGTGAAAAGTGGTATTTGAATGTTTGTTACTATCACTTTTCACAGCAAGTCCTGGCAAGTTAAAATCTGGGTGAGGCAGTGGGGGGCCAGCAAGGACGGATGGGGGACCCGTCAACACCACCTCATGGTCAGAGGTGTGGGTTGGTGGCTGGGGCTCTGTGCCCTAGGCCAGCACTCACTGAAGTGCAGGGCCGGCGCCTGCAGTTGTTTGGCCAGGGCCGGAGATTGGCACCCACTGCCATACAGCTGGGGGCTGGCACGTGGAGCCAGCACCTAGTGCTGTGTAACCGGAGTCAGGGGTCAATGCTTGGGGTGCACGCCCACAGCTGCACAGCCGGGGCTAGAAGTCCATGTCCTGGGCCGGCACCTGCCAGAGCCTGGGGCTGGTACCTGCTGCTGCATGACCAGGGCTGGGGATCTGGCTAGTGCCTGGGCCTGGGGCCAGCACCTGCCGGATCCCAGGGTCAATATCCAGGAGCAGTACCTGGGGTTGGAGCCGGGGGTCGCAGTGTGTGGCCGGGGTTTGACTACTGCTGCGGTTTGGGGCTGGCGCTTGGGGTCTGAGCCTGCTGCCACATGGCCAGAGCTAAGGGTTGGCTCAGGTGCAACCACAGCCAGCACCTGCCAGAGCCCAAGGCCAGCGCCAGGAATTTGCACTCAGGGCCAGCAGCTGCTGGAGTTCATGGTTGCTGGCCAGTGGCCAGGGCTGGGTATTGGAGCGCATGGACTGGGGTCAGCATTTGGGGCCAGCAGCCACAGGCGAGATTTGGAGTCAGTATCACACGGCCAGAGCCAGGGATTGGAGTCTGCTGCCGCCACCACACAGCCAGGGATTGGCATCTGAAGTCCCATGGCTGGAGCCCTAGTCTGCTCCCTAAGTCCCTACCGCTCCAAACCCCACAAAGCCCCTCACGCCGGTAGAGAACTCACCTTGCTCCTTCAGCATTGTGCCCAACCTGTTTCCAGAGACATGCAAAGTGGCACATCCAGAAGCAACAGGGAGGCAGTGGGAGGGGCCAATGCTTTGCTGCCAACTCTCATCACCACCTAGGAAGCTGTCCTGTCCCCAGGGAAACTCCCTGGTGGCTGCATTTGAGAAACAGTGCACTAGAGGGCAATAGCACATATAAACAGCTGATCCAGGTTTACAGACCTGCACTGAAATGAAGAAAGGAGGCTTCATATTACTGCAGCAGGACACCCTGGAGTTTGAAATGTGCCTGGCAATTTCTGTGTTTCTGATCTAGGGTGACCAGACAGCAACTGCGAAAAAACAGGACAGGGGGTGGAGGGTAATAGGCGCCTATATAAGAAAAACTTCCCCAAAATGGGACCGTCCCTATAAAAATGGGACATCTGGTCACTCTATTCTGATCTATATTTTATTACATTTCTCATGGGGTATTTTTCTGTCATATTCTGGCATGCACTGGGCTCTCGTTAGAATCCATTCCTGTCTGGTGAACTGCTGCTTCCTTGTCAGACTGTTCAAAACTCCTCTCTTCCTAATTCAAAGTAGTGTTGCCAACTCTGATGGTTTTGAATCTCATGATAATTATTGTTTTTCTTAAAGCCCCAGCTCCTGAAGTAAAGTGATGATTTCAACCTTCATTCTTAGAGAAAAAGTATGTTTCTAGCACTTGCATCTGTGGAAAAGCTTCAAAATGTGACCCCAGTGCACCATAAAAAGTCTCAAAAAGCAGACGGCAAATAAAAAGAACACCAAATCTATTACTTTTACATAATCTCATGATTTTAAAGCCAGTTTCATGATTTTTGGTTAGCCTGACTCATGGTTTTTGAACATTTGGGGTTGGGAATACTGCAAGTGTAATTTCTACTGCATAACCTTGGAGGGACAAATCCTGCTTGCCTTATTCAGTGTTAATAGTCTCACTAAAGTCAGTGGGCAGGTGATGGAAAGAGAGGTGGGGGAGTTATACAGGGACCCCTTCTTCCCTGTCCCTTAGGGCTGAGAGCTAAGATGCCTAGTGACGACGCATTGGAAATGGTATGGTGGAGCCCTTGTTTAACTAAGTCCCTTTGGTTTGGTCCCTGCAGAGGACAAAGTCAGCTTTCATTTTAAATCAAGGTCGCCAGCCCTGTTTCTTGCAAAGACAAACTTGGAATCATAAACCAATTGCTAAGGAGGCCGCAGCTGGGCTCCCCTGCTGCAGCAGATTGATGGGTGGGCAAGACTCCCCTTGAGCTGGGGCTCAGGGAGGATTTTCGTGGGATGCTGGTATGAGGAGGGTGGGTGGGGGAGGAGATCTGCCCAGAATGCTTTTACGGGCAGGTTCCGGGGGTAAATTCCTCCTCGTGCAGGCCATCCTCGATGGACCCAACAGGTTCTGGTCGCCACAGAAAGGACAATTTGGCCCCACAGAATCAGCTCAGAAAAGAATTCAGCACCTTATTCTAGCTCAGTCAACTATTTCTGAGAGCTCAGCCAGACCCCAACTGAAATATTGTGAGGCTTAATGAATTATTGGGGCAACATTGTGTGAAGTGTCATTGTTCTCCTGCGGACCTGGTACCAAATAGGCAACCAGAACTGAAAATTATGTTAAAGTAAAATCAGCATAAGAGTGTTATTTCTGCCAGCAGTCTCAGAAGACACTAGACTGATTAATTAAAATGTTCTTTCCCGCACCCTGAACATTGCTATTTCCAGAAAAGAGCATTCCAAATAACTAGGGTCATCTATTATTATGAGAGTGTTAATGTTAAGGTAATGCCTAGAAACCCCTCAGTTAAGTTTGGGATACCATTGTGCTGAGATCTGTACAGAGAACCACTGTCCCAGTGAGTTCATCATCAAAATTGACAAGATCGTATTACTGTCCCCATTTTACAGATAACACAAAGATTACATGACTACCCTAAAGTCCCATTGCGGGTTCCGTAAAATAGCTGGGACATGAATGGAAGTCAGGTTACAGAGCCACTAGCTGGTACTATTAACCACAAGACCAGCCTTTCCTTCTTTTAATTGTTTTTTTTTTTCTCTCAAATCTACAGTTTCATTTAAAATGAAACCCCTGAAATCTGAGCTCTTTTGATTGTGTATGTAAATCAACCACCACACTATTTTTGGAGTCTGTCTCCACATGCACGGAAATCAGTAGCTCCAAGGATGGTGTGAACCTTCTTCATCCTGCTTAACTAGCTATTAACATCAACATCTGGAGCATTTAAATGCTGCACTGGTGAACGATGGCAACTCTCATGTGGCTAGCCATTCCCGTATTTATTCTCATATTCCAGTCATCATTTGACTACATCTGACCACAGCAATCCAAGCACAAAGCAGCCTGGTGAGGCCAGCTTTAATTTTGACTTGCAAGGCCAGATTGTCCACTGTCTGCCTCAGATCTTTGCTCAGCCAAGAATGATTGTAAAAATTACTCACTTTCCACGGATGTAAGGGACCATGCCAGATGTGAGACAGTGGAGACTCAAGCCTTTATTAGTGTCCTGATGGCAGAGATGTTGATGAATGTCTTCTTATTCAAAGAACAGAAATACATTGTGAAGTGGTGTGAATCTTTATCAAGGCTGGGGGGGATAGCACTTATAGCCAGATAAGGGCTAGCCAGTCTATATGGGAAGATTAACACAGACTAACACGGCTACCCCTCTGATATATGGGAAGAATAACTTATGCCTAAAGTTAGAATTTGTGGTGTTCTGCAGATAAAGCTTCCTGTAGAGTTCCCCACTCCCACCCCCTCAGTCTTGTGCCACATAAATGTGTATTGCTCTTGCTGGTTGAAGCCAAGGGCTTAGGAGGATTCAAAGAAAGCTAAGATGTATTTATGGATAACGGGACTAGCCACAGTGACATTTGACAGGATGAAAGGCCGTTGTCTTCAGGGGTGCCTGTGTTATGTGAACTAGCTCCTGGAATTTAAAGAGACTTGGGCATCTCCCTCTTTTAGGCTCTGAAAAAAACAGCAAAATGTTTCAAAGCTATACACTGTCATGCTTCAGGGCCTAAGGCAACTTCTGACTGGGATTAGTAAGGGCTAGATCCTCAACGATATCCAGGTTTGTAATGGCTACTGAAATCAATGACAGGAACCTAAACACTTTTGAGGGTCTGGGTCAGAATTCTGCCCTTGAGCAGGTTATTTTATAATTGTTCATTAGAAGGGGGTTTGCTGCTTACTATGGAGCAGCTTAGTGCTGGCCAGTGACAGAGACAGGATATTAGACTGGCTGGAGAATGGGTCTGAGCCAGTCTGGCAAGTCCTATCTTCCTATAAACCCAGCCAAAATCTACATAAACTTGAGCCTTTAGGAGTTAAATGCTAACAATTACTAGCAGGAAATGTGGTTTTGGTTTTCCACCTTTTGGTGGTATGGACAGCTTTTTTTGGTAATTAGGTGAGTTAAAAAAAAGGAAGATCATTGTGTAAGGCCAGCTTGCTTTCTGGTGGTTTGTTCATGCAGATGAGATGTTAGTGTTTTGGTTTGGTTTTTATGGGCTGTGCCAGAAGTGACAAAAACCCTCTGAATTCCTTATTTCCCTGTTGGAGCCAATTTGCATAGCTAGCAGACTGGTCCTGTGCAATAGAAATCTTAGTTCAGGCATATTTTTAAGCACAACCCTCTTTTTGTAAAGGTAGGTTGGCTTAAGACATTTACGTTCAGTGGCTACGTTTACCATCAAAGTTGGTTCTATTTCCTGAAATTGGTTTCTGATCCCCCTGAAAGACTGAAACTGTGGTTTTGCTTTTTTTTAAAGGTTGATTTCGGGGAAATTGAAAGGCATGCATGAAACTGTAAAATATCAACTGTACAGATAAACTGCGGTAGCAAGATTGTTACTCATATAACCAGCCTCCAGTTCCCTGAATTCCAATTAATTCCCTGCTTCTAGTAACTGGTGACAAACAGCTCACACTTTGGCTATTTTCTGTTGATCTTTGCCAATGTGTGGTTGAGTGTGGTGTGGTTGAGGGATGAGGGTAGGTGGGAAGCATTACACTTTTTCTTTAGAAGTAGGAGGTAAACTCATTTATTTTACAACTATTGGCTCAACTGATTTGGGTCAGATCCATCCTTGGTTGCATCATGCATGCACCATCTTCATGTGATAGGTTCTCTGCACACAGTCTATACTTTTGATGCAGCCTGCACTTATTCGGAGTATAAATAGACCTTTAAAAAGAATGTGGAGTACTTGTGGCACCTTAGAAACTAACAGATTTATTTGGGCATAAGCTTTAGCGGGCTATGCCCAAATAAATTTGTTAGTCTCTAAGGTGCCACAAGTACTCTTCGTTCTTTTTGCGGATACAGACTAACACGGCTACCACTCTGAAAATAGATCTTTGTAATTCACTCAGCATCCTCACTCCTGCCTGCAAGTGTGATCCCTCACCTGTGCATTGAAGGGAGGTGCTGGGAATCAATCATCTAATAAACAGAAGAGGAAAATGTACTTTGTGCTGCATAAAAAGCAATTCCAATCCTACAAGGTGCTAAATGCCTCAAACCCTCATTGATTTCAATGGGATTTGAGAGCACTCAGTACCTTGTGGTAAGTATTGCAGGACTGGGCCTTATGCTTTACTGGTCATTTAAGTACAAAATTTAAGTGATTTTAGTTTCTAAATATCCAGGGTGCCCAAATTTTGTGACAGTGAGTGTGTAACTGTCAACTTCCTAGAAGCCTGAGGGCTGAACCTAATTTGCATATACAGGTACATACTTAAAAGCTCAACAAAAAACAACTGCATTTATATGATTAGCTTGTATTTGTATCCTTCTCCCTGGGTTAATTCCCATCCTTTTTACAGTAGTAGGGGTTCCTGACTACACTGGATGGGGGAGGACATATTTGAGGGATCCTGTTCAGGGGAGTCACACCCATGTGCTGTGGTGTTATGCTCCATGAGGGGTTACCGACACCTTAGCGCACAAGAATGATTTGGGGGTGGGCAAAGAAGAGGATGAGTGGGGATCATCAACTAATCACTCCTCCCAGGGAGCAAAAAGGGTTAGCTCAACTCTCGGGCTGTGGAGCAGCTCCATTATTGTGGTATGGCCTTGGGGAAATGATTCCTTCCTCCCCAGCTTTAGTCAATTCCCAAGCCAGTTCCTGCTGGGTTCCCTTGCCCAGATGTCTATGATCTAATATATTTCAAAACAATATAAAAATATGTTACAAGAATGTTATTTGGATTGCAAAACCAAGCACTCAAAAGTTGAGAAATGCTAGATTTATAGTTGCCCGAGCAACCTTCATTCTGCACCCACGTGCATGCAACCTGTGCACTGAATGAGCCAGGGTCCCATGGAAAAAACAATATGTGATCCTGTAAAGATCACAATTCATAAACACAATAGGGCAAGCTACGGTTGCATGGACCACTAGACAGGCCATAACTGCAAATCTGGCATTTTCTAACCTTCATATGCTTGACTTTGCAACCTAAATAACATTCTTTTAATATAACTTTTGTGTGTAATTTCATAGGCTTTTAAGAACAAATTCTATTATGTACACCTAGAACAATCTCCCCCTCACTATGCACCAGCAGCAGAGTTTGAACTCTGAGCCTTCAGCACTGACATCTGCCACTTGAACAACAGGACCAGTTACATTAGCCAGATGCAGAAGGCTGTTGTCCCAGATTCTGGCAGATGGGCATCTGGCTAGACCCTGGGAGGCCACCTGTGCCTTCACTCTCCCATCACAGGGCCAGGAAGTAAGGGAGCTCTTGCCTTATATAGTGTCCCAAGTGGGGCGAATGAGAAATTGAGGCCATATGCTTATTTTAGATTTGAGTACTTTGGTACTAGTAAAACTGTGTCTGTGCTGGAGGTGTCACCGATTGTAACTATACAAGTCAGACACAGCTAAAGCAATCCAACAATGGAGCGTAGGCTCTGTGCAGCTCAGCGAAATCGGAATGGACAAAGGGCTTGGCTATGGGGCCACTTAGTACCGAGCAGGCTGGGGTGTAAATCTAAGAGCACTAGCCAATCCATGCTAACTGGTTGTGTGGACCCTGCCACACCTGCTCACTAATAGTTCGGTAGCACACTTTGCATACTGCTGCTTGAAGTGGGAGTAGCTCAAAGCACACAACTAAATGTTCATGCTTGGCAGCAGAGTGCACATGGCCAGTTAGCATGCTGCAGATTTACCCCTCAGCTTGCTGGGCACTAACTCTCCAGACAGCTGAGCCCAAAGATAAGGCACTTCTGTAGCCTGATGGGTTTCCCCTTGCTGAATGTCAAAGGTCTGCAGCAACGGAGGTGTTAATGTGTCTCCAAGAAAATGTCACAAGAATCTTTTATAACCGAAAGTGTGAGACAACTTAAATATAGCTATCAGCTACCCTTCAAATGTAGAACTGTCTTTATTCCTGTGAATTTGTAATCGTATAACACCAAACATATGTTGTTTCTAAGATAATAAATCAGAATATCAAATAACATGAACACTTGACTTTTCCATAGTAACAAAGACACTTGTGTTTCACAGAACTCTTTAAAGACTAAAGGCATTAAAGCAGAACTGTAACTTTCCCTTGGCATTCCAACTTCAACGTTTGCACTCAGTTTATCTTCTTGCTCATTCAGCTGTTGGTTTGTATTAGATAAAGTTTTAGAACCATTTCCTTGCCATCCTGTTTTAAATAATAGTAATAATAAAGAATACAAATGAAGAAAAAGGAAACAGACTGACAAGTGTCACTCGTGGAAGCATTGTCAATTTGTAGTTAGAGCAGGACAATTCTTGGTCCAGGGATGATCTAATCTAGTGGATGGGTCACTTGATTTGGAGTCAGGGTCTGGATTCAAGTCCCAGTTGAAGTTCAGGATTCCAGCGTCATGTAGGACAAGTCATTTAATGAACACCGTGCCTTACTTAGTTTCCCATCTGTGAACTAGAGATAATACTTCTGTACCACAGGGATGTTATCAGGAGGGAATCCATTAATAACTTGGAGGTACTCAGATACCACGGTGATGAAGATCTAGAAAATTGGCTTTGGTTTGCAATACCAAACAAATGACTTAAAGTCACAGAGTGACTTAATCTACTCACCTGTAAAATGGGCACAATAATACTGATCTGCTTCATGGATTATGAAAATTCATTCATGCTTCCAAAGTGCTTTACCCAGCTTGGTTATATCTGTGTGTAACAGCTGGCCAGAAAATTTCCCTCTAAACATTTTTTCAGTGTGAAAATGTTTTCCATTTTTTGACAAGACTCAACACATGTATGGCCATGTGTAAACTTAAGTCAGTGAGGAATTAATCAGTGGTACTGCCCGCATGCTCGAAGGTATAAATGAGTTTAAGTACCTTGCTGAATCAGAATCTATATATCTATGAGAAAGACTTCGCTCACTAACACACTCCCATATTAGCAATACATAGAAACAAATGTAATCCCACTGTGAAGATACAGAGATACTTGGAAACTGTCTGCAATGGATGTGATCCACATCATCCATGATAAAATGATGATAAAATCATCTGCTGAGCAGAGTTAGGTGGCATAGCTGGAATGTAGCTCTGATCAAAGGGGTAGGTGGTTTCCTGCTAAAACAATCCTCCTCACTCCTAAGAACTCACTGTGACTCAACTGTAGTCACTAGGACCTCAGGTAGCAGTTCAGTGAGGTATTTTTGCTCCTGGTTTTGCACCTGTTCAGGGTGGGTGCCATTCATTTCCTCACTTGACCTCAGGGAGGAATTTACCCATTATTTGTTGCCATTTAAACAGTGATCTTAAGTTAGATAAACAAGATGGTTTGTTTGGATCTCTTACTAGCCAGTTTGAGGCGAATGCTCCATTCCTGCAAAGGGATCTACATGGGGTAGACCTTGGCCGGTGTGGATCCCTGTGTAGGACACTACATCTGTAAATCCTATTTGATTTGAAAACACTTTGGGTCTGTCACTTTCATCAGTTTCACACCAATGTAATATCATGGACTAGAAATAGAATCACCCTTGATGTCCTCAAGTGTAAGTGAGAGACGGATCTGGGCCATGTTAGATTTATGATTACTTTAAAGAGTGTGTCTTGATGAGCTTGTTGAGTGGAAGGAAATTAGCTAATTGGTTACCACATGTTTTCTGATGTAACTATCATTCCTTCAGAATCTGAATCTCTTTAGAAAGACACAGTGGAACTCAAGCAGTTGCGCCCTTCGCGTTATGACAGCAATAGATAGTCTGATCAGATTTGAAGGTCAGCAGCATTATAGAAGGTCACTTGTCTTAAAATACCTGTTTCAGCTGTCAAGTGTCATCTCCCTGTTTTTCTGGGCTCATCATCTTGGTTTCTCTTCTGTCATTAAGCTTTGTCACTTTCATTAGTTCATCTTAACTGATAGCTCCCTCTTTGTGCAAACAGGTCTTTGTTTGCAAGGCTTTAAACTGCTTGACTGTGGCAGGTAATAAACGTATATTGCAGGTAGTTTCATGTGGGGAGATTTGCAGGATCTTATGAGCTATGTTAAAACCAGTCCTTACACGATGTTCTCTGTTCTCCTCCTGTCCTTGCCTTGCCCTGCACTGTATCTTGTTGCTTCTTTCTTTTCACATTCACTTTTTACCCAGCTGATCTAGGGTGACCAGACAGCAAATGTGAAAAATCAGGATGGCAGTGGGGAGGTAATAGGAGCCTACATAAGAAAAAGACCCAAAAATTGGGACTGTCACTAGAAGATTGGGACCTCTGGTCACCCTAAGTTGGTCTCCTCTACTGCAGTTTGCCCTTTTCAATTCTTTTTCTTTGCACTTCCCTCCTTATCATCTCACCTCGGCCTGGCCCCTGACTCCCTAGCACCACACCACTGCTTTGGTGTGCTGTTTTACACCAGCTGACCTTTCTCTGTGTAATCCTTTCTCTAGGATACAGATAATAAAGTCCCTGCATCCCAAGAGGTTTGGAATAGTAACCAGTGGAATTCAGGAGCGTGAGAGATGAGCAAAGGTTTGTACGGTGCTTCCAGATTCTCAGGTGAAAGGCGTTGTTGAGTATCAACGCAAAATAGTATGCTCATTAATTATGAATGAGTGGGAGGTCACTGGCAGCTTTTCCGTCTTGTGGGTTTTTGTGTCGTTTTTTCTATTACTCATTTTTCACACAAGGGAAAATCTTGTCTCCTCTGGCCCTGAACGCAGCAGAATCACTATGATGCTGCTGCACAGAAGGAAGAGGAGGGTGAATATTGAGTCTCACCCTACTCCATCACCATGGCTCTGTGGTGGCCCCTTCTGCTGTCAAACCACAGAGTTTTGCAGTTAAGGAAGGGGAGTGCTAGAAGCAGGGCTTGTGGATCCGTGCCCCCACTAACCCCACAGCAGCTGTGGCTACTCCTGTGTTGCAGCTTTCAGGTTGCTGTAGTGGGTATGGAACAGCTTTTCTCCCCTTTCAGCTCTCCACTGGCCCTCATGGAGCTCGCAGCCTGTCTACTGGGGCTGTGCACAATGTCCAGAGATTCCAGTCACCCTTGGCTGCATGGCTAAGGCAAGTGACTGTTTACATTGCTGTATGCCAAACACTGAAAAACATGCCCCAGAATGTCCAGTGCCCTTTAATGAAATCAGGAGCCCGAGTCTCTTCTATCACAAAAGCATGTACCTCCTACCCCCAAGCATAACAACTGACAGGGCCATGGCAGGTTTCTATAGTAACCTACAAAGCCTAGAAGTAAAATACACAGGATCCATTCAAGACTTTGTGTATGTCCAGGCTTTAAGGAAAGGCTGTTGGTAGCTGGCTCCTCTCTCTATCCGAACACAGCAAGGTCAGGGTGAAGCAACTGAAAGGCTCTTCAGACAGCAGGATTCCCTCTGGCAGATCACCCCATAATGCTCCTCCTTCATAGATATTCTTGCTTCCTTCTTAGATCCCTGACCTTCCTTGTATGCTTCCCCAAATTCACAGGAGTGAGATACTTGGCCAATGAGGGTGCATGCCTCCGCCCTTTGTTCTTCTTCAGCTTTTCGCCTGACTCTTTCATCACAGTCTGTACTGGTTCTTTACCATTTAATATAGTCTCAGGAATATTCCCTAATCTCTTACTCTCTCGGTAGGATATTAAATAAATATTCTTCAGTCATTCTTTGCCTTCTAGAATTTAGTCTGCCTTCTCCCCCTGAGTCCTGAGTTTGCTTATAATCTGACAATTCGTCTGTGACTCCCTGCTGGTGAACTTCCTTTATGAAAAGTTCAGTCTTGTATTTTGACTCACGTTAGCAAGCTGTCAGTAAAATCAAACCAGCTTTGTCGTTCATGCAAATTCTCATGACGACAACACAACTCCCAACACCTTCTTTCTTCTCTGTTCTCCCCCCGCCCCCAGCTCCCACTAGTGCTCACAAGCATGTACAGTGTTGCCTCACCATGCTCTGTGCAGTAAGGATTATACAGTAGAAACTCAGAATTACAAACACCTTGGGAATGGAGGTTGTTGTTCGTAACTCTGATCAAAACATCCAAAACTTTCAAACGTTTACAACTGAACATTGACTTAATACAGTTTTGAAACATTACTATACAGAAGAAATAATGCTTGTGCTTTCCCTTTATTTTTTAGTAGTTTACATTTAACACAGCACTGTACTGTATTTGCTTTTTGATTTTTTTGTTTTGTCTCTGCTGCTGCCTGACTGCAAACTTCCAGTTCCAAATGAGGTGTTTGTTTCACTGGTCAGTTCATAACTTGGAGATTCTCCTGTACACCACCCATCTTCTCTTTAATTAAAAAAAAAAATAAAAGAATTAACATGCAACAAATTAATTTCCAAGCACTCCATGCTCAAATGATCACTTTAGTTTTTCTCAGCAGATTCCCAAACTCTCATCCTCCCACTTGATATGCACACACTCGCATTTTAAATCTTGAACTTGAAAAAAGTTGTGAGGCTACATGGAGGAGGGTGGGAGATTCCCTGACCCGTCAGCATCTACCTGGGAGTGGGGGGAGGGGACAGGAGAGAGAGCAGTGAATAGGCAGAACCATGGCTTGCTGGCTGCCAGGCCTGGAGCATGCTGAACCCCACTGCCTCAAAGGTTGTTGCAAATGACTCTATCCCCCTCCGAGCGGCGGAAGAGCTGTGGTAGTTGTTGTTCATCTCTGAGGAGCAGTGCAGCTTCACTCCCCTCATTGCTACAAGTGGTGGATTAATCATTTACATCATATGGGCAGCCTCTGACATGTGACCAGCCTTATCATTGCATTTGGATTCTGGGTTTCAATGTGTTCATCAGCATTCTTAGCCACAGTGACAGCGGCACAAGGGGATGCCATTCATGAAATCAGAGCCACCAACTGGATCTTTAGGCTCACGCTGGACTGATTGTTGCACTTGCCCTCCCTCGTCTGTCTACAAACATCTGTTGTCTCTTTCCTCACGCTGTGATTGTAAGCTCCCTCAGGCCGGGACCAGCTTTTTATTCTGAGTTTGAACAGCACTTATCACACAGGGCCCTGGTCCATGTCTTGGGCTCCTAGATAGTACAAATAAATAAATATAGCTGGCAGCTCATTCTCACCAGTTTAGAGAGAGTCTAAGATAAGGATCTTGATTCCACCAGCCTAACTCATGTTGAAAGCAGTATCCTATTCTGCAAGCTGTCAGGGGTGCCAGAACGAGGGGGCAAGTCCAGTGCCCTCCCAATTTTTACTGGCAGTAAGGGCAAGTGATGGGCTGGGGGTGGGGGAGGAGAGGAGTGAGCAGGGAGCTGGGTTTGGGGAAGAAGAGGCAGCATGGTAGGGAGACCTCAGAGGTCTGGACAGTGTGAGGGCAGGGTCTCAGGGAGAAGGGGCAGTGCAGGGGCATGGGGTCACAGTTTGGGTTCTGTTGCTCCCCCCACACTTTTAGGGACCTTCTGCTGCTCCTGCGAGCCATCCCACAAAAGGACTTTCTTACAGAGTAAGGCACTACTCAACATGAGTAAGGGGGGCAGAACTCTTCATTCACTTATAAAAATGCACCTACCCATTGTCTACTTTGAGTGAATGAAGATACAGCAGGAACACAATTCTCCGACCTCAAGTGACTCTGAACAATGTGCCAAGCCAAGCCAGCCTTCTTGGATTCAACTCAGCTTCTATTTGTTAAGCTGTGGGCAATTTAGTTTAAGTTGTGAGCCCTGATTCTGAGCTGTGGGTCCTGTGCAACGTTAAGGGTGGGTGGCAAAGGTGTCTTTTTGCCCCTCCTGGATTCTGGGCCTGGCCCATGTCTGGTGTAACTTCGAGCAGCCCCCAGTGGTTGCTCTAATTTATGGCAACTATCCAGAGATACCTGGGGGCCACTGTAAAGCCCAGAATAGCCAGAGTTTGGTGTGTGCCAGCCACACCCTCTACTGCCATCAATATGCCCCCTCCTGCTTCAAGCCAGGCATAGGGGACAGACATACCTTTATGCTGTCTCTATGCTGTCTTGGGAGAGCCTATACTGGGGGTATTCCTAGAGGCCATCTCCATCAGCTTTCTGACCACTTCATGCCACTGGAGCAGTTTGCAGATTGCAAAAGAGAGGAGGCTCAGAGTTTCAAAGACATTAGGTACACAGTTGTAGACCTAATTTATGCACAGTTATTCTGATTATATAAATCACTAAAACAGGCAATTTGAACTCAAGAGTCATAATAATTGTACATGTAAATTAGGAATGAAACTGCTCTTTCATTTGGATGCACACCTGGATACCTAATTAGCTAAAACACTAGCCCTCAATTGCAAATTAGCTATACCACGACACCATATTTCTTGCACTAGGCTAAAGCAGTCCATTGCACACAGTTATTTTAGCAGAAACATAATTTAGCACATATGCATCTTGTATATAGTTGACAGGGCCTTCTGCTGAAATAGGCAGGCCATGCTGAGGGGAAAAAGGAAATAGAGATAGCCAGAAAGCCACTTAATTTGACTTGTGTGTACTTTATGTTTGCATGCATCTGTCATCTTCATAGGAAGTTCTCTTTTTTTATAGCGTACTTTGCAAGTTCCTATAAAAGTCAACAGTATTACTCATTTTCCAAAGAAAACATTTAGTTTTGTATTTAGATAGTTTACTGCAAAGCACCCTCTACTGGAAATCATTAGCTGGAACAATTACATTTTCATCGTAACTGCTGCTAAGAGGTGGTTGAATAGTAAATTTCTCCTTCCCCAGTTTATGCATAGTTTTGCACATAGAGATGCTGAGTTTGGACCAACATGATTCATAGGAGCAGTTTGTTAATTGTTCAGATTGTGGATATTTGGCCAGCTGCTGCGAATGTTTGACACTCACCAAATTTTCATGACCATTTACTCATCTGACAATTTAGCCTGGAAATTAATTATTACCTTGTTTAAGACATCCATCCAGTTAGATGAATCCATATAATGTGTCCCCTATTTTCCTCCCAGCCGCTTCCTTGTACATATTATCAATTGTGCTCATCAATGAGCAAGTTAGTATAATTAATGTAATTAATGTATATTTTTCATGATCTTTCTTTTCACAAAATAATAAAACAAACTTTAATAAAAAAAAAATCCTTTTAACTAGTAGTCAGGAAATTCAAACTTTTTTGATTACCAGAAGTGAGGTCAGGTCCTCATTGGATGTCACCATAGGATTTTCGGATATATGCAGGGTAGGTTCACACAAGACGGAAAGGAGAAGGTATTGGGAGATCATAAAGAGGAATAATAATAATAATAGACACTACTTACACAATGCTTTTCATCTGTAGATCTTAAAGCACTTTGTAGAGATATGTCATCATTTTACGGGGGAAACTGAGGCACCAATAATACATTATTTGAGAGGAAGTATGGTCCAGTGGTTAGGTTACTATCCGAGAAATTTGGAGAGGTGGATTTAAATCCCTGCTCTGCCACAGACTTTCTCTGTCACCTTGAGCGAGTCACTTAACCTATGTGTGCCTCAGTTTCCCCTCTGTAAAATGGAGATAATAGCACTTCCTTAACTCACCAGGGTATTTCCAGAATAAATACATTAAAGAGTGTGAGGCATTTGGGTACTACAGTAATGGGCATCTGTAACAGTGCCTTAGTGGGTCACTACTGAGAATGTCAAATTAAGGACAAACTGTGAGAAATAGGGCATACACAGCCCAAATCTGTTGGTTATTCTTTTATAAGATATACCAAACCATCCACAAAAGTAAACTTCTGTTTCACCACACTGGCTAACAAGAAAACATAAAGGCAGTTTCCTCAGGCTTTCCAGTTCTTATAGCACCACGAAAAACATTGGAGTCAGGGATGAGTGGTTCTTTGTAACCAGTCTAATCAAATAATAGGGTCTTCTGATTCCAAAGGACCAGCTGCACACCCAGGTCAGTATATAACTTAGATCTTACACAAAAATCACGCTGATACCAATCCCTTAGTATCTGAAACATAAAGGTTCATTAGTAAAAAGAAAGAAACAAAAGCGAGAATTAAAATTAGCTAAAGGAATCAATTACATACAGTAATGGCAAAGTTCTTGGTTCAGGCTTGTAGCAGTGATGGAATAAACTACTGGCTTAAGTCAAGTCTCTGGAGTACATCCACAGCATGGGTGGGTCATTCCGTCCTTTCGTCAGAGCTTCTGTTTGTAGCAAAAAGAATGAGTACTTGTGTCTCCTTAGAGACTAACCAATTTATTTGGGCATAAGCTTTCATGGGGTAGAACCCACTTCATCAGGTCCATAGAGCGGACATTGGAGTCAGGGATGAGTGGTTCTTTGCAACCAGTCTAATCAAATAATAGGGTCTTTATAATAAATATCTCTATTTCAAATAATAGGGTCTACATCAGGTCCATAGAGTGGAACATACAGTAAGAAAATATATATATATATATATACAGAGAACATGAGAAGGTGGAGATTGCCATTCCGACTTTAAGTGGCTTAATCAATTAAGGTGAGCTATTATCAGCAGAAGAAAAAAAATTTTTTAGTGATAATTAGGATGGCCCATTTCAAGCAGTTGGCAAGAAGGTTAGAGGAACAGTAGGCGGATACATAACATGGGGAAATAGATTGCAAACATGGGGAAATAGATTCAATTTGTGTAATGACCGAGCCACTCCCAGTCTTTATTCAAGCCTAATTGAATGGTATCCAGTTTGCAAATTAATTCCAGTTCAGAAGTTTCTCATTGGAGACTGTTTTTTAAAGTATTCTTGGTGAAGAATTGCCACTTTTAAGTCTTTTACTTAGTGACCAGAAAGTCTGAAGTGTTCTCCTACTGGTTTTTGAATGTTATGATTCCTGATGTCAGATTTGTGTGCATTTATTCTTTTGCATAGAGACTGTCCGATTTGCCCAATGTACGTGGCTTAATTAGGGTGAACTGCAAATAATGGAGCAGCCAATCCCCATAAAGCTGGTGGATATGCTAATACTTATAACTTCACATACAAAAATGTTACGTGCATATAGATAGCATAATCAAAACCAGAAAAAAACTTTTTAATAGGCACCTCACTCTATAACCTTTGTACAATATATATATATATATATATAAAACAGTGGTTGCAACAATGATCTAATTAGTTATATTTTAATTAGATAACAGTAAAGGGTCATAGAAGTACCTCAGATATGTTTGGGATAGAGCTGTGAGGTCTTCTGTAGGTTGTGAGGAGAGAGAGTCTGGAGCCATCTTATCCAAACAAAACTGAATCTTAAAGAAAGTTCATGTTGAGATTGTAGGAAGGAGTGCATTGTAGGCCTGTCCTTTTGTTCATCCATGGGACCAATTTGAACTAATATGAGTAAGATGGGCTATGCATGATTTCTGAGGTACATGGGATGATAGATAACCCAAATTCAGAGAGACCCTATATCAGATCCCTCAGAATGGTGTGTATGTGTCTTTTACATTTTGTGTTGGTCAGTTTAGAAGTTAAAGGCTTCTCCAGTCAGATATTTACTGATTTATTAGTTTCACTCACACTCTGACCTTAAGACTTGGGGAGGAAAGTGAGAGCTGTGTTCTGCTAAGTGCAACAATAAATCAGGTTGTCCCTTTCCTATCCCTTGCAGGTCAGCTGCCTGTTGGATGAGGAATCAGTGAACCAGGATATTCTCATGGTACGTCTATTCTGCAATTAAAGGTGTGACTGTAGCGCCAGTAGCATACCCAACGCTAGCTTTAATCTAGCCAGTATGGCTAAAAATAGTAAAGGAGACACACTGGTGCTGGCATCAGTGCAGACTAGACAAGCCTGCCTGATACTTTGGTACACACTTGCATTGCTAGCCTACGCCTATGTCTATGCTATCATGCCTTCATTGCTATATTTAGCTGTGCTATCTAGATTAAACCTAGCATGGATATGCCTTCCTGAATTGCACGTTTGATTGCAATTTAGACATATCCTAAGTTTAACTTGTTCCTCTCACACTCGTGCCAGTCCTTACACAAACGTGGTCATAAAGGACATGCAGCCATCATTCAGGCACCTCGGCCAAAAACACCAATGTTCGGTTCTTAGGCAACAACTGTGCCTCAAGTATTGATTCTTAGCAAAATTAAGGCAGAGAAAAAACTCCTTAGCTCCTTGCTACAGCTCCCCCATAGTGAAATCACTTTTCTAAATTCACAACACAAGCATTTCTTCAAAGACTGAACTGTGGTCACATGCTCAGAAAAAGAATTTGGAAGACTATGTGTAACAGTGCCACCTAGGAACACCTGCTGTAACAATAATACTTGACCCTTCTGTAGACACCCTTTTTGTCTATCAACTTCAAAGGACTTAATGATGAATTAGACCTCACAGAATCTCTGTGAAGTTGTAAATATTATCAGCTCCCTTTACAGACAGGAAAACTGGTGCACAGGAAAATTAAACAGTTTATCCAAAGTCACACGGCAAATCGGTGGCAAAATGAGGAAAAGAATCTGGTGACTTCCACTACTTTGCTTCAAGCACTAGACAAAGGCAAAACCTGGCATATTTCTGAGCACACATGGCTTCCTATCAAAAGCATGCGGGACTTTGCCCTTTTCCCATTTTGCTGAAACTTGGAATTGAGTAAAATTTGAGTGTGTGTGTGATGTGTATGTTTGAAATGCAATGCACCTAAAAGGGGGTGGAGGAATCCATGATATTCTGTGAAATGAAAATCATCAACTTTGCACAGCTTCATAGTTAGTTTAGTTTGAAAAATTGTGACAAGTGTGTCATAAAATCCAACTCTGGCCAAATGGTAGGGGGGAAAATGCATTGAATTGATGTTACATGCTAATAAATCCATTTTTAAGTGGTTTAATGTAATTATATTTCCAATGACAATGTGAACTAATTAAAAGTTTCCTATAATATACTGTAAGTACAGCATGTGTCCTACTGAGGTTAAATGACTATTTAATCTTAGTGATAACATTCAATAAATGCTAAAATTAGCGATGGGCCTGAATTGGAAACCAATCCAAATAACCTCCAAACTTTGGAGAGATTAGGAAACCAAAGCCAAACCCAGATCTGGATTTGAGGTTACAGTTCATCTCTGTATGGGATGAGCCATAGACCTGAATGCAAACAAACCCAAACTTCATGTGGCTCTGTGTACACTAACCATTTAAAGTACTCAGCTTCATTGCATCTCTGCTCAAATCCTCTGCTACTCTAAATGAATGGCAAAGCGGACCCAGCTCCCATCTGTGTGAGTGAGGAGGCTCACTGAGCAGCAGAATGGGCATGCCCTGGCAAGAGCAGAAAATACCCGGAAGGTAGGGATGATGGCTGTTACACTGGCTGGTCTCCAGGTGCAGAGACAGAGCTCTTTCACACTTGGCTGCATCACTGCTCCCTCATGAATGAGATGGAGCTAAGGCAGGCCCAGTCACATTCCAACCCAGCCCACTTGAAGCCTTTTGCTTCTAAGCCATCAGTTCAATCTGGGCCAGGACACTAGTGACCTGAAGTCATTGGTCAAGGCATGAAGCAATGAAAGACAGGCACAGGGATGGATTTAAGCAGCAGGCCACACCTTTAACAAAGGGGTGGGGTGCTATTCAACCACCCCCTCACACAGCAGGCATTTTACTGGGTCCAATGCAGAGTTATATGTAACCAATAACTTGGCTCGAGGAGACCCTCTTCAGCTTACCCCTAGGACTCAGCTCACATATGAATCGTCTTGCCCCCTCCCTCTCCATAGGAGGACCACAGGGTACTATGGGAGACCGCAGTATATGAAGACTTCAGGTCTCCCTTTCTTACGGACACATGATCCACCAGCCAAATCCTAGGTCTCGCTTATCTCTGGAAACTGTTTCTCTTCAGACTATATGTCCTAATATTACTTCCCAGTCCTGTTCCTTACCCAGCTGTGCCTCCACAGTAATATGAGGGAGGCAAAAACCCTACCAGACCTTTGCCAATTGGACCCAGCAGAGAAAAATTCCATCCTGAGCCAGACACTGGACCAGTGCTATTTTGGCAGCTTTACCCACTTATCCTTAAAATCTGTATAAAGGAGGAGAAATCCAGTGAAATAAGGGATGCCCTGATTGTCACCCTCGTCAAGAAAGGGGATAAAGTGGATTGTGGAAATTATCATGGTAGCTCCATCCTAGCTATTGCAGGCAAAGTTCTGGTACAGATCCTTACAACCAGCCTTCTGCCCCGTCAGAAGAAATTTTACTGGAGTCACAGAGTGGTTTTCCACCATGTCATGGAACTGTGGATATGATCTTCACAGCACGGCAGCTGCAAGAAAAGTGTCGGGAGCAAAACTGACCACTGTACATGGCTTTTATTGATCTAAATAAAGCCTTTGATTCAGTGAATTTCTGTGCCTTCTGGACTGTACTTTCTAAGATTGGATGTCCTGATAAATACATCAATGTCCTAAAATTGCTTCATGATAACATGAAAGTGACTGTTCTCAGCAGCTCTGGTTCCCAGAGTGAACCATTCAAAGTACAAACAGGAGTCAAATAGGGCTGTATCATCCCTCCAACCAGGGCATTCACATACTAATTATAGAGATAGGGGCCATATAAGTACCTAAGAGAGATCAGCTGAATTACACTGGAGTAATATTACCCTATTGCTGTCCATGCTGTATCAACGGATATGTGAATATTAGTCTCCGTGGCTCTCAATCTAACCCGTCTTTCGTGAACAACTAATTCTCTTCTGAAGAAGGCCAGTCTCAGGATATACCTGCACTAATGGAACAATGTACTGTATGGCTCACTATTCACATGCCTTTGGGATTAAACAATAGGGCATATAACTTGCAAGATAGGTGCAGGCTCTTTTGAGTTCAAGAACAAAACTGAACCGTCTGCCACCATTCTAGACAGTCACAGCATGCCAACGAATATTGTTCTGAGCTGGTGCAGTTTAAAGGGCGTCTTCCTAACTGTTATCAGTTTACAGCATATGGCAACTGCAGGAGAGATCTGAAGAAGTGCAAAGGCAGCTTCAGTGATTGGTAGCAGGGAAAATCCCTTTATGAGAAAGGAGAAAAGGGTACAACAGTAAGTGAGTGAGTTCACCTTAAAAATCACGAGATGAGTGGACAGGATCCTGTGTCTGCTTTCACTTTTGTTCCCTTTGGTTGGGATTTTTTTTCCCTGAGATGATCATGCCTCCAACCAAAATTCATGGCAGTAAATCATGACATTTATAAGAAAGAGAAGAGAAAGTAACCGCAGCTGACAGAAGACATGCGTAGTGGTTCACTGAAGAGCTACAAATTTTCTAGGGTAAAATATATTTATCTTAATGCAGCTAATGAAGGCAGCTAGTGGCAAGCATACATCTGAGGCATAATGCTGTGACCTTTCGTGAATGAGGACTGTCCTGCTCACAGGTGACAGCAAAATCAAGCCCACTATGACAGAGGTGTGGATTTTTCACACTCTTGAGAGGCATGGCTATAGCGATCTATGTTTTCAGTCTAGACCAACCCTTAAGCTTTTCCTGATATAGAAGTGTCATTACAATACCCCATACCCCAAGTGACCCCACAATACCAGCAAAAGTTTTAAGTGTACATCTGTGCCTAAATTCCCCATCTCTAGCACAGGGATCCATCCCTACATATTGTCCTAAGGATAATTATATTAAAAATAGTGAGGCATTCAGATGATGATGATGGGCGATCACTCATTACTGAGTATGATCATCTTCCATTGGAGTTATGGGTCATCAGGTGACTAATAAGGCCAATTCTTGAACCACAAGTTCTAGTACATTGAAGTCAGATGTTTTCAGGCTCAGCAGGAGGCTGTTGACCATGACTGGAAGCCAGGCTCTCCTTCCTCCTGCACCTCTTGTCCTCTTCAGCTTGTTGTCGAGCAAGTTCAAAATACAGGGGACCATCACGTAGGACTTCACTCTATTTTAAGCGATACTGGGCAAGTGTCTCCCAAGTGTCAATGTCGATATTACACTTTTTTAGGTTGTCCTTCAGCAAGTCCTTGTAACACTTCCAATGTTCACCCACATTACGGTACCCTTCTTTCAGCTGAGAGAACAGGACCTGTTTTGGGAGGCGATGGTCTGGCATCTGGAGAACATGATTAGTCCAGCAGAATTGCTAACAGACGATCATTGCCTTGATACTGGTGGTCTTTGCCTCTTCCAGAACACTAATATTAGTGTGTCTATCTTCCCATTTGATCTTCAGAATCTTATGAAGGCAGCACTGATGGTGCCTCTCAAGGACTTTCAAGTGGTGTCTATTGGTTGTCCAAGGTTCGGACCCATACAACAGTGTTGGAAGAATAACGGCTTGATAAACAAGAAGCCTGGTGTCTGTTTGAATGTCGTGATCTTCAGAAACCTTGTGCCATAAATGAGAAAAAGCTACACTGGCACAGCTCAGGCAATGCTGAATGTCTGCATCAATCTCTGCCTTGGATGAAAGATAACTCCCAAAGTAGAGGAAATGATTGACATTCTCCAGTGCCACTGCATTGATTTTGATAAATGGGGCATGT
The DNA here is from genome assembly GCA_007922305.1 of Dermatemys mawii. Lineage (NCBI taxonomy): Eukaryota > Metazoa > Chordata > Testudines > Dermatemydidae > Dermatemys > Dermatemys mawii. Next base: position 19,923,246 of record ML677381.1, on the reverse strand, counting down.
AATACCTCATTTGGAGAGGGCTGTTAGAGCCCTTCACTCTTCTTGATATTAAGAGTGAAACCAAGACATGCATAAGCATCAGCATCAAGATAGTTTGGGGATCTTTCTCAGAGTGGCAAAGATTGTGTTATCACCAGCATATTGAAGTTCCACAAAAGATGTTGTGGAGATCTTACTCTTGGCTTTCAGCCTGTTAAGCCTGAACAGCTTTGTGTCCATTCTGTAAATGAATTCAATGCCAGCTATAAACTTCCCAGCAATGAGGTAAAGAATGATGGCAATAAAAACCGCATTTTCTTATTTTCCATCTTATTATCTGTCACTTTCCTAATGATTGCTAACATTGGTAGCTTTTTTAATTGTCACCTCACTGAGCAGATGTTTTCAGAGAACTACCCAAAATTACTCCAAAATCTCTTTCTTGAATGGTGACAGCTCATTTAGACCCCATCATTTTGTATATATATTGTTAGGTTTTTGTTTTCTATGTTCATTACTTTGCATTTATAAATACCAAATTTCATCTGCCATTTTGTTGCCCCATCACCCTGTTCAGTGAGATCTCTTTGTAGCTTTCTTGGACTTAGATATCTTGAATAATTTTGTATCATCTACAGTTTTTGCCATCTCACTGTTTATTCCCCTTGTCCAGATCATTTATAAATATGCTAAACAGCATTGGTCCCAGTACAAATCTCTGAGAGATACTGCTATCTACTTTTCTCCACTGTGAAAATTGACCATTTATTCCTAATCTTTGGTTCCTATCTTTTAAACAGTTACTGAACCATTAAAGGTCCTTCCCTCTTATCCTATGACTGCTTACTTTGGTTAAGAGCCTTTGGTGAGGAACACTATATCTACTGGATCATCCTTGTCCATATGTTTGTTTAAGCCCCTCAAACAATTCTGCTAGATTGGTGAGCATGATTTCCCTTTACAAAAGCCACGTTAACTATTCCCCAACATATCATGTTCATATATCCGTCTGATACTTCTGTTCTTTACTACAGTTTCAGCCAATTTGCCTGGTCCTGAAGTTAGGCTTATCAGCTGTAATGGTCACAATCACCTCTGGCCTTGCCATTTTTTAGAAATCAATATTGTACTAGCTATCGGCCAATCATCTGGAACACATGCTGATTTAAGTGATAAGTTACATATCACAGTTAATACTTCCGTAATTTCATATTTGAATTCCTCCAGAACTCTTGAGTGAATAACCTTGGGTCCTGCTCACCTAGGTGACAGTAGCTAATCTGAATCTAATCTTGTCTACCTATGAATTACTTTGTCTACCGCTGTTCAGTCACTTCTTTGGTAAAAGCTGGGCAACATTTAACAACACTCTGCAACATTGTACAGTAGACTAGGACAAAAAGTGAAACTCACTGAATCCAACTGGAATCGCAGAGGAAATTTTAATAGTTAGAATGAAATCATATGAATTATAGCTTCTCCAAGGCACCAGTGGTAACAGCCCTGATCTTCTAAACAGTGCCATCAGTTTTACTGGCCTGATTTTCAGATAGCTAGATGCACAATTTAAGTAACTGCACATAGACGTGATCAGTCATGATTTGAAATGGCAATTTGCAGACACAGTTATGAGTGAGTGTGGAATTGCAATATTTATATGCAAACTTCTATACTTGTCTGCATGCTTAAGGTTCTGACAATCAGGCCCCTTAATGAGCAGGACCTTGATTTTATATCCAAAAGATGTCAGGTCACTTTTTTGACTGTGCTCTTTCTCCTTTGACCTGCTCTGGTGGCTCAATGGAGACTTAAAGATGCTCTAATGAGCCCTGAGGACTCTGCCCAGTTGATATACAGCTGGAGAAATTGACTCTCCTCCATCCCTCCCAGTCCCTGTGGTGTAGACAAGGGGTGTGACTGGAGTGTTCTTGGCTCCAATGATCTCCACTGATGGGTTAGCCTTTAGGGAGTCATAGAAACTAATACAGTTTTAAGGGATGGAGGCCTGGGTAGGGATAGGAAAGTGGTAGGCAGCTATTTTCTCCCTCTCCCTCGGATGAGCTGAGTGTTGCTCCATCTGCATATACTTCTGATTTAGCACTTCGAATATAGGAGCACCTCCAACAACAGGCTGGGGTGCTGTGTCACTGAAAAAAAAAAACAACCCATTTTGAATTATTAGAATGCAGAGAAGTTGCAATGGCCTTTATCAAGCAGGAGGTCAGATTAGATAATCATAATGGTCCATTCTGGCCTTAAAAGCTATGAAAGAAATGAAAGTGGTAATTTAGGACATAATCTACTGCACTACAGATTAATTTCTGGCATCTGCAAAAATAATTATCTGTAACCGCAGTGTTATCTGTGCTTGCAAAGATAAAGTGTGGTAAAAACAATATTGCTAGAGTATACAAAGCTGTATTAATAGGAAAAAGAAACATTTGTTAGTTTCTCTTTCACCTGGACGGTTTCCCGTAAATGAGGCTGTGTGAGCAGCAGCTGAGCTTCAGGACTCCAGGTGGATTTGGTTTGCAAATTCAGGTTCCTGTTTCATTCTCAATGGTTAGAAAGTGTCTCTTATCTGAAATTGATATGAGCTAAGTTGTATTAGAACTATTTGAATTTAAGGACTTGATTTTCATGTCTTCAAAAGCACAGGACAGAGTGCAAAAATGTGTGTGCAATTTCATGCCTGATTAGCACAAGCATTTACTGTGATTGTGCATGCAAAATAAGTATTTGCATGTGTGAATAGCCCAGGAGACATGTTCTGCCCATTTGCCCTTGTGAATAAACAATTATTGCAAGTACTCATAAGGGAGCAAACAACTGTGGGCACATTTTGATACATGGACCTGCACTTCTGAAGTTTTGCAGATCAGGTTCATTGGCTTCACTCTTGAGATTTATGACTAGGCCTTTAGCATCCAGCTTTTCCTTATTATGGCATTCTCTTGCTCCCCTCCCCCTGGCCTCCTGGTTGGTTAAAACACCTGGAGTCAGATCATCGGCTGGTATGAACAGATGAAGCTCATTTGGTTTCAATGGAGCTAAGCTACTTCACACCAGCTAAGAATCGGTCCCTTTGTACTCCTGTATAAGCTTGTAAGACATGACATTCAAGATTCAATTATCAACCTCAGCTGTTCAAGATTTACTGTATTGGTAATAAATAGTCTGATCCCGTCCCATCAAATTTTTATTTGACCCTGCCTGTTCTAAACATAGTGGACACAGTTGTTTCTTAATTGAGCAGGGAAGCTTTAATGAAATGTTTAATAACAAATTGTGTCCAGAATTCAAACCAGTATCTTTGCTTAAAATCATTAAAATCAAGATATGGAGGAGCTTTGTGGTATTTTATATCAAAGTACATTTCTGAATTTGACATTTCCACTTGAGTCTGGGAGACCATATCAGTAAATGGGCTAGACGCAGGGTCGCCCACATTTTGGCACCTGAGGTGGGGAACTCAAATGATGCCCCCATGCTTCCTCTCTTGGGCCAAAACTTTGAAAGGTCTCTTGTGCCCTCCTTCCTCCAACACAGCACTCCACCATCTCTGTGCATCTAGAGCAGAGAAAATACATATGCACCAGCAGCAGATACAATTTTCTATACTCTGGGTCCTTCTGGCTCTCCCCCACTGTCTGGCACCTGAGGCGGCCGCCTCAGTTCACCTCACGGTAAGGCCAGCCTTGGCAAGACATTTCCAACTTGTCTTAAATGACTGATTTATCATCAAAAAATACCAGAAGCCCAACCATGTGTGCAAAAATGCATAAGTAATTGTGTACTAAATTTGAGCACTCAACGTGAATGTGTTTCTGTGACAAGGGCCTGCACGAGACCTGTCCACCATGTAGATCTTACTTAAGCCCTATTCTGAGGGATGAAATGGCTGGTAAGTGGTAGATAGTGCAACCCTCTGCACCAGGGTGAGTTTCATCCAGAATGGCCATTACTGTACACAGCAACATGCAATATGCATGACAGTAGCCACGTTTTAGATATTCTGTTACCAATTTGCATATTTAACTGCATTCTTAGGTTGAGCTTGCAACTCTCTCTCTCATTTTGCACATAGACGTATCCCACAGATAGTTTGAAATCTGGGCCTTAAAAGAGTAAGAAGGAGGAAAATTGAGTTCACTGAGACACTCATCCTGTAAAGCTCTTAAGCAGACACAACTTTAAGCATGTGAGGAGTACCACTGAAAGGGCCCTAGGCAAGTTTCCCCATTCTCTACCTCAGTTCACAGCCAGGGGTACACAGAGGTCTTCCCAGGAGAACTCATCTAGATCAGCGTTTCTCAACCTGGGGGTTGGGACCACCTCGGGAGTTGTAGGATGGATTTAGGGAGTTGCAAGTGCAGGGCCTGGATTTGGGGGTGACAAGCAGGGCAATTGCATGGGGTCCCATGCCAGAGGGGCCTCTGCAAAGCCAAATTACATGTGTCAGACCCAGGCGACAGGGCTAGGCTTCAGACAAGATTCACAAGTGAAAAACTGGCTTAAATATCACACTGACATGCAAGTACAACATTTATAGATCAATCAATCTATTCAATGATATGATAAAATGAGAAAATAAGCAATTTTTCAATAATATTGTGCTGTGATACTTTTGTATTTTTATGTCTGATTTGTAAGCAAGTAGTTTTTTGAGGGAGGTGAAACTTGGGGGTACACAGGACAAATCAGACTCCTGAAAGGGGTATAGTCATTTTGAACGGTTGAGAACCACTGCTTGACCTAATTTCCTCTTTTCAAGCATTTGTACTTTTGCAGTTACTCAGCTGTCTCTTCTACACTTATGCTCTGCTTCCTCCTCACATAGAATCTACAGAACCACCTCACTTCCTTGGCTTTGATTTCTGCACCTGCCAGTAACACCTTACTTTGGCTGTTTTTATTTTGTTTCATTTGCCTTTCATAAGCATTCAGGCAGGCAAAGTTCTGGTCCTGCAGCTGTTCACAGAAATTAAGTCCAGGCCTTTATGCAAGATTTGTCTGATCACAAGGCAAAATTTATTTAGTTAATAAACTAAGTTAATTTCCTGCAGAAGCAGCTTATAAAGTTTAGATCATCCAATCAAGGACCAAAAACAATACCATGTGACTTAGATGACCAATCACACATCTCAAATATTAACTCATGAATATGAGATACTCAAAGAAATACTCACACAGAACAGTCCATGATGGGATCATGAGTGAACTTTGCTTGTAAAGATCATTTGTTGAAAAATTTATGCCATCTCTAAAGCCCCAATATACTTTCTGTAAAGGTAGGAGTCTGCTAAGCTTGGTATTCCTGCCAAATTCCTGAGAAAGTACATTGACCTCCCCCAGGAGATTTAATTTTATGTAATTATTTGTTTAACTAATATTAATATTACATTTACGCATCTTAGAATGGTCCTAAAACTGTTGTGTAGTATAGGGCTGTTGTGCACTGTTGAAGAGCTGCGCCTTTTCACCACAGATTGTGATGCACTTCAGGAGCAGGTGAAAGAAGCTCTCTGAGTCTCTTATCTACCTCACAGGGAAGCTCTAGGAGTTTTGTCATCCATATTTATCTAGTACTTCAATATCTTGGACTTCAGCTTGTTGAAGATAAATGGCCACTCTTCCTTTGTAGCTCCTTTTCTTTTGGAGCATGATTCTGTACTCACACTGGGGTAAATCAGAAGTTAGTCCACTGAAATCAATGGAATTACACTAGTATTACAACCAATGGAGTAGTAGACCCAGTTCTCCATGTTCCTCTTGACATGAAATATTGTATGTCAAGCTTCTTTTAAGAGCTCGGTGTTTTTTATAAAGTTAAATGAAGTGGGAAGAATTGAGCTAACTAAAATAATTCCTGGCTTCACTTCAGTGGATATTAAGGAATAAACACATTTGCTGTCATCCACATGCTTGAGTAATTGTGTTTGCAAAGGGCTTCTTAGGCCTGTTTCCAGGATTTTGAAGAAGTTGATTTGGAGGGCAGTTTTACCCTGCGCTTAGTAGCCGGACATGCCGGCCACTTCCGGGAACCACATGGAGCCAGGATAGGTAGGGAGCCTGCCTGAGGTAAATGCCACCTAGCTGGAGCCCCCTCCCATGCCCCAAACTCTCTCCTGCACCCCAACCCTGTGCCTCCTCCTGCACCCCAAACCCATCTCCTGCCCCAGCTCAGAGCCCTCTCCTGCTCCCTGAACTCATTTCTGGCCCCGCCCTGGAGCCTACACCCCCTTGTGCACCCCAACCACCTGCCTCAGCCCAGTGAAAACGAGTGAGGGTAGGTGAGAGCCAACAATGGAGAGAGTGGGGATGGAGTGAGTGGGGGTGGAGAAGGGGTGGGGCAAGAGACAGGGCAAAGGTGTTTGGATTTGTGCAATTAGAAAGTTGGCAACCCTCCCTCGAACTGTTTACATCTTCCTGTTAATTTCCTTCTGAAGAAGTCTCCACGAGCTCTCATTAGCATTGAACTCAGTATGCTAACAGACTTCCATGAGAAACATCACAGTGGGCCGCCAGGGAAATATGTCCAGGCATGCTACTTTTAAGTGATCTGTCTGTGTCGTTTCACTCCATATTCTTTATGAAAATATGCTTATGATATGAATATGACACAACTGAGAGGTACTTAATGCAGGATGGGTCTTGTAAGATATCATTGGAAACATTATAATTTACTGAATGTGATTATCCGGTTTGTATGCTTGTATCATTTCTGTATTTGAAGTTAGGAATATTGACTATGTATCTGTATTTCAACTATGCTACTTTGGGTGACGCCCACTGCTAACACTTCAGGTGCAACAATGGAAAAGCCGGATATGGCGGATGGCCCACCAGCAAGAACAATGGACTGTGAAAAAGCTTGTCTGAAGCCACTGACTCATGGATGCTGTGATAGCACAGAAACAAGTGGTCTTGTCATCTGATACTAAACATTACCTGGGACTTCTTGTAACTTTCCACTGGAAAGGAAGCTGGAGGGGGGGTCAAGTTTGGGAAACAACGGATTCCCGCCTTATGTAAATCCTATTTAAGGGTGGGGAGGAAGGCAAACATGACTCCTCCTCTCCATGGCCTGTCTGCCGAAGAAGAAAGACTGCTATAAACACCTGATGGGAAGGCAGGGGGAAGTCCAGTCTTAAAAGAAATCTAACTGGAACTCTGAAACACAGGAACTTTGCAACCTACCTAAAGTAACATTTAGGGTAAGAATTTACATTTTGTAGCCTATTTCTTAAGTATTTAGATCTTAGCTTTTCTTTCTTTCTTTCTTTCTTTCTTTCTTTCTTTCTTTCTTTCTTTCAGGGGAAAGAAACTCTGGAAGAATTCCACCATGATTTCAACAGCTTCCACCCCACCATCCACCTCAGCCTGGACCAGTCTACATGGGAGTCCACTTCCTAGACACCACGGTGCAAATTAGTGACGGCCACATCAACACCACCCTATACCGAAAACATACCAAAAGCTATGCCTACCTTCATGCCACCAGCTTGCATCCCGGGCACACCACACGATCCATTGTCTACAGCCAAGCACTGAGGTACAATCGTATTTGCTCCAACCCCTCAGACAGAGACCAACACCTACAAGACCTCCACCAAGCTTTCTCAAAACCACAATACCCGCACAAGGAAATAAGGACACAGATCAACAGAGCCAGATATGTACCCAGAAGCCTGCTGCTGCAAGACAAGCCCAAGAAAGAAAACAACAGAACACCACTGGCCATCCCCTACAGTCCTCAGTTGAAGCCTCTTGAACGCATCATCAGTGATCTACAACCCATCCTGGACAACAATCCCTCACTTTCACAGGCCTGGGGAGGCAGGCCAATCCTGGCCTACAGACAACCCGCCAACCTCAAGCATATGCTCATCAGCAACAGCACATCGTGCCATAATAACTCTAACTCAGGAACCAATCCATGCAACAAACCTCGATGCCAACTCTGCCCACACATCTACACCAGCAACACCATCACAGGACCAAACCAGATCAGCCACACCATCACTGGTTCATTCACCTGCACATCTACCAATGTAATATATGCCATTATGTGCCAGCAGTGTCCCTCTGCTATGTACATCGGCCAAACTGGACAGTCCCTACGAAAAAGGATAAGTGGACACAAATCAGATATCAGGAATGGCAATATACAAAAACCTGTAGGAGAACACTTCAACTTCGCTGGACACACCATAAAAGATTTAAAGGTCAGCATTTTCCAGCAAAAAAACCTTCAAGACCAGACTGCAAAGAGAGACTGCAGAGCTGCAATTTATTTGCAAATTTGATACCATCAATCAAGGACTGAACAAAGATTATGAGTGGCTAGCTAACTACAAAAGCAGCTTCTCTTCTCTCGCTATTCACACCTCCAGTTCAGCTGCTAGAGGAATACCTTACTCTCCCTGATTAGAGATAACAAGTTGGTTCAGCAACATTGGACTAACCCTGTTATCTCCAACTTGGTTTTTGCCTACCTATTTATACTTGCCCCTGGATACTTCCACTGCATGCATCCAATGAAGTGGGTATTAGCCCACGAAAGCTTATGCTCTAATACTTTAGTTAATCTTTAAGGTGCCACAGGACTCTTTGTCACTTCTGCAATTCCAAACTAACACAGCTACCCCTCTGATTCTTGCTTAATTTGGTCAGCAATCTGCTTTGTTCTGTCTGTTATCTCTTATATTCACTTAAAATTCACCTTTTGTAGTTAATAAACATATTTCTTGTTTGTAATATAACCCAGTTTATGTAATTTCTGACTGGAGGGGCAAGAAATTGTACACATCTCCCTCCACATTGAGTGAGTGGGGGCGAATTTCATAAAACCTTTGGGTTTGTACCTATAAAGGGAGTGTGCACCAGAGTGTTGGGGCATGCCCCCCAGGCTGAATCTTTCCAGAGCAGATCTCTATCTCTCTGTGCAGCTCGTCTGGCCCTGCCTATGTGCTTGGCTGGAAGAGACTTGTGAGCCTAACCCAGCAAGGCCAGATAAAGGAGACCTGAATAGGCTGACTCAGTGTCATCTCAGCACATCAGGGCCCAAACCCGTCACACTGCCTTTAACTATAAGGCCTAGAGAACATAATTTTCAGTATATCTACACAATGCCTCACATATTTTCTGTACATACATCTTGCAATGAGTATGATGATCGATGTGACACAGGCTTTCATTAGAGACCACACATGAAATTCTTTTGGTGAACCCAGGGGATTGCTGTACCCCTATGTACTCCTGTGCCCTCTGCCAGCTGGTATCAAGAGGGTCTTGGGTCACAGGAATAGGTTAAGTTTGGGTCATGGTGGGGACAGCAATGAAATTGCCAAGTATGGTAAGGTTGGCTGTGCGTGCTGAAATTTCAGCCCTCTCTGAGGTTGGGACTGAGCCAGCTCCTGCACACTTATCTGCAGCACTGCAGGGGCACCTGTCATTGCCTTGGCAGCCGTTGTAAGCGGACCATGAGCACTACATGTAGCATGCACTATATTTTTTTTCTGCAGCTAGCTGCTCCAGAAAGCACATGGGGAGGTGGTATTTTGCACCTGTTGTAGTGCTATATGGGAGTCCTGCAGCTAATGCCCCTTACCTTGCTCCCCATTGGTTCCTGTCTGCTTTCCATAAGGAGATATCATGTGTAGTGCCAACTAAGCTTGGTAATTTTTGAGGGAATCCCATCATTAAATATTTTGGCAGCACTTCACTGTGAAATAATTGGCTTCTGATGCAAGGCTGGTTTTATGTCTGCTGTTCACCATTACACTCCTCCTCCAAAGTGTTGCTAAGATCTCATCTATGCAGGGTTATCTATCAGCTAAAACTTTGGCCGATCTCTAAGAGAGTTTTCATGGCTCACCATACTATTTGCTTGTTTCCTAGATTAGCATTCTAGACTAATTGGCTCCCAAGTTTAAAGGAGAGGTAGCAGATTCTCATATTAGGGAGATGGGATATGTCTGATTGTTAACCTATTATCTTGTCACTAATTAAAAGCCAGTGGTGATGCAAATGCCATAAAAAGCTGGAGGCTGAAAAGATCTTCCCAAATCTGGCTCTAATATTCTGTCAGTAGATCACTGCCGCATCTTCTGCACAGTGCAAAAGCAAGGATCAGCAAAGTATTACATTTAAAGTCGTGTGACTGATTTATATTGCACTACTCACACACAACTACATAACACAGTGCCTTCACAAAATGAAAATCCATGACCTGGTCCTCTCCTACAACCTGTCTGCCAAGCCGCTGTCATCTGAATACAAAGGAAAGGAAGATAATTTAGCTTGGATCCCTTTTTCACTTACAGAAAATAACTTGTTTTCATGAAATACTGTTGTCAGCCTTGTCCCTATTGTTCTTCATTTCTATAGACCACTTCCTTTTAGTGAAAAAGAATCTGAAAGAAACAATCCTGTCACTACTGTTTACTCTGTGGTTCGGGACAGTCGGGAACCAGATCTACAAAGGTACTCATGTGCCTAACCCCCCCCCCCCACACCACCTTTCGGTCTGGCTCAATGATTGTTCCACTGTGGGCACATAAATAGTCACTGAGCGAGAGAAAGAAAATGACTCTGTAGTCCTATGGTTAGGGCATCTATGTGAAGGTGGAGAAACAGAAGACCAGTCCTCCAGATACAACACTCTTTGGGAGCCACACATCAGAGTGCCCCACAACTCAGTAGTTAACACATTCTCCTGAGAGGTAGGAGTTGATCAGGGGGCTCCTTAGGGGAAGAATTGCAACTGGGTCCCACACATCACAGTACTCTAACTATTGGAATAAAAGTTATAAGTAGGCACCACCTCTTCTGGAGATTTTGTGTGGAGTGAGGCAGGCGCTGAACTCATTCCTGCAAGAAACTACTTAAGCACCTAAGCTGCCTGACTCCAGGCAGTGGGTTCCCATTTGTGGCTCGCTAAGCACAGGTAGACACCTGTCTCCACAGAAGGGGCAGCGCTTAGCACGCAACCTTGTCCATGGCATCTCCCACTGGCTAGCTCAGGCAGCTCCTTGCCTAGCACTCTGGCTTTTGTGGACAGTGTTCTTAGGTGCCTGTCTCTTTCCATTCATTGTATAGGGAGCCTAGGTGCCTAACTCAGCTTTGTGGATTCCAGAGTTGTTCCCGGAATTTTCTAAGCACCTAAAAGTTCGGCAAAATCATGGATCTGGTCCCCAAGGAATCCATTTTGAAGCACTTGAAGGAGAGGCAGGTGATCAGGAACAGTCAACGTGGATTCACCAGGGGCAAGTCATGCCTGACAAATTCTCTGAGGCGATAACTGGCTCTGTAGATATGGGGAAAGCGGTGACTGTGATAGATCTTGACTTTACCAAAGCTTTTGATGTGGTCTCTCACAGCACTCGGTCCAGCAAGTTAAAGAAGTATGGATAGGATGAATGGCCTATAATGTGGCTAGAAGGCTGGCTAGATTGTCAGGCTTAACAAGTAGTGATCAACGGCTCACTGTCTATTTCACAGCTGTGGAGTGCCGCAGAGATCAGTCCTGGGTCTGGTTTTCTTCAACATCTTTATTAATGATTTGGATGATGGGATAGATTGCACCCTCAGCAAGTTCACAGATAACACTAAACTAAGGGGGGAGAGGTAGATATGCTAGAGGGTAGGGATAGGGTCCAGAGTAACCTAGACAAATTGGCGGATTGGACCAAAAGAAATCTGATGAGGTTCAACGAGGACAAGTGCAGAGTTCTGCACTTACAAGAGGGACCAACTGGCTAAGCAGCAGTTCTGCAGAAAGGATCTAGGGATTACAGTGGATGGGAAGCTGAGTGAGTCAGCAGTGTACCCTTGTTGCCAAGAAGGCCAATGGCATATTGGGCTATATTAGTTGCCAGCAGATTGAGGGAAGTGATTATTCCCTATGTGGCACTGGTGAGGCCACACCTGGAGTACTGCGTCCAGTTTTGGTCCCTTCACTACAAAAAGAATGTGGACAAACTGGAGAGAGCCCAGCAGATGGCAAGGGAGATTATTAGGGAGCTGGGGCACATGACTTACGAGGAGAAGATGATGGAACTGGGGTTATTTAGTCTGCAGAAGAGAAGAGTGAGGGGGATTTGCTAGCAGCCGTCAACTAGCCGTGAGGGGGATTTGCTAGCAGCCGTGAGGGGGGGTTCCAAAGATCATGGAGCTCGGCTTTTTTCAGTGGTGGCAGATGACAGAACAGAAGCAACGGTCTCAAGTTGCAGTGGGGGAGGTCTAAGTTGGAGAAACTATTTCACTAGAAGTGTGGTGAAGAACTGCAATGGGTTACCTAGGGAGGTGGTGGAATCTCCACCCATAGAGGCTTTTAAGGCCCTGCTTGACAAAGCCCTCGCTGGGGTGATTTAGTTGCGGCCTGGTCCTGCTTTGAGCAGGGGATTGGACTAGATGACCTTCTGAGGTCTCGTCCATCCCTAATATTCTCTGAATCAATGGACCTCCTGCCAATTTTTTTCAAAGCATGGCATATGCTGCAAGAGCAGGCAGAAGGAGATGGCTTGCTTATTTTTTCACACAGTTAAAAGTATAATCAAACTAGGCGAGAGTTTAAAAAAAAGCAAATAGGAAAAGGTTAAAGGAGAACTCAAAACAGTTTTGTTTCTTCCCCTTTACCCCCAGAGAGAGCGAGTGGGTGGGTGTGTTGTAGGGTGACCAGATGTCCCGATTTTATGTCATGTCTTTTTCTTACATAGGCTCCTATTACTGCCCAGCCCTGTCCTGATTTTTCACACTTGCTGCCTGGTCGGCGTCTGTGGGTGTGTGGGTGGGTGGTGGGGGGCGGGGGGACGGGACTGTGTGTCCCCCGCTTCTCCTGCAAGCCCTAACCACTGTGCTTGTTACCGCAGGCAGCGGGTGAGGAGCAGCCGCCCCTAAGGAGAAACACCTTGCAGCGGCCGGGCTTTAGCGTGTGACGCCCGGGCAGGGCTCCCGCCTTGTTCCCGCGTCGCAGGGGGCCCACAGGCAAGACCCCGGAGACCGGCGGGCGGGGCCCCGGGAGCCCCGAGCCCGCGGAATCCCCACGGCGAGCGCGCGCGCGCGGCAGGCCGGTGTCCGCCCCCCGCCCCCGCCCCCGCGCGCCATTGGGTCCTGTGCCGGGAGCCCCTCCCCAAGCGGGGGTGGCAGCCGGGCCTGGGCCGCGCTGGGCGCATCATGGCAGGGGAGCCGCGCAGCCCGCCGGTGAAGGTGCTGGCCGCCCAGCTGAGGCAGTGCCGGCGGGCCGCGGGTGGGCCGTGGCTGCTGGGACGGGAGGCGGCCGGGCAGGGCCCGCTGGCGGTGCCGGTGGTGTGGATGCAGGGCACGGTGCTGGCTGTGGAGGCCGGGGGCGCCCGGGGCGGCTCGGCCCGGCTGCAGGACGAGAGCGGCCCCTTCACGGTGCTGGGGGTGGAGCGGGTCCCCAAAGGGCGGCCGTGCCTCAGCGCAGGTACCTCCTCGGGGTGCGGGGGGGGGAGCTGTCCGTGGCCTGTGGAGTCCCCCCCACACCAACGACCACCTGGAGAACTCCCCAGTGCCGCCAGGGGGAGGAGCCCTGTTTCTCCTGTCCCATGAGGACCCTCCCCACACAGGGGGCCCTACTGTTCCTGCCCTACAGGGACCCCATACACAAGCAAGGTGGGGGCTTACTGATCCCATTCCTTGGCGGGTGCTTCCCCACATGCTGGGGACCTACTGTATTTGCTTTGTGGGGGTCTGTGTGCAGACACACACACACACCCTCTACCTGGGAGGGTCTATTCCCACCCCATGGGCCCCATATACGCTGGAGGCAGACCAACATAGTGGTTTCAGTCCTACCATTCACATGCAGACACAGGGACCCACCACATGCATGCAAGGGGGTTACACTGCCGAGGATAGGCAACCTGCAAAGATACTTGTGCCTGTTGCTTCAGGCCCAGATCCTCAGTGCACATGATCATACCTCCAACTTTTTGAGAGGGTAAAGTATTCATCAGGACTAGGAGGTCTTGGCAGTATAGGTGGGTGCTATCCTTCTCCCCCACCCCCCCGCATGGCTGGGACTGGATGCTGCCCCAGTGTGGGGAGGCCCTGGTTAGGGCATTGCAAGGTGAGCCAGTCCCATCCTCAGCACACCACAGTAGGTCTTGATGCGGCTTGGCTTCCCGCTCCATGTGCTGCAACTTGGCCCCCTCATACACAGGATCACATTGCACAGCTCAAGATTGGCCTGGCTGCCCCCAAACTTGTATGAATGGTGCCATTACCTGTCACACACGGTCACAGTGCCCTTGTAATTTTGCACAGTCAGAGGGCCAGCCTCATCTGAGCAGCACTGCAACCCTGTCAGGAGCCCTCTCCTAACAGCTGGAGCGTGAAGCCAAGCCCAGCCAACTCCATGAGTCAGAAGCAGCTTCAACCAGGACAGGAGGTTGTGGGGTCAAAACCTGGGACTGTTGGGACGTGTGTATAATTGTTGCCTGGGGGCAGGAATTTCTTCCTAATTCCCAGCTGGTGATCAGTTTATGCTCTGAAGCAAGAGGATTTAGTAGTCAACCATATATGAGCTAGTGGAACTGCAGATGCTGTTCTTATTCATACAAATACCTAATCCTTTTTCTTAGAAGTATGGCCTAATTTTGTGACATGGTGAACATTCTTAGCTAGTCACGCTATAATGACTTAATTAATTTGATGACTTAATATTTTTCACAGAGGCTCTGCCCTGCGTCACCTTTTGGCTTCTTTGAAATAAAATAATCAAATCGTTTAAAGTGAAGTAATCTTGTTTTCTGAGCAAGAATAATGAAAATGTTGAATGTTAATTGCATTTTCTTTTCTCTTTTTCTAGGAAAGTATGTAATGGTGATGGGCTTGGTACACTCATGCAGTCCAGAGCCTATTCTTCAAGCTGTGAAGATGACAGATCTTTCTGATAATCCTATACAAAAAAGCATGTGGAGCTTTGAAGTGGAGGATTTGCACAGAAACATTTCTTAAATGCTGTGTATTTTTGTCAGCAGCCTAAGGGACCTGGAAACACAAATACTTGTATTAGGACCTCAGCTCAAAACATTAGACTGTCAGGAATAGTTATAGCCTCATCTGGAGAATACTTTGATAGACAAATGACTTAGTCCACTAACTAACAGTTTTAAGAGTAATAGACAGGAGACCAAATTTACCATTGGAGAAAATGGGTACAACTCCATTGAATTCAGTGAATATGACTAAGATTCAAGATTTAAAGATCTTTATGCTCATGATAACTCATAGGAAGCTGGTTCGTTCCCTGCTCCAGTAATGTTTTATACTAACAGACTAAACTGCATTAACTTTCCAAAAGTTAGTCTGATGCTTTCCAAATAATACTAGGAATTTCAATACTCGCTCCATTGTTATAACTGTCATCTGTTAGAATGTAGGGTTAGGCAGTCATAGTACCATATTCTGTCCTCTGTTGTGCATAACACTCTTGCTGCCAGTGTGAATTCTATACCTGGAATGAGGGCAGAATGTGGTCCATACTGTTTAGATTGTGTTTATGGTAAGGAAATGGTACCTTGGCTCCATGCTTTCTCTGTCAAGAACATCCACATCCAGTTTGCTTTGTTTACAAGACTTATGCTTTTCTAATTGTAACCATAGTTTGGTGCCTAAAACTGCAGGTGCAGCATTCATCTCTACAATGTTAAGAGCAGAATGATAACAAAACCTATACTTCCAGTGAACTAATCAGAGATTTGACACAGACTCACAGAGAGTAGATTTATCCAGGTCCAAGAAGTAAATACTCTCACCACATCACACAATAAGATTACGTCAGCCTAAAGTTTTCTTTGCCTGGAAAGAAAGAGAGACAGTATATACTGTCTCTTTAAAGTTACTGTTAAATGTATATTATTTTTACTTTTGTTACATCCTCTTCCTGTAAAGGACAAGTGTATGACTGCTCTTTAGCTACCAAAATATTATATTTGGTCAAGTTTCAATGATAATTCATGCATCTTAAATAGATACTACATTATCTATATACTGTAGCTCTGTAGGTTGGGGGGAAAGAGACAAATTCACCAACTTGTATCAAACAACAATGTTAACTAACTTTGAGCATATGAAAACAAGCATTTTGCCTTACTATAAACCACAAACTGAATTTAAGATCAGTTATTGCACTTTGAACAATGCTATGTTGATGTCAATATTCTTACAGAGGCCCCTTGGAGGGTGTTGATGAAAGCACTGGAATCAGAACTGGGAGTGCATACTGCCATCCCTGAGTTTAGTATTTGAGACCATGTCACTTCAGAGGCTTGGGTATAACTGTGGGGTTGTGTTAAATGAGACCTTGTTGATTATATGTGGGACAAAGCCAAGATAGGTGTACAGAATTTTGACAGTATGGGTTACTTTAAAAAAATATATATATATTGGAAAAAAGTCCACTCGTAAAATGTAGCCTGCCAGCAAATTCTCCTTGGTGTCAATATTGTTAGACAACCATTTTTCTTTGTTTGATAGCAGGGCCCTTCACATCTTAATGGTTCTTATTCCAAGAACTTGAATTTCATCTCAGAATGAAGAAAAACAAAGTTCACCGTGACATTCTTGGGAATTGGATTGTGTGTAAAAAGTTTTGCTGAAAAGGGCCAAATTCAAACCTTGTATAAGGGAGTGCAACTCTGCTGGCTTCAGTAGACTTGTACCACTTACATCACAGCTAAATATGGCTCAAAGACCCTTTACTCATAGTTGGCAAGTACATAATGCAACATATGTAATTAATATAATTATAATATATATGTGATTATAAAATGCATATCTGTTAAATGTATATCTCAGGAGATCTTTACTCAGCATTGACCTAAATATTGCTGATCTGAATTTAATTAGCAATATCTCTATATCGTCTCCACCCTCCTGGTTCATGAATAAGGGAAACCCCAGGGATCCTGCTGCCACTTCAGCTGCCACCAGGGGGCAAGCCCCCGAGGTCCCGCGGCCACTCTGGCCGCTCCTGTGGGGGCTGTGCTGTGGTGGGCTAGCCACTGCTCCGGATCCCCTTGGACTGCTGTGGTAGCCCCTGTTGCCCCCAGGGCCTCTGCTCAGGCAGTCCCCGGGGCCAGCTGTTTGTGCAGCCCTGGAGTCAGCCACACTCTTCTGCAGAAATCATGGAGCCCTACTTACGGGTCAGCTATGCAGCTCTAGTTTTTGGTTACTAACTATTGTATTCCTTAAAGTTGAGATTGGCCTGAACTAAATCACTAGATCTGACCATCCCAAGCTTTGGGACGCTTCAGAATCTACCTGTGGATCTAAACTTTGTAGCTGGAGTTTTCTGCTTTTATAAAAACAACTCAAATCTGGAGACAAACTCTTTGGTGACCTTTGTTTGGTGTAAAGCTATTACTATATTTGACAACTGTTGGCTTGTAGAAGTGGCCTAACTGTAGTGCAACTTCGGAGTTTCTTTGTAACCAAAAGCAACTTACAAAGCATACTGCAAAGATTTTATATAACAACATTGGATCATTAGACCAGTCTGAGTCTTTGAAACCAGATTCTCTTCTGGGAACTCAAAACTGAAACAGGTTCCTAAGAAAGTTGAACTTGGAGCTTGGTAGCAAATTAACAGTTCTCTCTTTTCAGAACTTTTGCCCTTGCTTCATATTTATAAAACAGCAACAACCTTGTGTTTTTCTCGGTGAATTGTTGTTGACTAGGCATGGGGACAAAATTTCCCAAGTTTTATGGTATTGTCTTTGATACTTCTCTGTGGTTTTGTAACTTATTGTGCAACAATTTGAGTGATGAAATAAGTTTCCTTAAGGTCTTCCAATTTTCTATTCCACACAATAACTAACTTTCTTTTTCTAGAGCCTATGCTTGGACGGTGAATGGGAGGTGTACATGTTCATGTCCATGTGAATTTGAGTGTAAATAAAGGAAATAAGAAATGGTTACTATATGAGCTGTAGGCACTAGAAATACTGAGTACTTAGTAAAAAGAACGAGGAATACTTGTGGCACCTTAGAGACTAACACATTTACTTGGGCATAAGCTTTTGTGGGCTAGAGCCCACTTCATCAGCTACCTAGAGTGGAACATACAGTAGGAAGATATATACAGTAGACTCGGTTATCCAGGATGATAGGGAAAAAATTAATCCTGGTTAATAAAATCCCAGATAATCACCATCCATAGGAAATATGGAGGAGGCAGGGGAGGGTGGTTCACCAGCCACCCTACGGTGGGGGGAGGTGGAGTTGGTTCAGTGGCTGCCCTGCGCCCTGATGCATTGGGGTTTTTTTGTGTTTGGGGTGTCAACAAAGCCAGAGCTGGCCCTGCAAGTTGTGCATTTTTTTTTTTTTGACATCTTGGTTAATCCAATCCTGGATAATCGAGAATCTACTGTACAGCGAACATGGAAAAAGTGGAGATAGTTGCCATACCAACTTTAAGTGGCTAATCAATTAAGATGAGCTGCTATCAGGAGAAAAAAACATTTGTAGTGATAATCAGGATGACCTATATATACCTTCCTAGTGTATGTTCCACTCTATGTATCTGATGAAGTGGACTCTGGCCCATGGAAGCTTATGCCCAAATAAATTTGTTAGTCTCTCTCAGGTGTCACAAGTACTCCTCATTCTTTTTGCAGATACAGACTACACAGCTACTACTCTGAAACCTGAGTACTTAGTATTTGTCAAAGGGCTCACTACTCTACATCTTCTTGCAGGGTAGGCCAGTATTGTTATGTAATGGTTGTTGAGGTACAATGAAGTGTCCTGAAGCTTTATCAATCAATCACCCAAGTGATAAAGGTCAGTTAGGTCAGGAGTTCCTGGCTCCTGCATTGTGTTCAAAGCACACGCCTGGGCTGACTAAACCACACACTTACTATGTTCCTTATGCAGCCTTTTTGCTGTTTATTTGAGAGCCCCATTCAAATACTAAAATCAGCTGTTTTATGTGAAGCATAAATATTTCCACAATGCCTTTGGCAAAAGCACTTCACAAATCAACTGTCCTAAAATCTTAAGTAACAACTTACTACATTACTAGTCCCATTCTAGTTAGCAGCTTACTGGCCAGGCATCAGTTTTTAAATCCTGAAACTATAGGTTTGAATAGAAACAGGGTCAGATCTCATTGATTCTGAAGGGAAATATTCTAGGAGAACTTGTGACTTCTGAGAATCAAAAAGATTTTAGGTGCGCCGAGTGATGGTTTTTGCTCTGCCTCATAATCTGGCCACTGTATGCTTCACTTTTTTTTGTCATGTTCTATAGATGAAATAGCAATGCACTGCTGGCATTTTAGCTGCAAAGCTCCCTAAACCAGTAAACAGGAAGTGCACCAACATGTATTTCGCATCCTTCTCCCCAAAAGCTCTGACAATCCTCTGCCAGTTTGAGATATGAAAGACCTGCTCTGACCGAGTTCAGGGTTAATGGGAGCTGCTTTTCCATTATGATGGCCTCCTGCCACCATTTCTAGGGAAGGGAGTTTAAAGTGCCAATTTTAAAAATCAAGACGAAAACTTAACATGCAAAACAATAACACAAGAATGCTTAACCAATAAGCAGCCTGTTTAGTTAGGAGGAATGGCTAAGAAAGATATTACAGGTTTCAGAGTTTGCTGCTGTTTTAACTCAACAGTAGTTTTGTACAGATGTCCACTTTACAAGAAGCACTGCTCAATGTCTACTTATTGGCATTTCTGTTGGCAGGCTCTGCAGAAAATGGGCATGGAGAATGGAGTAGTCCCTCCAAGACACAGCTGGTTCACATTTATGGGGCAGTGTGAGGAAACTTGTGCTGCTTGTGCCCATGCTGTATGTATTCTGTGGCTAAAGCAAGATTGTCAGTCTCCAGAGCTGCCACTCACAGACCTTTCACCAACTCTAAATTCACCGGCAAATAATTTATTTAAAAAGTAGCTTTGTTTTTTAAATTGGTATCTTGTAAGTTCATTGTAAAGATGCTTTTAGCACAACCTGTGTTCTTTCTTGGTTTGAGTTCTTTATTACTATCACGCTCAGGTTACTTTGTTTTTAGGGTGTTTGGAGAAAAGCTTTTCTGCATTTAAACAGCAGAAATAGGCAAATATCAAAAATTTTCTTTTGAACTTGATGTTAGCGCCACCACCTGGTCATTTAGTGGCATGAGTGTACTGGTAATGCATGCCTGCGTAGATCAGTATGCATGTATGACTAGGTATATTACTGAATCCCTGTTAGCTTTCTCACATCTTTTTATTGATAGGTATATGGCTGCTCACCCTTTCATTCCTATAAGGTGGATTATTTTTGATGGTTACAGTTATTTTAATGTTAAGCCAGTATTAAGGCATGATACAGTCTCTTAAACAGGTATTGCATTTTGTGCCAGAAGTGTCTGTACCTTCTACATCACCTAGTATCTTACCTATCTTGCAGGAGCATGATGTGAGACTTAATTGTTTAACCTGTGGAAAGCATTTTGTGCTTGTCAGATGCTACAGCAGCCTGCAAAATGATTTGGGGGTTTCTGACTACAGTAGTATTGCAAGGTGATAACTCACTCATGTTGGTTGTGTGGCAATCGTTTCTAGCCAAAATGGCTAATTAAGATTCTCTGTAATGATGTTTGTATGAAAATGAATAGTTTCTCTTTTAGTGAAATAAATTATACTGATTGCCTGAACCAATCCAGGTTCTCATATACATAGTCATTAGCTGGTAAGTAAACAGTGCATTACTCTCATACTGCTGGAAAGCTCTAGGCACTAATGTAAATGAACTGAAAAATCAATATATTATACTTTAGAGGCAGGGTGAGCTAGTGGAACAGGGCAAGCTGGTTTCTAGTCCCAGCTTTGCCACTGACTTGCTGTGTGATTTTTTCCAGCAAGTCCCTTAAAGTTGCACAGAGGTTATCTTCCCCTGGTTGTGACATGAAGGCTGAGACCTAGCTGAAAGTGCTAATAGTTCCAAGTATGACTTACTTTCCCTACTTATTGGTAACCAAGGTGTTTGATCACGTAAGCATTATTAAATATCAGAAATTCTCCTCCTGACTCCTGGACTATCACACATTTTGTTACACTGACTCTGCTATTAAGGCATTACTAATGTGCTTTTTAGCTTACTAGCAAGTAATGTTGAATCTAAGAGATGATTGATGCATAGTCACAAATTAGTTATACAGTTGCTTATAGTATTATGAAGATCATGTACGCCAATAGTATTGAAAAATGTTACTTACAATCATGGTATAAATAATAAAAGTATCCGAGATTGTGGCAATATTTAAGGAACTCAGCATTGCCTCACCTAAGTCCCTTTGTTCAGAATTAAAGTCTTTTAATGAAAATTACCCTTTAGGACTGGCAAGATATCTGTGCACATTTTAAACTCTAATGAGATAAACACATTTTGCTCCATAGATCAGAACAACTTTATTTTTAAGAACAATTAATGAAAGTGCATCACAGCAAAAATAAGGAAAGGAAGTAAATATATAATATAATATAACATAATATATTTCAGGACCCTGTTATTCCAATTTATGATAGTAATTCTGAGCAGTGGCTTTCGAATATTTGCTTTGTGTTTCCCCTCACTAAAAAAATAACCACTGAGGTATTCCTAGTATTGACTGGAGAAATGTGTATTTAATATAAGAAATGCCCATTTTCTTTTTGAAGATCAAAATATTGAAATCCATTTAATTTAAAATATCAAAAGTGGTTTAGCAGTAAGATTTCAGACTGGATGTCTAAAGATGTCAGCTGCATCCTGTTTATAACTACCAAAAGGTATGGATTAGATCTGTCACCTTATCTAGGGCACATGGAAAGATGTCTGAAAGTGGGTCTGAAGGAAGGAAGGGGGATGTGCAATTGATAAATGGACACTACGGTGAAGATGGTTTCTCTTTTAAAGTGGTGCTCTAATTGTGTTTCATAATGGGAATCAGGTAGGAGAGCACAAGGAATGGCTATTTTTCACCATCTCTAAAGCCCTACTTTTTGGGGGTGTTTGCTTTAGTAAGGTGGGTTAGACATGAATCTCACCAGAACAGATAAAATGGCTGAATTGGATTTCCAGAGAACAACAGAAGATGGTACTTCCATACAACCTTAAGGTTTAGTGTGCTTCAGATCAACCAGATTTTACTGATGTGGAGTCAGGGAGAGACAATGTGATTGTTTTAATTATATTCAAAATAAGATTCTGTATCCGAAGAGGAGGCCAAAACAAGGTTTATTTTTTTAAAATAAAAGTTACTCTAACTTGCTCTCTCTCATGTCAGAGTTATCCTGACATGATGATAATAATAATGACAGGTAACTGTAATAATTAAACTTTCTTCAGGCTCTTTAGCCTGAAAAGCTTTTCTTCTTATAATCTGTGTTGTAAATCCTGGCTTTCTTGGACACTGTTGCTTCTAGGTTGTCAAACCAGGGTTTTTTCAGTGATTGAAAGAGCTTTTTCATCTTCAGGGTTGATAGTTGTAATTAAAAGCAAATTCAAACTGCAAGTAAAAAGAGGTATGTTACTAGACAGACAGCGTTCTCTGAAATCTCAGATGATAAAAAGGTCATTAGTGAACCAGACTATGTAAAGTAAATACAATCAAAGTCACACTGAATTAAGACACCAATAAAAGGGATCAATGGAAATAAAAGTTTCATTGGGTTATTCCAAAGCAGGACAGGAAGTTTTACTTACACTATGAATATGTGGCATTGTACATTTAAAATAAAATCAGGCCCAGATATACTCTACCCTAAGCTATATTTAGAAGAAGGAATTTTTTTTCTTTTTTAACTAAAGTTAACACAGACAAGATCCAATGCTGAAACACTTACTTGGGAAAAAACTAGCATTCAAGTCAGTGCAAGTCTTGTTTGAATGAGAACCGCTAGCATTGGCCCAAATGTCGTTAAGTCCCCAGCAGTACTGAACGCTTAAGAAATTATACAGGATAATGCTACTAGCCGATTTCACAGACTTGGTTATAGGCCTGTTGTAAACATTGTTTGCATACATTAACTGAATTTTCAGTGTCAGATACTTTTAAAAAAAATTTAAAATATCTGTCTTTGTATTTAGAGAAGTTAAATCCCCTCTGAATGTCATAAATATGCTATTAGAAATGGAGCCCAAATAAAACTGAATAGCTCTGAGATTTAGTGGGTTTAGCATAAAATCCAGATTCACATTTTACAGCTGGATCCTGTCTATACCTGAAGTCGGCAACCTTTCAGAAGTGGTGTGCCGAGTCTTCATGTATTCACTCTAATTTAAGGTTTTGTGTACCAAGTAATACATTTTAACCTTTTTAGAAGGTCTCTTTCTATAAGTCTATAATATAGAACTAAACTATTGTTGTATGTAAAGTAAATAAGGTTTTTAAACATTTAAGAAGCTTCATTTAAAATTAAATTAAAATGCAGAGCCCCCCAGACTGGTGACCAGGACCCGGGCAGTGTGAGTGCCACTGAAAATCAGCTCGTGTGCCTCCTTTGGCATGCATGCCATAGGTGCCTACTCTGGTCTATATGCTGGCCAGCCCAAACCCACATATTCACCTACTGATTTATCACTATCTCCTAGGAGAAGTATGCAATACTCATGCACACACCTAGAAGTATGCATGCCCATACATGAGTACTGAGCGTTCTTTTGATAAGGCTTTATTTACGTGGCCACAGATATCTGATAGTTTTCCCCTGCGGTCATGTGTAAAAGAATCTTATACACTTGTAGTTTTTCTAGCTTGTTAAAAAATGTAATTGACTTGGTGACTACAAACATACAATCAATTTTTTGTGGTGGCAATGAATTCACAAATGCCAGGGAATAACTCATTTCATTTCATTTCATTTCATGTATCAAGAGAGCTTCCATTTTCTCATTTCCAAGCCTCAGCAGTGCATACAGCAGACAAATTAGCAGCATAAATCTAAGTGCTTCAATTCTAGCAACTGCATATTGCTTCATCTGCATACTCCTATCAATTACTTACAGTAAATGCTTTTCTTTGCAGTAAACAAGTAGTAAATGGATCATTACATCTTAAATTATTATTTGGACAAGTGTGACAGTAATTAGCATGGCAATGATTTGTATGTCTGTTTCCTTTAATAGTCTCAACAAGGGAAAGTGATGGAAGGACTTCTTTTCTTCCAAACAAGGGACTGTACTCCACATGTAAACAAAATGTTAAATTATTGGGGTCATATGGTTATGTTTCTCAGAAGCTGTTTACAGCCTCCAATGTTTCTATATTGGAAGCCATTTTTCATTGCACTTAGGTGGCATGTAATGCAGAACAAGGAACCATGTCAGCAGTTGTAGTAGTTTTTAATTATTTAGCTATCTACTGTAGTCAATACACAGCACACACAGTTCAAGAAGGGTGCTGTTATCTATAATATCTGGAAACAAAGAGCAAACAACATATATGCAGGAGAAAGTTGAGGTGTGTTGAAATAATTCAGGCATGCATGTGATTATGTAGAAAACACCTAAAGTTCTATGTACAGCTATTTATAATTCCTAAACTACTATCAAAACATTTTAATTCTGCCTACACAGATTGCTTTTTGTTTAGCTGCTAGTATTACACACTTGTGTTTACAATGGATGAGGATCAGCAGTAGAGTTGATTCCGTACAATGTAAATGGGAACAACAGTAGTTGTCTGTTGCCATTGGGAAGCGATCGCTATAATTCAGCTGCTTAGAAGAAATGGAATAAGTAGGTAGCTAGAATATAGATGGAGTAGTGGAATGCGCTACTTCATATGCTGTTGAGCACCATTACTTAGATCAGGTGATAGGCCTGATTCTAATTTCCACACCAGTGTAAATCAGGAGTAAGTCTGTGGAGATATACCAACCTACAGCAGCAGCCCAATCTCTCTCTAAATTACTCAAGACTCAAGTAACAAGCGTTCTTTCATCTTGGCAGGGACTCTGGTGTAAACAGTTACAAACCCCCAGAATCCTTTGAAAGTTTTCTATTTCTGTGTTCTAAATAGAGAGCAGAGGAGGGATGGATTTGAGATAACTGATGGTCAGAATAAAATAGTGGTTTTGGTAATGTTAAAATTCTAAACTGCAGATGTCGGTAAAAAGAGTGGAAGGAAGGGAAACTGTGGTTTTTTGAATCACAAAATATAAATTTTTGATAACCTGAATCCAGATAAATTATTCAGAAGAAAAAGGAACAAATCAAAAAA
This sequence comes from Dermatemys mawii, assembly GCA_007922305.1. NCBI lineage: Eukaryota > Metazoa > Chordata > Testudines > Dermatemydidae > Dermatemys > Dermatemys mawii. Next base: position 19,898,042 of record ML677381.1, on the reverse strand, counting down.
AGATTAAAGAATTAGAAAACATGGAAAAAATAAATTTATAATACTGTAAAAATGTTTTCACTAAGTAAATTCAGAGGAAATAAAGTAGCCAGCAAGGAATAAAACAGAGGTGGTGTCTGATCTACGGAGTTAAAAACAAAGGCATAAATATAAGCTGGAGAGACAAAATTGACTGGAGATAAGCAAAAACCTGTGGAATAGTATTTCTGTGATTACTTATAGCCACATTATTAGGTAGCATTTGAAAGTAAAGTCTGGCATCCCAGGCAGAGTGTTTGGGATAAACAGAAATGAAACTTACCACATTGAGAAGGAATTTCCAAGGGGACAAAATTTCTGCTGCACAAGTGGACAAATGCAGCTGCCAAGTTGCAGGCAGCTTTCAACTCCCTGGAGTCACAAACATCATACACGCACATGCTATAGAACGGTTCAGGGTCCACCTTAAACATGAACAGTTATACGTAATGTTTCAGTTACATCAAGGGTCGGCAACCTTTCAGAAGTGGTGTGCCGAGTCTTCATTTATTCACTTTAATTTAAGGTTTCGTGTTTGAACAGGTTGATGATAATTTGGAAATGTGAATAAACCTTCTTTTAACTTGTCCTGGGTTGTCAGCCTCAGCTGCACATGAGAATTAACATAGGTGAAATGACAGTATTTAGACCATATCAATAAACTAAAATAACTGCAGCAAATCAGGCAAATTAACTTTGAAAGAATGAAATCAAGAACTTCAGAGGAATTGACATTTTTCATTCCACATGTCCATTTTCTGAAATCAGTATTAAACACATCTTTTATTATGACTGATTCTAGGGCAGCTTTACTATATCCCATATTTTAGACCAGTATGGTAAACTACAGTGTCACGACAAGATAACATTCCATAAATCAGAGAAACGTATTTATGTGGTGGAGAATGTGTGATATTTGGTTAGTCCATCTGTGATACTGTTCTGATCACTATAGAGGTTGAGTTTTCAACTAAATGCCTGATAGTTAAAATTAATGACTCTGGAATGTTCACCTTTTCTGCAATCTTTCATAATTCATTTATGCAGCTTTGGAGAGTGGTAATAAGAGATTCAAACCTTCCTTTGCTGATTCTTACTAATACTTACAACTTTGAAGCAGTTCCTAAGAAGAGAGTGGGGTTCTTGAAAAAACACTTTACAAACTTTTTGCTTAGCTGTAATGGAACACGGTTTCACCTTCTTCTGTGCATAGCTGCAGTGACTGCTCACCTGAGAAAACAAGACTAGTCAATGAATAAACACTGTTTTTTAAAGCACTAATGTACTATAAACCCCTTCATTTACATTGGAAGATATCACTGCAAGTAATATAAATGAAGGCTTGTTAGCCGTAATTTTTTTACACTGCTCTGAATAATTCTTTATTGTTTTATTAATAGTAGGATGTGCCATGCACTCTCTATAAATGAAACAATGCCTGACTCTTATAAATATTACAGGTTACAAACGTTTCCTTTTCCTATCGATTTTTGTGATTTATTAAAGATATTTTTGTATAGCTGCTGAAACAGATTTTTGGCTAGCTGTCTTTTTTAATCTATCATTTATAATGTTATTAAAAGTAGTGCTTTTACTAAGTCCTTTTATAGAGAGAAAACAGTTTCTCAGATTCTGACTATTGTACTTAACAAGACTATTTATAAAGTTTTAAGAGAAAATAATCAAAAGTGGAAGCTAGTAGCAATGACAAACATTTCTGCACAATGAGATGTGGATGGATTTTCATGATGCTTGGTTCAGGTCCAGTCACAAAGTGGTGATATGCAAGATCAACAAAATCAGAAATGAGCAGCATTCACCGCAGTTTACGCCATGATTTGTTTGACATGAACATTGCAAATGCACATTTGTGCATCAGACTGTACACCATGTGGTCAACTCTAGATTCAGGCAGAACACAAACGTACGCTCAGGTTCTACTGTCTCCTTAAGGAGAGAATTTTAATGTGACAATTTAGCCTCCCAAACAATTATTTTTCTATGCAAATATTCGATTGCATGTCTCCTGGCTTGCAAAGTCTCCTGTGGCCTCATGTTCTGCTCCTTTCCCCAGTTCAGGGCTCTCCTGGGAACTGCAGTGGGAAAAGGAGCAGCTCCTTCGGCACAGCTGTACCACCCCCAGCCCTGTCCTCTGGCAGGGCTGCTTTACAGACAGAGGAGACCCTTCATGGAAGGGCTGGGGGCAGTATAGCTGTGCCAGAGGGGCTGCTGGCATGGGGCCGCCCAGTGGCCCCATGTTCTGCTCCTCCCGTGTCTTTCCGGTACACCGTACCAACTATAAATATCTTCCTGTTAGGGTATACTGTGCCATACTGCCCTACTTTCACTGCTCAAGAGATGTAAGCTCCACAACTAAATACATTGTCCAGCAGGTTCTTTTCACTGTATTTTCCTAGCCTACCCCTTTAAAAAAAAGAGTTCGTAGGAGTTAGAATGAATTCCTGACTTGGCATATTTGTATTCCTGCCCATTGCTTTAATGATGTATGACAATGGTACGTTATTGGCAAGTCAATCTTTTTATTACTTTTTCTGAACAGGATAGGAGTCAAACTGACTGCAAGCAGCACACAGAGTTCAGCTAAAGTCATCTATAAATTCTTCTTGGCAGTATTCAGCACTCCAAAGACGCTGTGTGGCACACAAATAAAACGTAGCAATCAATAGTATAAGCAGAGTCATTATGACATCAACCACTTTAAAAGGTCATGGATGCCTCCCTAGCTTGTTAATTAAATAATTAATAATAAATAAGTAGTTTACATTAACAATACACCTCTGTCCCTCCTACCATGATGCTGGCCATATTACCCACATAAGAATACTCTGCACACTCATTAGAGTCCATCTGATTCTCCAGTACAGAGCAGAAGATAGATATCTTGAACCCTTCTGCTATTTGGGGCAGAGTTCAGAAGCCCTAAATTGGAGTTAGATGGTTGCAGTGGGTCTGGCTGTGGAATTAGGTCATGGGTCTGCAAGTGAAGAGAAAGGGAGGAGCCACAAAGTCTCAGTGGCATCATCTGTTTTGGATATTTTTATTTATTTAATTAATTTATTGGAGTAAGCTCTTTAGTAACTGATGTGGAAAGGCCACAGAAGAGTTAATACCAACCTGAGTTGGTGCTCTCAGAGGCAAACAACGTGGCCAGGAATTGCAAGCTGAATTTTCCTTTTTCTGCAGTTAGTCCTGTAGTACAGCTTATGAGCTCTGATCATTTTTCCTGGAGTGCATGCTGTCAAATATATATTAATTACTCGCACTACTGACTTGACTAGCTATATGCCTCATTTAACTGCACACCTGGGTCCATATTAGAATTGTGTGCATGTTTGTGGCTGAAAACACATGCAATGAAATTGTGTGTGCAAACAATCCATGTGATGTTTATCTGGTCATAACTGATGCATTTATTTGCTTAAACTTTCCAAGAATATTCAGGCAGAAACCAAGCATGGAAACTTTCAGCCCAGGGAGACGATTCCAAAATTTCCATGCATGGTTCCTGCCTGGAGGTGAATTTTCATATAAAGTTTAAGCACATAAATGCAGTTTTCCCCCCAAATAAATGTATGGTGAATATTTTGGTCCATGTTTCCAGTATTCTGTGGCTAATTCATGTGTTCTTGTATCTTCTCACTGTACGGTTTTAACACTTTCAGTAAAACAGAAGCTCTGTGTCACATGTGGCCCTTTGTGTTCCAAGTGCCACATGTGACCGCAAAAGACATATCTTGCAACAGTGTTTTCTGATAGCAGTGAGATATATAGCATACCTGCCAGCTCCGTGTGAATTCCTGCACGCTACTGGTGTAGGAGTGATTGGGAAGCATCCATTCATTTCCAGCTTCATTATCATTGGTACCAAAAAGACCAGCTGATATGCCTGGAACCAAATGAGAACAGAAGAAGATAAAAACAGAGCCACGGGAGAATTCTGGTTTTAAAAGCCACCTCTGACCTTTTAATATCCTGCCTAATGGAGTTCAGGTGTACTGCAGAGGTGATGTGTTTGGGTTCCAGAAGGATGGTGCCCCTTGACAGAGTAACAGGTTGAGGGAGCTACGTTGTCCTCCCATGAGTTAGCTTCTCTCTCTTCCCTCCTGCCAGAGAAAGGAGCTGCCATAACAGAAGACGTGTGTCTATACAGATACAGGGTGGTGTGCTGCAAAGTTTGGGATAGCGCATTACATCTGAGTGGTGAAGCTGTGAGGGGGGCATGTTAATCATACCAAAAGAATGACGCTTTTCTACCACATGTTCCTTTGCTCCGTTATATCCGATATATTAGACAGCAGCTCTCAGACTGGCTTGTGGAGGTGGACTGGCTGGTCACGTGGTTCTGGCACCTCAAGCTGCTATACTCCATTAAAAGACTGGAAAATTATAATAATTCTAGGTAAAGACTTGCTGCTATTACTATAGGGATGTATATGTTTCATTACATTCACTGGCAGCTTCTTGTGCCATGTCCAGGGCATGAGGGAAAGGCTGATGCAGGGCAGCCCATATTCTGAAACCTGAGGTTTCGAGAAGAGAGAGAGAGAGAGAGAGAGAGAGAGAGAGAGAGAGAGAGAGAGA
>ML677381.1:19855778-19893412 GCA_007922305.1 Dermatemys mawii | reverse complement strand
AGAGAGAGAGAGAGAGAGAGAGAGAGAGAGAGAGAGAGAGAGAGAGAAAATAGAAGCAGAAGGGAACAGATATGCTGAATGTTTAGTACTTACCATGATGCCATCCATCCAGTGTAACAGTACAGAGATCATAGTGAAAGTCGCAGGAGACCGAGACTCCGCTCTCATTCAATACTTCAATTCTGTTAGCTTCTTTTCTTATGGTGACGCTGTTCTTTTCAAGGGACTGATCCAGACTCAGGCAGTTCTCTTCCACCAGGGAAAAACTGTACATCTTGTATGTCTATTTTAAGAGGATGATACAAATGTTCAGGGTAACTAACTTAGGATGGACCTTGCCAGGTGTTGATTCCCCTGAACTCCCCAATGAAGTTGTATTTTCAAATATCTGAAACATAACTGATGTTAGAAATGGCAACTCCTGGTCAGCTCGCAGGTTGCACATTTGCAAATGGATGGTGCCATTTATGCACAGCCCCGTGTGGAGCTCCTGAGGGAGCAGTGAAGCACAGAGTGTCCTAGGTGGACACAAGCAGTGAGATATTGCTTGTTCCTCCAAGCACAGGTGCTGTAGTTCCTCCAAGCACAGGTGCTGTAGTTCTTCCTGGCTTACATGGGCCATGCAAGAGTTGGGGAAGGTTCCTTGAGCCTTCCCCATCCAATGTATCCACATATAGGCCAGGCAGAATATGGTCCAGGATTGACAGTATTAGTTTCTTTTATTGAGGGCTATACCCTTTTGTTGATATATTAGCAGGCTTTTCCTGTCTTTGCATTAATTTATGTGAGCTAATGTATGCTAAGGCTGAACTGCAGATACATTTAGGATTTGGCTTGTTTGTCAAAGTGCAGTGATTTCAATGTTGCATATTCTGTCCTGGAAAGAAATAAAGTTTGAATCTCCCCTCCTACCTTCAGTCCTGGGTAGATATCAATGGTAGTCCCATTCATCTCCACGTGCAATGATCTCAAGCCACTACTCTCCTGGTTCAGCACTATGGTAAAGGTATTGTGAACAAAATCCTTGGCAAGTAGCACACTGCACTTCGATGTTAGATCATACATTCTTCCATCAAAAGTCCTAACGTGCTTGTTGCCCATCAGCACAGCATGATCTAGAAGATGATATTGCAAAAGCAAAGTCACTGTGTTATTTACAGAGCTCAATGGGGGCACTTATTAACGGCTTGCCAGAATCAGAACACCTTCTTCGCCTATTTGTTCTCAGGAAAACTTTCTAAGATATTCATCAGCAGAAATTCAAAAGCAGTTACACATTGTCCCCATCAGCAAATTCTCCAGCAGGAAAAATGCATCAGTTTCCTTGTAATTATATACCATGCTGGATCCCAATGTCCTGGAACTTTGGGAAGTATGAAAACAGGATCCAAAGTTTACACACGAGCCCATCTCTGTTTACAATCTTACTGCTAAATATACATATTCTTATACAGAAAGCAGGAATAAATGTTAAGGGTGTGCCTCAAACAAGGGAAAGCCAGCAAAATCAGACACAAGACTGGCACTTTCCCAGGTGCTGAGGATTCAACTCCAATTGCAGTCAATGGAAACTGTGGGTGAACAGCATCTCTGAAAATCTTACACCGGAAGCCTCCTTTTAAAGCCCTCCATTCTGCCCAGTTATTGGAGCTAATAAAGCATGAGCTACACTGTCCAAAAGCTACTGTTTCTGGAAGATATGTTGTCTACTAATTGTTGGTCAGATATTCAATGAGGACTGCTCCTATTAGCAATGCTCCCTATCTAACATGGTCTCTGAAGTGCCTGCATCTTGGCAATCTGAAGTTAACAGGAGTTATGTCATTGACTTCAATGAAATTAGGATCAGGCCCTCAATATGAGTCCCAGATATTACCTCAGCCAAAATGCACGCTCTGACACCTCATCACAATAGAATGAGGGCGAGATACAGATATATTTTACCTGCTCATTCCCCATTTCTCAACATAGTGATGTTATAACACGGCTTTTCTGTATGGTATGTAATTTAAAAAATAAGAAAAATTCTCATGGAAATTTGCTGGAGCCGAAAGTTCACAAAAATGGCTTGTTTATTGATAGGTAACTTTTACTCCACCAAAATATCAGTCTACATAAAATACTACAAAATACCATCCACAGAAATATAGTGTTAATTAACAGCCCTCTCTAGTTATACTAAATTCTGTCTGGAGCTCCGAATGGACTGGGACCAGCTAAAAAATATATTAGAGCTGTCAAGGAACTTACATTCAAAGGGACTCTCCATCATCCTCTGTTTGATTCTATAATACTCAGCTACTGGGTTGATGTTGTAGATGTCCCTGAGGGGCCTCATTAGCTTTTCTTCAATGAGGTAGTTAGTGATGTTTGCCAGGTCCACAGAGTGATCTCCTTTAGGCAGCACTGGCAGTTTCACTGCCACTGAACAGTTCCTGTGGGACATAAATGATTCACTCGCGTTGTTACTGGTGTTAAACTGATTCAATGCAGTTAATGTAGCAAATGTTATAAAATGGGGAAAAAGTGCTACTTAAGGCTGAGTGTACCAGAGTTATTCTATTTGCTGGTGGATATTTATTCTCTAAAGTGGAAAAAGCAGGCCATGATATAGATGATAACTTATATTGTCAATGTTAACTGGTAGAAAGGGCATCCCAGGATAGTTGCTTGGTTCTGTTCCCTAATAATGTAACTTGATGTGAAAAACAAATATGTAAATATCTGTTTAGAAGACTATACTGCAAGAATACCCATATCCTGGAATACCCACTGTTACCTGGCTGAAAAACTGTACAGGTTTGATAAAGGCTTTCGGATCTTGCTCACAGCTCTGGAAAACTTGGCTTCTGCCCACCTCAGCATCTGATGTGTTGCCTAGTGGGGAACCAGAACAGCACATTATAAAATAAACTGTGACATTAACCTGGTTTTTGGACCAGCCAAAATGTTGCTTTGATAGCAAAGGACTATTCACAAACATTCAATCCTCCCTCACGTGTGTTGCTTGCCTGACAGAATATCATCCTGTTATTTAGAAGTAGCTGGTGAATGAGAAGTTAGCCATGTTGATATCAGAGAGAAATTCAGCCTTCCTATAATGATGTCATTTAACATGTACCAACACTTCAATGGGTTGATATGCTACAGTTGCTACTGCAGAGGATTGAGATCTCCATTGTATGCATTGGTTCTGCAGCAAGGCAACTAGTGCTAAGTAGTTTTATGTATATTGTATCTCTAAAGGTCCCCAAAGCTATTTACAAACTATTGACTGATGGGAATTAGACAGGTAGCTCTGGAGTGGGAAGATAGTAACCATGTGGATGACAAGCACACTGCTAGTGGTGTCATTTTGGCCAAAGACCCCAGAGTGACACACCCTCTAATATGAAATATGTCACTGAGATACCAGCCACTTTTTCAAAAGTAGCAAATAGCCATACCCATATATTAGCGGAATGTGCACAAAGCAGGATGATGGAAATCTACCTGTGCAATTTGCATACACAAAAATGTTTCTTAAAATTTTAGGTGAAATTTTAGTAGCTAGTTTAAGAGCAGATTGAGGAGGAATATGGCCCTTGATTTTCACACAGAGCAGACAAAAGTTTGAATTTTATTATGATCTGAAAAGCCCCAAAACAGAAAGGGGTCTAGTGATGGCTTCTACCTTGAAAAGATGCAGGATGAATCAGCCTGAATGGGACCTGAACCAGACCTGCAGACAGACACACACTTGGTATTTCAAAGCTGATGCTTAGATCTGTAAGCCACCCTCCCGCCTGAGACCCATATAAAAATGAAGCATTGTTTTATACTAACCATATCCAAGCCTGTTTTCACGGCTCTTAATGCCACCTGGATTGGTTCCATTAACCATACACCTTTTACAATACTGGGCACAAAAGCCTGGATTTTCTTCATATATGCCTCTGTTTTCGCTTGCCAAACCTCATCCAGTGGCTTCAAAGTCACATCATAGTAGGCATCCTTCAGAGTCGCTAATGGCTCTGAAACAAGTGTGAAACTGACCTTAGCAAATAGATTTCAAAGTGGCCCCTGGATGTAACTCAGGACAAAATCTTCACTGCCCCAACAAGGGTGGGAGTGCAAGGAGAAAGAGGATCTTTCCCTGCAGAGATGGGAGCTTCAGTCCTTGCTCTTTTCTGTGGGACAGGCTATTGAAAACAGGTATGGCCCTGGGTCCGCCTACATGCCTGCCAGCATCCAGTAGCAGACACAGATGGTGGGGAGTGTATGCTGCTTTTTCAAATCCACAGTAAGGATTGTTACATAACATGCTTTCTTAGGGCTTCCACAGTCTGTCTCCCTCGACATTGCATGAGCAGAATGTCTCAGCGCCAGGCTGCTCCACCATTTCAGCTCTACTGCCCACCTCGTCATCCTCCAAGGAAGAGCAAGGGGACAATTTGGTTATTGTAACCAAAAGCACAAATACACAGTGAACTAAGTCCTGTTATTGGTAAGAGGGGGACAGATCACATTCTGTGACTTGGGTAGAAGTTTTCTCTTGTGCCATGATGAAGGCAGTTGATAATCACAGATTAATACAGTTCACTTGATTTTCCTCTATTAATTTGACTGCAAATGTCATCTCTCAGAAACATCATGTGAATTGCTAGCAACGGAATGGGCTGGCAGCATACGAATGACAGAACAATGCCCAGAATCTAGCTACCACTAGTTCTATCACTCTAGTCATCAAGTAATGGTCTTTTGGTTTAAATGCCAAAGGGGAGAGGCATGGTGGCATTTTTCAACATGTGCTCCTTGACTGAGGAATCTACTGCGCGTCTTAGGCCTTGTCTACACTAGGGGGGAGATCGATCTAAGTTACACAACTTCAGCTACATGAATAACTTAGATCTACTTACTGCAGGGTCCACACTATGCTATGTCGATGGGAAACACTCTCTCGTCAACTCCCCTTGCGCTTCTCATTCAGGTGGAGTACAGGAGTCGTTGGGAGAGTAATTTGTGGTTGATTTAGCGGGTCTAGACCCACTAAGTCAACCACTGATGTCGATTGTCACACATCGTTCCCCCCGGTAAGTGCAGAGAAGCCCTAAGTCTGACAGATTTACTGATCTTCAGGGCACGAGTCAAAGACTATACTTGTCTTCCAGAATTTCATTAGAGGGTTTGTTAAACCAGGGTTATTTGCTCTGTGGCAACTAGAGCAATGATCTATGTGAATATGGATCCAGTGGAGTTTGTATAGATGATTATTTATAACTATCAGAGTCCAGAGTCTAGATCAGCACTTTTTCATAGTTCAGAATAAAACCTATTCAGCATCTTATTTACTCAGTCTGCTAGCCCCTCCTGATTTCCTGTACTGACCTCACCCTGTGCAGCATACCCTTGCTTTAGATGGCTCTGCTTACTTTTCAGTTCATTTTGCATTTGCTGGACAGTGTCTTGAATTTTTTCCAAGTAAAGTGGGAGGTTGTTCCTCAGGGTTTGCCTGATTCCACTCTGCTTCCACATCTGGACAAGAGCTTTCCCCCCATTTTGGAGGATTCCAGCAACCTCTTGGGAGGCTTTCAAAGGCCAGCCAGCTGCTTCATACAGGAAATCAATTTGCTGCACCTGCAGTGGGCCCCAAACAGCAAGAAATGTAGAAGTACGCAGTGATTTTTAGCAAACTTTTGGAGCCTGTTTCCTGCAACAATAATCAGCGCTCTGGAGCTTCAGGACTACCATGTCTTTAGCAGCAAACCTCACAGCTTTCCCATAATGCTTTTGTGGTGAATGTGGGAATTTTCTGTACGCACTATCCGTATGATTCTGTAACCATCATCGGCATCAGTACACATGGGGAGAAGAATTGGTTTTCTCCCTAGGCATGGGAAATCAGGTTAGGTATGTGAGACATACAGCCACTAGACCTGTCTGGGCTGGAATCAACACATTTGAATGGAAGACCCGACAGAAACAATAGGAACCCCAGTGATCAAAAATTACCCCTTAGCTGCAGAGGCAGCTGTGGATGTGAACACAGCTTAGCTGTGACTGGAGAACAAAGACAAGAGGTGTCAAGTGTCTGCATTAAGAAGAGCAGGGTACATAGGCACAGAACGCTCCTGGAACCGGGAGACAAAGGAGACAAAGCAGGTGAGGATCAGGAGAAGTAGAGGATGGTGACATTCTGATTTCCACCAATAGGAACCATATCCTGACCTTCTCATGCTAACCCAAAGACTTTAAGATTCTGCACGTCAAGTGACTAATACATTGTTAGCCCATGTTGTAGAGGCTGCCAGGTACAGCTGCAGATATATAGAGCAGTGCACCCTGAAAGTGTAAAGAACAAGCCTCCCACAGGAACATGGCCTGTCTGGGCTCGCTATAGGGAGTCAGAGAGAGAGGCAGGAATTGCTGGTGCCCAAAGCCCAATTTCAGACTTCTGGAAACTGTGGGCCTGCCCCTGTGGGAACCCTTGCAGTCTGGCATGCTAAAGGGATCACTCCCAACGGACTGGATACTGACTGACACATAGACCAAAGCATGTGAATCTAACAGTTTTGTATCTTTCTTACTAGATTCCTACAGAAAAGGGATATCTGGCTTTTTGAAAACCAAGGGTAAGTTTATAGGATCAGATCCTGAAAGGTACTCAGTGCCCATAATTCCATTAAAATCCCTGGGAGCTGAGGTGGGTCAACATCCGTTGGGGTTTATTACATAGACATGGAATCTTTATAAGGCTGGAGTGTGCTTTTCCTTTATATGAACAACAGTGTCCAGAAAGGATGGACCATTTAATAGTTCAAATTAAATAAAACAGAGTTAATACAATAGTATTTAATTTGCATTAATGACTGTGACTGAAAGCAACCCTGTGTTCACACCCTACATAATCTTTCTACAAAATATGCCTTGTGAGGTATCATTTGAAAACTAATAATTCACTAATCAATAATATCATGGTGAAATGTAGAGAGCAATATTATATGTGAAGTTATAATTCCCCCCTTATGATGATGTTTAGCATGTATTCAAACGCACGTAGCCCTGACTAGGCAGAAGTTGTTAAACAGTCTATCCTAAACAGAGGCACGTGTGTTTACCTCAGTTTACATATAAGTAGTAAACAGAGTCCTTGAGACAGCACAAGGGGGCAAATCAGTTTGAAAAGATAAAGGACAAGCTAATGCCTCTAGCCAGGTGTCCAAGTTGACTGTAAATCACCGGTCAAGCGGCCAGGAACAGATCAATCTGCATTTGAACAAGATGGAACCTCTTTCACCACCAGCCTCCATGTCTCCGTCTTCACAGCAGGAAGAAACTTTATCTAGGGGTAACCCTCAGGAAAACGCAATTCAAAGGGGGGCTGGACTATAAAAGCGAGGGGCACACACACCCCAAGTATTCTCTCTCTCTCTCTCTCTCTCACGCCCACTGAAGACGACAAAGGAATCAGCTTGTAGACTTTGGAAGGGATCTTGACAGGAAAATTTGCTAGGAATGTGTGGCAAGGATTTTATCTTGACCCAAGAGTAGTTTAAGTTTTAGTTACTAGAAAATGTTCTCTCTCTGTTTCTCTTGTAACCATTTTTACTTGAATACTTTATACTTGTACTCACTTAGAATCTCTCTCTTTGTAGTTAAATGATTTTTTTTATTCAAAAACTAATCCAGTATTGTATTCAAACTGAACTGCTTGAAAAACTCCAGTTAAAGGAGCAAACTTCTGGATATTGTCCCCTTCCAGGGGCAATGGACCTCTAATATCTGAACTTCCCAGGAGAGGGCTGGACTGTGCAGAACACACATCTTTGGGACTGGGAGAGTGTTGGGATCATCCAGCAAGTAGTAGCCAAGATTGGTGGAAGCCAGAGTGTGACTGGAGTGTTGCTGACAGGCTGCGGGGGTCAGAGCTGTTGATACAGAACTGCAGCTATACCCAGATCCTCAAACTGTTACGTGCATGCTGTTAGGCTGTTTATGAGAAGACCAGCTTGGGAGCTACACCAGCAAAGCATTGTGAGACAACCAATGTGGCAGGGAAGGTGATGAGACAACCCCTATCTGGTCTGGATTAAATCCCACAATGACCCCTTTTCAGAGAATAGCAAGGATGCTTCTTGCACAGGATTTCATGGTGTTCTCAGGAATACTGCATGGCAGAATAGGACCATCCTGCATTAGATGATTTGGCCATTTCTAAGATGTTTACAATCTTTAAGCCAATTGGCTATGTTCATTACTTACTGATCTCCTGAATTTCCAAACAAATTCATCAAACTTCTTGATCTTCTCCAGGACTTTGGCTTTAAGGTGGGACCCAATTTCATTAAGTTTATACTGTGAAAATATGAAACATTAGGATTTTATGATTTAGGAACCACTTGTACTGGGCCAAGATCATTAAGAGACTAGTCAAACTCCAGCAGAGGTCCCTGGTGGTAGAATTTCCAGTGGGGAAACAAGCTGGACATTGCTCCAAAAGGGTGCAGCCTGGGTTAGAAAGGGGAACAGGAGAAATTTGCTGACTCCGCAGCGTTCTGAAGACTCTCCTCCTTGCAGCACTCCTATGGAGCTCTGGTGGGCACTGAACTAGGATTCAGGAAATTTGGGTTCTATTCCTGCTGGATGACATTGGGAAATTGCTTCCCTCTCCCATTTTGTCTGTCTCTTCTATTTATATTGTCACCTGTTTGGGGACTGGGTTTGTATCTTACTATGTTTGTACCTAGCACAAAGAGGCCCCAGCTGAGATCAGGGCCCCTAAGTGCTATTGTGATATATATAATCTCCACCCCTTCCCTCAATGATATCACACAGGAGGCAGCAGAAGAAACCTTATCTGCCCTCCACGGAGGTGAATCTTGCAGCGCAAGGGGCCTTGCCAGTGCAGTAAGGCATGTTTTACATGTCCCTGCAGAATCTGGCCCATTATCTTCTCACAGTAAAGCATATTTTCTATATTCTCCCTATGGCCTGAGCACAGAACTCCCATTGATCTCAGTAGGATTTCTGTGCTGGGACAACATCCTTACTGTCTAGCTCTAGATGGGTTGATCTTTTCAACTCCACTTTTTGCAAGACCCACCCAAATGCTGACTCATCCAGATTTAAAAATCCCATCACCTCTAATGTGCCATGTTATTGAATACAATCCACAAATGAAACCCATCTGGAGGATGTTCCACTAATCTGATGAGGTTATGAAATTATTCTGTAGCTTGAAATGCAGCACTACTATCAACTGCTGCTAAAGGCATCTCACCTCAACTTTAACTACTGAATCTCCACATCCATGAGCCTCCAAACTCAAGCTCTGGTTAATAGCAGTTAGGGTCAATTGTCCCATTCTTTCTTGCCTTACACCATTAACACTGAGATAAGTATTAATGGTAGCCATCTGTTGTCCATCAGTACAAGCAGTGAGCTCTAATCCTTCCTCCGAGTCCCCTGGGAAAGTAAAAGAAATATTCATTTGCACAGACAGCATTGACAGGCATTGTGTTTTAAAGCCAGCTTTATAATTCATTGAATGGAGTGGTATTTATGCAATAGCAATAGGGGTTATGTCCTTGCAGAGAGAAGCAAGGACAAACTAGGAGAAACATCAAATCAGCTTCATTATTTGGGTTTCTCCCTTTGTGTAACTGGTATATACTTTACACTAACAGGGTGCAGGCTTTTGGAAGCATTGAGTTAACATAATAAGGTGACATTCTCCTTTCAGGTGTCCATACTGACTTTTGTACTCTGCCTTTGACTTCTGCAGTCTTTCACTGCTGGAGACTTTCACTCAAATCCTGCCAAGTCACAAATGAAAATGTGTTGGGCAGTCTGGTCACTCATTCCCCACCCCACGCCCAAAAAATGACTCCATGCAGTAGTTTCACACATTGAGCCATTTCTGTGCAAGAGAGTCCCTAGAAGGGAGGACTGAAGTGTTGCATGGTGTTTGCAGGCACTTCTCACAGCCTCTGCATGCACAGGTTCTGAGTCAAGCCATTGCTCTCAACCCTTGAGCTGCACATTAAACGCCACGTAGGCAAGGGAAGGATCGGTCACTCAAGACAGCTTTTCAATTACATCACCACCTATTCAAATCCAGACTTGGCTGGGAGTTATTCACAAGTCACTACCACCCAGCCTATATGAAATGAGTTGTTGGGCTCAGTATACAGGGTCCATATAGTGAAAAACTATCATCATAACTGACACCCTAGTTGATAGGCTCAACTCCTCAGATGAACGGCAACGAAAACTGAACTTAGCTGGCACTCTTTCCTCTCCTGCGTGTGCAATGCAACTGGCTGTCAATCAGAGCTTATTTTTATAAACCCCAGCCCTTATATACTTACCCTTTACATAGCCCATGTAATACTGATGACACTCCTTTCCTTTAGAAGCAGTTACTTTTACTTTCTCTTTTTGATCAATATTTCCCTCCATCAGGACTTGGCTTTGAACAGCTGAGGAAGTAGCAGTTCCTGTCAGACCCAGCCAAATATCCTCAGATGCTTTTAGCTGCATTCATAAGAAAAAAAGAACACATTGATGAATAGCCAAGGCAAAGAATAAATGAAGCAACATTCAGTGATGATGTCAGAATGCCAATGGATTCTAGATCAGACTAGATGGCAATGGAGATATTTTTCAATGCCTGTGCTTTACATACAAGATCCTGTGCTGAAAAGCTCAAGCAAGATGATTATTGACTTGAGACAGAACAATCTGATAGCAAAGTGGAGTCAATCAATTGCAACATTGCAGACTGTGCCAAGCATGTGGATAATTTTTAATGGTAGCAATGAAAGAAACACTGATGATCAGTTACTTCTATGCTGCTAGCTTGTGCCACTTATTCCCAGTACATGCGCTGGAGTATAAAGCCCATATGCATGAGCTGAGTTTCCCACCTTTAATATCTCTTCTTTTGATATAGTTCCTATAGAAGAATGTCCAAATCATTAAAATATTTCAAGTGGTAGCTAATGTTGTGTAAAATAATTATGGTTAACTCTCAGTGTTCCTCCCCAAACATGCTCAACACATATCAGGTGTTGACCTCAATGCTTTTCCCTTCCCCATGAGCTCCTCTATCTTACTTGCTATCTACAAGTTAAAAGCAAGAAAGGAAGGTATTTGCCTGGTTGATAGCTAATCATAGTACCAGGCAGTTCTCCATCTCTCTTGCAGAGACCAATGTTGTTTTCTGGCAATAGACCCTTTGAGTCTAAAATTTTGTTTCCCCATGAATAAAATATGCTTGTTCTTGCAAAGATCCTGTTGTATGCTTCACCAGCTAGGTCACTTTAACTGCAGGTGCTGAATATAGGAGCAGGCTGTGTAGACCATTTAAAAAGCATAACATATACTCCAGTAGAGGTTTCAGAGTGGTAGCCGTGTTAGTCTGTATCTGCAAAAAGAATGAGGCATACTTGTGGCACCTTAGAGACTAACAAAAGTATTTAGGCATAAACTTCCGTGGTCTAGAACCCACTTTATCAGATGCATGGAGTGGAACATACAGTACTCTATGCACCTGATGAAGTGGGTTCTAGCCCATGAAAGCTTATGCCCAAATACATTTGTTAGTTTCTAAGGTGACACAAGTACTCTGGTTTTTTTACTCCAGTAGAGGTTCACTTACTGCATTTGTCACCAAAATCTGCAGCTGACTAGTCTTGATACTTTCTTTTCTCTTGTGCTCACACTGCATCTGCAGTGCACACCAACACAGTAAAGGGACTTGCTACCAAAGTCAGGAAGCAACATCCTTTTTTATTTTTAGCCTGCATTTTTCTCATTTTACTGTCTTGTCAGTCATTTACTGCACTCATGCAGATTGGAGGCTAGATGGCAGTATGACTTCAACAGAGAAAAAAATGACACTTGAAGTGCTATAAAGCCCTTATTTTAAAAGACTTCACATATGTCCATGCCCAACATTAAACTCACTTCAAATTCCATCAAATATTTCTTCACTTCAGCTGTGCTGTTATTCTTTAAGGCTATTGTGAGCACCCCATCCTCTCTGCCATCACCAGTATGATGGAGTCTGCCTTCTGCCTGCAGGATAATATCTCCTCTGTTGAGCTGATGCTTTCCAGAGAGAACAATTACCTAAATATGGAAAATGTCAATATTTAGGCTCTGTTTTACTACGGAAATTAAGAAGAGTAAGAGAATCTACAAGAATTGCCACAGATCTTGGCATTCTCTCAGTCACTCAGCAAAATGATGAGCCACACTTGTCTTTTCAGAAACCATTGCCTCTTAAAACTTACAGCTCCCTCTTCCGCTATTGTGCTTTTAAATCTTTGCACATTCAACGATCACTTATGTCTACAAGACTAGATGAATGGATGAAATAAAATTGCACTTCTAATAAAACAAGTGAATTTCTTTCTGGTCTTGTAGCTGTCATTCTTGTAGATACTTTTTAATATGCAAGCAGAAGATTTTTAAAGCAGGAGGATGCATCAGATTTTAAAGTGACATGTTAAAGATGGGCCCAAGTTTCAGAAATAAACAACCCCCAAACTTTGAAAAAGATTTATTGGGACCAAGATGAGAACCCTGTTTTTAACTGGGCCCAAATCTGCTATACTTGCCAACAAGGGAAGCAGCTGGAAAGACACCAAATTTATTTTACAAATACAGACCTCAAGTATGTTGGTGAATATTGTGATGCTTTTAATATCTACAGGGAGCTTAGGATTCTAAGCATGAAAACAGGACAGAACACAAAGATGACCAGTTTGTGTGTGTAAACTAAAAACAATCAAGCACGGGACCAAAGCTTGACCTCCAAATTCTACCACTAGCACTAGAGCTAGCAAAGGCTGGGAATGCTCTCAAGGCAATACTGTATAGCTAGGGGTGAAGGAGAGTCTGGTATATTGCTTCCTGGTGACATCTCTGACCAACTACTGGAATTGCACAGAAGAGAAGATCTGGGAAAGGCGAGGGCCTTTGAGTAAGGGCATGGGAATGGTGTGACGGATACTCTTAAAGGGGATTAGAGAATCTCCCCAAATGGGGCATATATAAAAAAGTAATGAGAGTTTGGTGGTAATAACTCTTTTTCCCCATCCCAAAATGCCATTCAATATTTCTTTATGATTTGCTAAATTCTAGAAACGAATATCTGGTCGTAATTTTTGTGGAACGCTAAGGCTCAATGAAAATCAGTCATTTAACTGGCAAATACTTGTGAATTACAGTAGCAGCAATATGCTAATATATGACTTACATTTGGAAGGTCACACAGTGCAAGACTCATGTGATAATTCAGCCAAGTTGAGAAGTCTGCTTCTATTTTACCCAGCATATGTTGCTTGCTGCACGAAGTCAGAAAAACATTTTCCAAAGTGGCTTCTAACTGAATTTTATCTGGATACAATGGTCTGTTTCTCTGTATTAAACCAAGAAAATACTCTCAATGTAGCAATTGAATGAAAAATAATAGTTATCCAAAACAACAATTTCCCTTCCCACACATCAGGTTGCCAGCTTCACCATCCCATGCTCATGGTTTGCTTCTGACCCAAAAGAAGGTCCAATATATATATATAGCCAGCTAACTAGTGGTGTCAGTTCCATGTCTCACCCAGCTCCTGTTACCCAAAGAGCCAAAACTTCAACATAATCCAAAAATACAGTTCTTTCACTAGGAAGCATGTTGGTTTATCAGTATAACTACTGGCCCCAATATATAGCATCACTACAGTATCATTGTACACTCAAGGCAAAAGCAATGCCTGTGTTTTATTTCATTTGATTTATTCTTACCTATTCTACAGATCTCTCTTTTTCCATGTGAAAATAAAGGAAATCCATAAATAGTGATAATTTACAAAATAATAAGAAAACTAACCTCTTTCAGTTCAATGGAAAATGCTTATAGACTGTTTCAAAATCCATTCTAGATTTTTCACTGAGTTCTAAGGTGATTCATGTGAAATTCAAAAAGAATGGGTCAATCCCATCAACACAGAAATTGCTCCTGCAAAGTATACAATGAGTAAACAGATACAGTAGCCTTTTGATACCTCATATGTCAGATTCTGTCTGATTTTTTTCCCATCCCAGTTCAGATCTAGATATTCAGTAAACAAGATTGTTGCTTGTTTTATAGACCCACACGCCTCAAGACTTCCTACAGTTAGTACTTTCTGAAGCTGGAAGAGAGAAAAATGGAATATACATGTTAGTACCTTTGTCTGTCTTATATTTTCTTTCTGGCAAATTAGTTTACAGTTATACAAAATGCATTTTATAAACTCTTAGAGAAAAGCTATTGTGGCACGTGCACCAAAGTAGAATCCATCCTAGTGCAAGGAGCTATCGCAAGTGGAGCCTATGCACCATTTAAGTTCTCCTTTGCTCCTACTGAGAAACTTAAGTTGTGTGTAGCCCTTGCAATGGTCATCAGCACAAGAGTGCGTTTCATCTCAATGCACAAATTCTTTTTAGATGTGAAACGGAATTTGTTTGCACAATTGTGAGAGCACTTTAAATGGGAAAGGAACACAGTAAAGATTCCCCAGAGGTTTTATTTTACCCTTCCTAAAGGTTTACTAAGAAAATGTCTGCTTCAAATACAATTGAAACTCAGGTTTTCATGACAACAGAAGGGAAGCACTTTCAATTCTCAGTGGTTAAAGCTCAGAAAGTAAAATGCACCTACTCATACTGAATTTCAAATTCATACCTGACCCGAAGAAACTGCCACACAAGTATCCCAGTGGGTGATGTTGAACTTAGATTTATCTTCCAAAGTAATTTTGAAGTCAGCAGGTTGTCCACCATTCCAAATGAGCTGTATCTGAAACCAGAAGAGATGGATTTCTACATTGATCCTTGGCTGCAGGACTAGCACGAATGGAACAGCTGGATAGAATCCTCCCAAAGATGTCCAGAGGAAACAACTATATTTGTTGCAATAACTACTATGGAAGGCCAGTACTTTCTATTCACAGAATGTTGAGGCATTTATAAGTCTGTCCATGTTCCATGTTCCACGTCCTAGAGTGTGTGAATGTTCTGCTGAACTGCATGCTGTCAGGCCTTAAAAAACACCTTCTGTTCCTCTTGGCAAGTCCATAGGTAAACAGCACTTTTAGAATGAAGTCAATGAAAGTCTTTCCGTTGACTTCATTGGGAATTGGATTGGGCCCATAGTCCTTCCCCACCAAAACTAGCCTTGAAATTAATAATTCCAGTGGGAGTTCTGCCTGTATAAAAACCGGACAAACAAGACTTATCCCTAGGCAAATACTGATAACTACAGATACAATCACTTTTGTATGAAAACAAGTTGAGAGCTCTCTCTTATCTGTGCAAGAATCGGAAAGTAATCCCAAGCCCCAGAGAGAGCACTGCATAATTCATACTGCTTATTACTGGGCATTATCATCAGCTTCAGGTGATAACTTACTGTGCAAATGCCCTGATACTGCAGTGCAAATGCTGTCATGCATACATCTTTCAGACTGGAAATTATTATACGACCTTTTTTCTTATTTTGGGGCATGATTTGCCAACTATTTTTTCCATTCCTCGTGTAAGCACTTCCTAGTGTAAGCCAAAATGTATTTTAAATCCTTTTTCCTTTCATGCAACAGATTTCACCATTGTTCCCTACTTTCTTTTTTTGTGGGGGACTTTCATTTGGAGCCTAAAAACTGAAGTTCTGTCCTTTCTGAATATACATTAAAGAACTGAGAGCAGTTTTTATAGGAATAGAGATTTATGTGGCCATTTCAGGCCAAAATTCATTTGACCTCTTCCCACCCCCAACTGCTGTGCCCTCCAAAGTGCGCTACATACACTGGACATCAGTAAAATGTTATCAGTTCATAAGAGTTACATGCAAGGGTATCTGATAAAGCAGTTGTGTGTCTGTACTTAGAAAAAGGAATAATCGAGGTATCTGTGACACTAGGACACAACAATGTTTGGTAAGTTACAGCTATCTAACGGTGATCACTGTATTCGGCTCTGGAAATGAAGGATACAGTATAAATATATTATTATAGATATTATTTAATTTGCAGCACCTCTCATTATTGTACCTGCTGGTTGTACTTTCCACCTTTTCTTTCAGACAGGGAACTGACCTCCAGTTGCCTCAAAGTGAAATTAAATGGGTGACTGACGGTGGCTCGGTACTTTGCATGTTCTTTTCCAAATTTCAGTGATGATGAAACTAATACCTGGGCAACATGAACAGACACAGAAATGGCATGAGTAACAAAACTCCTTACATCACCCAAACTGGGAAATCCAGCATGAAGCTGTTTCTGTTGTTTTTACTCACATGAATGACATGCTTAGCACTAGAAGTCAGTTTCTGAGTTAGGGCATTCTTACTATCTAAATCTCCTCTGTGGTTTCAGCAGGATGTAGCATTTCTCTTTGCCAGTGCACTAAGGCCATGATCCTGCAAAGACTTATGTTTGTATAACCCCACAGGCCCCCATTGTCGGTTGGCGGGATCGAACCTGGGATCTCCGGAACGAAATACACGAGCCTCTAGTGCATGAACTATAAGCCACATGGCTGTTAGCTAAGACTGTAGAGCAGACTCATTAAATCTCTCTCTCTAAGCTGTCCTAATGCCATTAGATAGAACTGAACACCACATCCAGGTGGCGTGTGGGTTACAAATGCACTTAACTTTAAGCACTGTAAACACAGAATCATAGAATATCAGGTTGGAAGGGACCTCAGGAGATCATCTAGTCCAAGCCCCTGCTCAAAGCAAGACCAATCCCCAACTAAATCATGCCAGCCAGGGCTTTGTCTAGCCTGATCTTAAAAACCTGCAAGGGAGCAGTTCCATTGGCTTCAAGATGACTTTTCATGGCATGTGAAGTTTAAGCATATGCATAAATTTTGCAGAATTGGGATCCAACTTGTGTAGTGTTATACGAGAACTGTTTACCATCACACACTAAACATGGAAATGGCAGAATCTTCCCCTGTATATCCCTCTTCTAAATTTCATTTGGGATTTTGGTGCTTGTACATTATTACTCTAAAAGGAAGCTTGATTCTTTATGGAGGTAAATTCATTTTCTGCTACGGTAATGAGTTTTATACTTTGTTTTCCCTCTTCCCTTCATTAAGAAAATAATACTCTTTGAAATATACCTGTCAAGTAACATTATGTCAGTATAACAACCTGTCTAGTGCCTCAGTATGTTGGCAACTATACCTTAGATACAAATTCAGAGTATATATAATTTGCTTTAAGTCAGAGCTTGAAATGAAGTCAACTATTCACCCATGTTTTTATGTTATAACTGAGATGATTCTGATTAAAATGTATGACCCTCTACTTTACCAATTATTTTTAAAGGCAGGTTTGCTCCTTTATTTTAATAACTAAACTGGTTTACCTGTTTTAGTGTAAAATGTATTAGACATTTTATGCCAAAGGTATCATTCTTGTTGTTAATAAGGAGAAATCAAAGAAGAAAAGGCTGTGATTAAATCACTGATGTTAAAAACACCTGCCACTTGGGGTATTTATTGTCTAACTCCTGTTAGTATGAACCTGACCCACTTCCTTGAAAGAAAATCTCTTAATCCCTTCCAACCCCCTCCCCCATTTCAGTGGCTTCTCACTAATTCAAGACTCTTCTTTTGGCTTTGAAATTCCCCAAAGACTTGCTCCATTCTACCTCTTTGACCCCATATCTATCCTCTGCCCCATCTTGGCCATTTGCTCCTCCAATCCTGGCCTGCATTTTATTCTGAACAGCTCTTTTTTACCCTTTCATTTGGGTTGAAATTCCTTCAGTCCTCCGCTCTGGACCATTTCTATTTAGATTTTGCTTGCTTCTCTTTGTAAAGCAGTTTGTAGGGTTGCTGTATGGAGGATGTTGCACATGATAAAAGGCATTGCATTTAAGTAGTTCCACTAAGAATAAGGACTGCTCCACATTCGTAGTTTTACTAAGTCTACAGTTTTTCTCATGCTCAAATTCCTTGACTATCTTTCAGTCTCATTTAGTCTTTTCAAACACCCTTGATATTCCACAGATCTCCTCTGTGCTGGGTGCTGTTTTACCTGGTCCTTGTTGTTCCAACCAATGGCGATGTCATCCTGATGATGGTGTGTTGAGTGCTCCACATACATGTTGACCTTGGAATGCCAGGGAAAAGGGATGGAGAGAGGATGGAAAAACTCCACTAAAAGAAAGAGTTCAAACAGATTAAAGTCAGATTACCATGCTGTTTTTTTGTTACTTCTAATTAGTAAAAGGGCACATGACATAGCACCTCAAGACGACAAGGCCAACATTTGGCAGTTAGCAAGAATGTCTTTCTCATAAAATCGTTTCTTGTGCCATGTGTTGATTTCTACTGATTCTGAAGAACCACAGAAGGGGAAAAAGTTCTCAATTTACTAATAAATCAATCATGCAGCAATTAAAATGGTGACATCTGCTCAAAAGAAATTGCTGTAGGGAACACCGGGAAAGTTGTAATTTTCAGATGAAGAAATCTCAGCATCAGTGGGTTAAATGGTCTTTCTAGACAGATCTCTTATAAAGGTAGGGGTGGTAGAGAGCCACTGCCCTAGGGAGAACACCTCAATGCAATGTGCACAATGCCCCTGGGGCTCCGAGGCTGCCTTGGTGGAATGTAATTTACTACAAGTACTTTCTGAAGAAGGCCATATGAAATAACCTAGCTTGCTTTACAGTCTCAGCCCAAAGAATAGAGCCAAAGGGCACAATCTTGAAGTCTTTACTCCTTGAATTCATTGGCAACTTTGCCTGAGCAAGATCTATAGGATTGGTCCCAAAATGTTTGAACCTATCTGGCACTAAAATATTTCGATAACCAGATATTGTGTCCTTCACTTTTAAGTTTCCTTTATTTTCTGCTATCAAGGCTTCCTAGAAAGTTGAGAAACCTACCCTTAATGTCATGACCTCCAGATAACTTTGGGAAGAGTCCAGTGTAAGCGCCTGTTACTTTTACCTCCTTGCCGTCCCACAACACAAAGTGTCTCAACAAATGAGTTCTGTTACTTTTTTGGTAAACCGTCATGAACACAAGCTGCCTTGGAAGAATTTTTAACTGAAAATAGAATGGGGGAGGAATCCATTAAAAACCAGGGGTTTGGAGACAGAAAAATCTAAAATGTTTAATATGGGACTGACTGCACTGGGGCAGTGGTCATCTAATAAATAAATGTTTGTATGGTATCAATTCAATGGAATCCTGATCCTTCACTGAGGCTTTTAGTTGCCTCCATTATATAAATGACAGTACATGTCTGCTGCCAATATCCTACTTTCTCTACTATAACCGAACATAGTAAAGTACTGTAACCTCTTTACAATACCTGTTTTCCCATACTTATTGCTTACTCTGCCATCTCTATCTGACCACATCTATTACAGTGTCACTAAAAAAAAAAAATCCAGTGTTTGCACTAGCAGTTACTACAAACAGTGGTAGAAGTAGTTTTCAGTTTTCTTCTCTGCTTAGACAAATAGGTGTGGTAACTTGTAGCAAGAGTTGGCCAATATCCCATTTTAAATATATTACAACATTTTCTCTACAGCATGTATTTCTATATAGTGTGCACTGTCTATAGACATGTGCAGACAAACCCCAAACCAAACAGTGGTTACATTGTTGGACACTAAACTAAACTAACCGTGATCCACAGAATACTACAGGCCTGCTCCTGTTGCTAATGTAGTCGATAGCAAAACCCCTAATGGCTCCAACAGGAGCAGGGTTAGTCCTGAGCATAAACACAAAATGACAGTGGCTATTTAGCTGATGGTACCAACCTGGGGCATTGTGTGCATCATTTCAACGACTTTTCTGTAGCTGGTCCCAGTGAAAGTTAACTTAGTTGTAAGATGGAAATCTTTTTTTTCCATCCTGAAAGACAGCCTGCCTTCTGCTTCCCTCATGGAGTAATTTACCTACAGGAATTCCAGTAAAAGTGAAGGAGAAAACTGACTTCATTAGACTCAGACTCTTGTTTCTGTGGCAGAGTATATTACAGGGAAAGATGGATGTGATTTGTCATTTTCTTTCTTACATTCACATTGTAGCATGAAAGGTGACAAAATGGACTCTGTTCTCAATGTTATGCATATGTAAGGATGTGAGTCTGTCATGGAGGTCCCAGATTCTGTGATTTTCCATGACCTCCGTGAGTTCTGCAGTAGCCAGTGTTGGCACAGGGGCTGCCCAAGCCAGGAAGCCCCGGGGCCAGAAGCAGCAGGTGTGTAGGAGGGGGTTCAGGCCTATGGATAGGAATGCAGGGGTGCTTATCTCTGGGGGGTGGGGGGCTCCCCGGCTCCCCCCGGCACGTCTCTGCAGCTCCTAAGGGGAGGGGTCAGAAGGCTCCGCACACTGCTTGCAGCTGTAGACGCCTCCCCCACAGCTCCCAAAGGCTGCAGTTCCCAGCCAATGGGAGCTGTGGAACCAGCACTTGCGGCTGGAGCAGCGTGCGGAGCCCCCTTGGCCGCCCCTCCCCCTAGAAGCTGCAGGGACATGTGGAGCTGGGTAAGGAGCCTACTAGCCCTAACAACTTCCTGGGCCATGGGCCGCCGCCCAGCCCCCACTCCCAGCACCAGCGGGGGTCCAAGGCCATGCGTCGCCCGCCTACCCGCCCAGAACCTGCAGTGCCCCGGACCGCCCTACCAGAGCACCCGCGGCCCAAGTCATAGACAGGTCACAGGCCGTGAATTTTTGTTTATTGCTCATGACCTGTCTGACTTTTAGTAAAAATACCCATGACTAAAACATAGCCTTACGTGTAAAGAATTAGACTGTTACTCTGGCAACAATTGCTCACACACAAATAGTCTCCTGTCTCCTATGGACAATGTTATCCTTTCCCTCCCACTTTGCTTTTGTATTCCACACCCACTGCTAGCAGCCAATTTCCAGAACAGTTTCCTCACTGACCATTGTTTTTTTAAATAACCAACATAATTATAAATGCAGCTTTGGGACTGCAAACAAAATTCTTTATGGATACAAAATTCTGGCATTGCTTTATCCAGTGTTTAGGAAGTGGAATCTCCTGATATAAATGAATCCCTCCTATTGTGCTTGGAATGGTGACAATCATTGCTTTGGAACAGATCAAGCATCTTGGAAATGTGCTATGCCAAAATAACCCACCAATAATAATAAAAAATAACAGTAATTAGTGTTTGAAATCCTGCAGTTAGAATCTTAAAAAATTAGATGGGTGTAGCAAAAGACATGGAGAGTGGATAAGCTTTAAATAGTTACCTTTGAAGAAAGTTCAGCTGTGCTGGGGAAGTACTGAAGGAGGAAAGGGACATTCTGTAGGGCTTTTATATTCAGTTCTTCACTAGAGGAAAGATATACAGTGTTTGGACAAAAATATTTCTAAAGCTACCCAGGAGTCACTGGAACACATCACTCAAAAGGGTCTGAACCAGTGATGGGATACATGGGTGCAACTGCATGGGCCTCTAAGGGCTGGTCTTCACTGGGGTGTGGGGGAGTCGACTGCAGATATGCAACTTCAGCTACGTGAATCACTGCGGCGGCAGTCAGCGACGCACTCCCCCATCGACTCCAGCTTACACCTCCGGTCAAGCTGGAGTATGGAGTCAACGGGGGCAGTGCTGGCTATCGATTTCTCATGTCTTTACAAGACGCAAGAAATCGATTGCTAAAAGATCAACGGCTACCCGCAGTAGTGAAGACATACCCTAAATCTACCAGAGTCATGTGAATTATGAATTGCACTTAATAGACTTGTTCCAGGCAAAAGAAATAAAACAACAGATTTTGACCTCTATGGAAGATGTGCATTCCAAGGAAGTATTTGGCCCAGTATATAGGAATATGAATTTTTTGAATGTATCACATGCACATCACTGGTTTAAACACGGAACTTATACTAGGAAATATGGGGCTATTAATGCATTCAGTCATTGTTTCCAGATGAAAATTTGCTATGGTCAGAAGTCCAGCTAAATGTGAATGAGTTCTTAGTGCAAAGATCCCTGGCTGGAATATACTGAAACACATGAATAATATTCTAGAATTTCAAGAGCCAAAATAATACAACATCTCTTAGACTCCTTGGAAAGCTTAGAAGTTTGTGCATTAGTCTTTCCAAGTTTTTTCTATTATAATATTTTCTATCTAATCCTTCTGAAGTGAATCACTTTTCTATTAATCTTTCTTAGAACATCCTTGAAAAGTTTTAGAAGAATTCTGGAAATAAACACCGTAAATACAAGTGCTATGCATCTGAGTGCCCCCAAATTAGAAGAATCAGCAAGTCTTCACTATTTTTACCGAGGTTTAACTGTGCTAAAGTGATTTTACTAGGAGTTAAAACACATGCTTAGAGTTAAGGCATGTGCCTAAGTACTTTGCTGGGTCCAGAGCCTCAGTCCTCTGATTCCCTCCAAAGAAATACAATGGCAAAACTTCATGGAAATGCTGCCTCTCTCCTGCCTGGGGAAGTAGGGAAGTAGAGATTTCTTGCAGAGGGATTCTACTCACCATGCCATAGTTTCTTCAATAGAAATGTGGGAGGAGGCAGCGGAAGGTCAAGAGGCCAGCATAAAACGTCCATCTACTTTCCCAAACCTTGTATTTGGGGCAGGCTAAGGAAACAGCAGACCACATCTGCTAAATTTTCTCCATCACCAGCAGTTAGGGACTGATACCACTCTTCAGCCCTGCATACATTTCCCTGAGCTAATAAGCTTATTTGTTAGGGCTAGGTGTTTTATTTAAGAATTTATTATCCACTTCAATAGTATTTGAGCCGTTTAATAAGGTCCTAACTGTATTTCTATGATCTCACCAGCCTAACTAAATTATTACAATGCCAAAATCACGCTCTCACCTTTGCTGTTCATTTTTCACATTGATGGTGACTGAGAGGTTTGTATTTGGTTCACCGGTCAACTTTAGAGAGCCTTCAATTTCATTTGCAGTCAGGACTTTGAGGAATGCTATCTGGGGAATAAGCAGAAAGACAGCAAACAATGAGTAAAGGGCAGTCTCTGACTATAAGACTCTCTAGGACAAGGTTAGTCTCTAAAATTATTTGTTGAGCTGCTAACTCAAGCAAAGCCCAATGCAAAGTGCCTCATTATACAACACACAGTAAAACATGCAGGGTCTTTTAGCTTTTCACAATAAGTTATATGGGTTGTGTGCCCCTTGCAATATTCCTCAGAGTTGCCCAAGTCATGATGTTGCTTTAACGTATCTTAAAGTGACAGGCTAAGGAGTAAAGAGCTGACCAGCAGGTGATAATTCTGCTTTGTGGCAGCTTTCAAGGTTTCAACATTTGTTTTCATTCCATGAACACACCTTCTGAATTATTTATTGAAAGTGGGCGTGGGTGAATCTGACTCGATGTAACCAGGTGGTCAGAGCACAGGCCTTGAGAGGTGGAAATCTCATGTTCAAACTGCTGCTGTCTGATTCAGCGCAAATGTTTTCATCCCAAATCAGGCAGAGCAGAGACATAAACCTGCGACTCCCACAAAAAGTTTGTGGAAACCAACACAGCTTTACAAAGTGTGTCTGCTTTAACAAAGCAGTGTATTTGCTGAATTAGCTCTGCTGCTCATATTTGATGATTTAATAGCTGAGCTCCAGGGGAGGATCGGGAGACTTAAATAATATTAAATGGTATTTCCTGCCTTAGCAGTTACAATGCTAACTTACATTTTTCTGAATCTGTTGGTTTAAAAGAATAGCAGACCTCATTATTTTCCACTGGCACCCCTTGGTTATCATAGGTAATCATACTGAAACAGACAATGCAGGCTTAAATCCCTTAATCTTATTTGTACCAAACTCTGATGCACTCCAGAGCTGTACTGCATTAATACTGTGTCCATGAACACTGGTTAACATAAATGCATCCATAGGACTTACATGCTTATAGACTTATTGTAGACTTATTGGGAGATACCTCATTTAGAGCTTGATCCTACAAGGTGCTGAATTCTCCCTCATGGTACTGAGTACCCTCAGCTGCCACTGAACTCAGCATGTGTCATGTATCCTGAGTCAGCAGGACTGAGGGTACTTAGCCCTCCGCCGGAATGCTCAGTAATTCAGAGTTACACCCAGGGCCGACTCCAGGCACATGCCTGGGGCAGCAAGCTGCCTTCAGCGGGAGGTCCGGGGCTGATGCAGATTCAGTGGCATTTCGGCGGCAGGGACAATGAGGCCGTGGGACCTGTGGACCTCCCGCAGAAACTCAGCCGAATTCGCGGCAGCCTTGGACCTCTTGCAGGCGTGCCACGGAACGTCTGCACTTGGGGCAGCAAAAACCTTAGAGCCGCCCCTGGTTACACTACACCCTTGCTTCCTACATGCATAAAGCACTGAAGGAGTCAGCCTCTCACCTCTCTTCTTTTCCTCTGGAGACTTTTAGAGGAGAAGACATTACAATAAAAGATCTCAAGGTAGGAAAAGCGAGGGCGTAGGTCCTGTCCTCTTTATTAAGATGTTGGCATTAAATACTTAATTTCAACATTGACAATATGAGGCTCTAACATGGATCTAATATCTATTTTAAGAAGAATGTACCTTAAACTCCGTCGGCCTCCTGGCTACACATTATCTCATCTCAGGCAGGAGGCTACATCAGGAGCTTATTAGTATTGCTTCTATGCATTACCCAACAGAAGGTGAGGAAACTTTCCAACCAGTACCCTTCCCAAGAGATGAATGTGTGCAGTTTTTTGCTGACACCTGGTGAGTGGCTTGGAAACTTCAAAATATTGCATGAATAGTAGTAAACTTGAGTATGGCAAGAGGCAGTGAAATGTGCAGGTAGTCATTAGCAGGGGTCTTTGACCAGATGCAAAGTGCTACAAATGATTTTACCAAAGCACAGGAATTCTATGTCAGGGGTGTGTGTATAAAGCTGTTTTCAGTGAAGTCTTCCTGGTTTGCTAAGAATCTGTTCACATTAGAAAATGTGATCACCATGGCTTATTTTAAATCTGCTCCTTTTTGAAGTGCATGTTTAACCACGTAAGAACAGAAATTTCTACTACTTACTGGATTTACTTGGAAGTGGACTGTTAGCTCTGCATGATATTTATTTATATTAAATAAATATTTGGATACATTGAGCCGAGACCTGCTCTTACCTACACCATTCCAAATATGGCGTAGTGCTACTGATGTTACAATGGATTCATGCCAGCGTAACTAAAATTAGAATTATCATCCCTGGTAACTCAATACACTCCTTTAATCAAAGCACACTAAGCTATCGATCTATGTTTTATTACCTTCATCATGAAGGGAAGTCCCAGATGCTTGAGAACAGTTATTGAATGTTTTACCTCTGCCATCAGTTCAAAAGTGTCATACAGTTCAAAGTCAGTAATAACATCCATATTCAGAGTTATATATTTGTCATCATATTGAATTTCAAAAGTTGTCTTGGCTTTGTTTTCTAAAAGCAATGAACATAACATTAATCATGCCGTTTTAATGGGCTCCATCCCATTCAGTCCAGGCTTATCGAAAACCAAAAGTGCCAGTAAATATGCACCTTTTGAGTAAAGCCATAAAACATCAGACACTTTAGAATGGCATGGGCTGTGGTCTTGGGTTTGCTGAGCCAAGACACTGACTTCTTTAACTGTGTTTGTATATATTAAGCCAGGATCTAGCAAAGCACTTAAGATTGTGTGTAACTTTTAAGCATGCGAGTGGTCTCATAGGAGTCAATGTGCTTTGCAAGATCAGGGCTTTATTGTCTGCCAATACACATGGTTTTTATAGCACCCAGCTTACCGGTATAGTTTCCTTTAGCAAAAAAGACCTGTTTTGAGGTCAAATGCTCCCCTCTATTACAAATAGAGATCATCATCATATTTCAAATGATTATTTTTGTTCTTTTCCCCCCTTCCACTCCCACTTTTTCAGTAGCAAAATAGAAAAAGAACATAACAGGAGGAGGGAAAACAGGAGGGAAAAGGGGGGGAACCTGAAACCCAGAAAAGTTTTAGAGAAGCAGGTAAAAATGCAGAGAGGTATGCAGTATGCTGGCTTGTGATCCAGTTGGTTGCTGGTTCAAGTGAGAGTGAGCACCCATTAACAGTAGTTTTAATAATAGGGCTTTAGTTATTGGTACTGAAAGTACTGGGTTGGTCCCTGTTGACCTCTATGACACCTGTGCTTACATGACTGTGGGTTCCTTGCATCACACAGAGTTTACCTAAATGTGACTATTCTTCCATTTGGACACAGAAGACACTTCTTGCAGTGGGAGATAGGAAGTGGAGATGGAGATGAGGTCTGCAACTTCTAGTGCCAGGCAGCTGTGGTGCTCCCTTCAGTGTTGATGTTTGGAGGGCAGGCTGGCATGTACCAAGTGGCTCTGCCTGCACCTAAGCAGATTCACAGACCAAGTCATGTGGTGGTGGTGGTGGTGTTGGTGTTGGTGAGGTTAATGGTTGCCACGGAGACTACAATAGCCCTTCATACACAACTTCTGGCCAATTCACCTAGATCAAGCCTGTTTACTTGCTCTTGGTGCAGGGATCAGGTTTAGACCAGCAGTGCCAACTGAGGGGGCTTGGGTGTGGGGGTGGGAGTTTGGGCCACTTCTGTCCCTAGGCTTTTGCCTTGCCCAAAATTCCATAGGCCACAGAGCCAAAAGCCAGGGCCTGATCACTCCAATGCAGTGGTACCTGGTACACAAGGTTGCAATGCAACACAAATTTGGCCTGGCCATTTCTTCATCCAGATGAGGAACAGCTGGGCCAAATGGTGTTGGCAACTTGGCACAAAGGAAACCTGTTCCTATGCAGCAGAGAACAGGGGAGTCTGCCAAGAATCTGACTCCTAGCAACACCAGTTCATGCCCTGTGTGAGTAAAAGAGGGGGAGACTCCTTAGCCGAGGGAGACCCAGGATCCCTGTGGAAAGAAGGGTTGGGGGAGATGAGCAGGAACCAGGACATGGTATTAGTGTCAACGGCTCTTTCATTTTATCTAAGCATTATGAGGCAAATGTTAGTGATGGTGTGTAAACAACTAGGCTGTGCACTCAGGAGTTCCATATGGGCTTGAGGAAAGGAATCTTTCCCTTCACCTACACTCTGTTGCCAGGACTGCAGCAATGTGTGCTCCAACAGAGTCCCTGTCATCCCTATTAACAAATAAACCCTGTTTAAATCCCTTTGGACCTGTGCTCTGCCGCTGCACACAGTGGTTGGTTTTTGGACCCTGTGTAGGGACTCCCAATCCTACCCTTTCCCCCCTGCATACAGCCGAACTGCACTGGTTCCCTGTGGTCAGGGCCTCCTACTAAACCCCAAATGGAAATCTCATCACTGTTGGATGCACTGATATTTTGGGGATGTAGGGAGAATTTCATGCTGGAAATGGATCTGTTTTTCCTCTCTTTCTTTTTGTGGTATGCAACAGATGATGATAGACGGGCCATTAACCAGTCAGTGTTTGCCTTGTATCTCAGTTCTTCTCCTTGTTACTTAAAGGGAAAGAATGTATGTGACGGAGACATATGTGCAATAGTCTGACTGCTTAAAAAAAAAAAACTAACCTAGAGATTCATCTTTCACAGCATTAATTATTCTGGAACTGCTGAATTGTTTTCAGCGTAGGTAGCTAAAATAGCCTGTAAAAGCTGGTTGGAAGCTGAAGACAAAATTATACCTGACAATTTGTGGCAGAATGAGTGCCCTCTTGGGGTTAAGGCTCTGGAGATCTGGGTTCAATGCCCAGCACGGTGTGATTTTGACAAGTTATTTTCCCTCTGTGCCCCTCATTTCCCCATCTATAAAACTGTGATAATGCTGACCTTTCTCCCACACTTTGTCAATCTTCTCTAATTCAGCTGTGAGCTCTTGGGATAGAGACTGGTGTTTTGCACTGTGTTTGTACAGCATCTAGCGCAATGTGGCCCTGACCTCAAATGAAATACAAAAAATAATAGATCTAACTCATCTCATGACATACACATTTTAAAGTGCTACCATTTTTATTGTAGAAAGGAAATACTGTGACTTTTTAGACAGTATCGGTGGCACACAGTGAATCAACTTGCAAATAATTACACAAACAGTAGTAACGAACACAAAGTCCTGTTGCATAAAAAGAGTATAAAAAACCCAGCATCCTACCTAGTTTCTGTAACACAAGTGTCAGATTGGTCGCCTTAGGGAAGCCAAATGTCAGTAGTGCCTCACTGTTATGTACACTTTGGCAGAAAATTTCCATTTGCTGGCCAACATAACGAGAGTTAACTGTGTACATGACTGATGTTCGTCCAGCCATAATTTGCATGAGTCTCTCTCGAGTGGAATTTAATCTTTGAAGGGACACAACCATCTGATAAAAGATATGTATATGTACTGAAAACACACATTCACAAACAATATCCTGGCCTGTTCCTTTTCAGAGAAGGACAGCAGAAGGAAAAGTTACTTATATCTACAATTATTACTAAAATGGCCCCATAAATAGCAGAGCTTTAACCAGGGTTGAAAGTAAAAATAGGGACTTACTGGTAAGAGGCTGAGTTGGGGCCGGCCCTGGCCCCTGGAAGGGGGGTCAGAGCCAGCTCCAGCCCGCCCTGTACTGGTAAGTGCCCTCGCCCTCTTCCCCAGCTGGGGTAAGAGTGGCAGCCAGGGGGCTCTGGAAGCAGTTTAAAGGGCCCAGGTCTCGGCCGCCGCTACCGCCCCAGGCCTTTTAAACTGCTGCCGGAGCCCCCAGCTGCCGCTGCTACCAGGACTCTGGCAGTGGAGCTCCCAGGGCTATTTAAAGGGCCAGGGACGTAGAGGCAGCAGGAGCTCTGAGCCCCTTAAATAGCCGCTGGATCCCCGCAGCCGCTACCCCATGGCTCCAGCAGTGGGGCTCGGCAGCAATTTAAAGAGCCTGGGGGTCCAGCCACTACTGGGAGCCCCGGGCCCTTTAAATTGCCACCTGGGGAAGCTGGGCCGCCCTGGTACAGTACACCAGCTCTTGCCAGTACGCCGTACCAGGGTGTATTGGCTTACTTTCACCTTTGGCTTTAACCCATTCATTCATTATCTACGAACATTACTAGTAGCAAACTGATAAATTGCAGTTCATTCCAATGGATCTAACTTAAGTTTCATAAATTGTAGGAATCAATTTTATATCACATATTGCTTAAGTTACTCCCTAAAAAGATGGAAATATATCTAAGATTATGCAATAAACCCTAGACATGCACACATGCGCGCACACACACACACACAGAGTTTAGAGGACAGAGGGGTTGTTCTCTTAATTCCATGAGGGACATTTAAGGAAATATTCCCCTGTAATGTACACAATTCCCATTAAAATCATGGGAGCTGTGTCTCACTGAGCAATGCAATGTTCTGAAAATCTATTTTAAATGCCTGATCATTAAATACTCTATACTGTCAATGATCAAAATGAAACAGACTGGTTTACAAACCAGCAAATTCATCCTTAAGGCTCATATTTTGGCCTTACTTAGACTGTAAACTTTTGGGGGCAGATCCCATCTTTACATTCTGTGTGTGCACAGTGCCTAGCACAGCAGGGTTCCAGTCCATGACTGGAATTCCTTGGTGTTACTGGATTACAAATTATAAATAATAATTCAAACTATTTTCAAATGAAAAATACCTGGATCGATGCTGAGATGCCAAGTTGTGTCAGCCATGATGAATTGTGCTGGAAATTCCCAATTAAGTCAGTTCTTGCCTCAGTCTTTTGGATTTGTCCTCCCAGAACCATCAGGCAAGAACCGTAGAGTGTTTGGATACTGAAACTCTTGCTATCTTTCAGATCAATGGTAGCCTGTGCGTGATAAAATCAACGATATGAAAAAGGGTGAGTTTACAAAAGTTAGAACTATTATTGGTCAGGATTCCCTTTTCAGTTCAGGATGCATCTTTGAGATGAGAAGTCCCAGGAGCTTGTGGGTCTTTAAGGATCACATGACACTTTTAGAAAGGGAAAGTTAACCTTGGTGTTTAGCATGAAATTCCAATTTGGGTAATTACATTCTGGTTACCTCAGTGTTCCCAGCCTCCATCATCTCCAGATGGTTTGTTTCTAAACCCCTTGTTTTTCTGTTCAGTGTTGTGAAACACGTGGTGCCCTGTTTCTCTGTTTGCTCTCTGGTGCAATTCAAGGTAATGTTGACATTAATTTATAAAGCCCTAACAGGTTTGGGACCTTGCTACTTGAGAGTTTGCCTCTCTCTTTGTGCATTAACACAACAAAATTCAACTCACACATCCTCATTCTTAGTCACTGATTGCCCAGGTGCTGGCATAGTGGAGGGCCCTTAGCTCTGGAATTTGTTTTCTCCCTGACATATCCCAAACCTCAGGGTGCAAGGCAAAGTCAGACTTGCCTGAGGTGGCCCCTTTGCTTCCCTTATTCTTTTCAGCTTAATTAACAGAATCTGCATTGAAACCATGCATTGACATTTATCCACACATTTCTGTATTGTTTTGCAAATGTCTGTGCATGTGCCCAGAGACCTACTGTATGAAAGAAATTTTAAAAAAATAAGGAAATAAATTTCTCCTGCATTTTCAATTCCATCAGCTGTTCTCTCCCCCCATCCTACATGCTATTAAATAAGTTGTGTTTCAGCCCAGAAGTGGCCTTAATTTGGAGATAGATCCTTGTTTATAATGGGTGATGTGCTTTGAGGGAAAAGGCATTATGTACATGTCATATTACTAAATAAAAGCATATTACCATAGTGAGGCCAGGACAGTTAATTGTACTAATTAATAAGCAATAGTTGCATAGTTAATTTCTGAAAAGCACATGGTGTGATGTTTACAAACAGAAAACTATAAATGGACAGCATACCTTTCATTTGACTGTCTAGGTTAAAAAGCCATTAGTACCAGACAAACTTTTATTGGGTGTCTGTGATGATCGAGCTACTGGGAGGAAGCGTTAAACTGTTTTCAGCTTCTGCTTCCTACCCCATAAACAGGACGTGTGGTTCTCTCCGTTTACTTCCAAAGCCCCTGAGGGAACCTGGTGTTCAGCAAATAAACGTCAAGATTCAAAGCCACATTTCCTGAGTATTTATGTGGCATGCCCTCCTCCCCTCACGCTGCTTTATTGCAGAAGAGTAGTAAGAGCTATTTGAAAAGCCACAATTTTTTTTCCATCTCTCTCCAATTTAACCCAGACATTTATTCGAAAGCTTTTACCCTAACCTCTTCAATGCAGCTATGGTGTTAATCGGCAGCTGGTGCCATCTCACAAGTCTCTATCTCACAAAGGTTCTCAAGTGTTTAATTTCACTAGGCCATTTCGATGATCCATGGTTATTGATGCCCAGGTATGGTAAAATGGATGAAGGCAATGACCAAAGATGGGGATGGGTAGGGTGTAAGTGTGCCTGGTGAGAGAGGTCTCTCAAACCCTTGACCAAAACTTCTAAATTATGGCCTGGGCAGAGCCGACTGAGAAGTCAACGGTTGAGATTGAGGTGCTCTCCATTGCTGTAACTGTTGGCGTTGGTTCTTGTATTGCTACTGTTGGTGGTGGTTAGAAAAGGAATCTCTGGTTCTCTGATAAGGTTGGTATCATCTTCTCTTTGCAGGTGGAATATAGATCCCCAGCGTGTGAAGGATGGCTCAAGAATCCTTCAGGGAATGGAACACTGTCATAAGTGTGAAGTAGCCTAAAATTAGTGTTTACCTGTAAGGGGTTAAGCTAAAGGTAACCTGAGAGGTGAACAATTGACCAATAAAAATTTCCTCAGGAGACAAAGGATTTTAAGTTTCAGTTTCTCTCAGTTTCTCTCTGTTCACCTCAGCTATGGGATGAACACAGCTATGTCTTTCACTATAACTATAAGATTCTATTAAGTATTGTAGTCAGTAAGTTTACCTTCTCTTTATCACTTGGAGAGTTCTCAGTGGTGAGTGTTGGCTGGGTGCTTCTTGATATTGTAAGCTTCAGCAGAGATCAACTGTGGGAGAAAATTGCCTCGGGGGAGAGGTTTGGTTTCTGAATCCTTTTGTTGATTATGGTAGATGCTGTTCTATTGATGGTTATAAGGGATTTATTCCTTTCTTTTTTCTTTTATTAAAATCTTTCTTTTAAGAAGCTAACTGCTTGTTTTTCATTGTGTAAGATCCTGGTTTTGAATCGGGCACGTCTCGCAGGATCAGGCAAGGTTTGGTTTTTTTTTTCTCTCAAGCTTCCCAGGGAAGGAAGAAGTTTGGGGGGTTAGTGGAAAGGGAAAGAAGGGTCCCAAACTACCCTAGACCTAGTTTGATGGTGGCAGCGTACCAGGTCCAAATACAGAAGAATTTGTGTTCTGGGGAAAAACATTTTAACCCAAGCTGGTAAAATAAGCTTGTGGGGGTTATTTCTTTTTTCATGCAGGTCCCCACATCTGTACCCTAAAGTTCAGAGTGGGGAGGCAATCCTGACAAACACCTTCTCTGTCTTGGTAGAGAACAACTTCTCTCAGTCAAAGGGCAGGTGTTCGACCTTGGTTTGGAGTTCTTTGGGAATGCCCCAGAATTACAGCCAAGATGCCTGATACATGACTACAGTCATGGCCATGGCTCTGGCTGCTATGTTGGTTATGTCCAAGGACGCTTGGAGGACTGTGTGAGCAACAAGTTGGCCCTCATTTAGAATGGCCTTGCATTGTACTTGTTGCTCCTCTGGAAACTCCTCAGTGAAGGAGCTCAGTTTCCCATAGTCATAATCGTATTTTGTTAACAGAGCAGGATAATTGGTGACTCTGAACTGTAATGTTGCTAAGGAGTAAACTTTTCATTCAAAGAGTTGAGCTTCTTGTGTTCCTTGTGGTGAACACTGCTCCAGAGCTCTGTCTTCAGCCAAAGATGGCTGAGAAGAAACTAGAAGGGTCAGGTCATGTGTCACACTAGATGCAGCACCAATGGCACTGTGAGATATCTACTGCACATGCACAACACTGCTACCGTAAATCTCTGATCAGTGATGCCGATCAATGAGCACTGACACCTGACGTGGAGCACCTACAGGGATAACACTCAAAGCAGCAGCAACAGATTTATAATCTGCCCATTATGCCATGACATGCAAAACTCAAGTGTTCAGACATTTTTCGCAGAGTCAACTGGCTTGTATCACACATTGACAGGTTTGAAGATTGCAAGGTATATTTGTATTCAGACTACAAATGCCCCAGTACATTAAATGTCACAACTGGTACAACAAATAACAGTTAAAACTCTGCACACTGTGTGATCAGTGCTGGGATTACAACACGTGTGCTCATGAGGTAGTGCTCAAGTGTGGGAAATAGCTGAAGGTTCAAAATTAGGTTTTAGAGGACAGGAACAATAGCTGTTCTCTAGGACAGATGGATTAAAGGCAAGGAAGGTTCTCAAGAGCACCACAGCAGCTGGCTGGGACAGAAATAAAGGAAGGAACAGTCTGGGAGTGATTATGGAAATAGGAGGGAAAGATCACCTCAGATCCTTTAATGGAGAGGGAGGAAAAAGCCAAGTTATCAAATGTATGATTAAGCAGCTAAAATGTTGGGAACAATCTATGCTACTGGCATCTCCTAGGGCCTATTTGTTTGTGGTACCAAATTGCTACTCATGTTAATTTAACTTTGTTGAACTGGGACATTAAATACAGCAGTATTGTACAGCTGCTCTGAAATCTCCAGCGTTGTTGCTTTCTCCAGAAGGGATAATGCAATAATAAAAACATCAAGATGGAGAAGCATTCCATCATGTTCTATCAATATGAGTCTTATTTTTTTCATATGCAATAGGTGCTGCACACAGTAACATCTACACTCCTCCTTTCTTTGACATTACAGTTCTGTTGTATTCCTTTTGCTTCCCTCACAGCCTGGTTATTGTCTGGATGTGTGCCACTTTTGTTACCATACAAACCAAAGGACAACATACCTGCAACTCAATCCTGTCTTCGATTCTCAGTGCCTTCAGCGCCTCTATGTTA
The DNA here is from genome assembly GCA_007922305.1 of Dermatemys mawii. NCBI lineage: Eukaryota > Metazoa > Chordata > Testudines > Dermatemydidae > Dermatemys > Dermatemys mawii. The sequence goes on along the minus strand of ML677381.1, from coordinate 19,859,412 downwards.
TGTGTGAGCTTGTAGTTAATAAACACATGGTCCAGCTTCTGAATAAAGCTCAACTCTTCTGTAATCTGTTTTGTCAGCACAAAATATGTTATCACCTGTATGTAGTGCATCTCCAGTATAGACTGCATAGTGACCAATCATAACTATCATTTCTGCTACTTTAGGGAAAACATTTCATAAAGGATATCATAACATTTGTATAGGTTATAAGTAGAATGTGGGTTTTGTCAAACATTGTTTTTCTAAAAACTGGCGGGAATATAAAAGTAATGGTAAGGTTGCACAAAAAAAAGACTTAAAAAATGAAGAGTTTTGCTACACCTTTGGCAATGGGCACCCTGGATCATTCCTGATGTCAAATGCATTATTATAAGAGATTGTGCAGTTTGAAAGATTGAAAAAGATGTATTGGGGACTGAGCGACCCAGTAGGTTAGGGCCCATTCCAGCACTCAGAATCAAGAATCTTTCCAGAAATGCAAAACACACTGGTCGGGGTGCCTTAGGCCTGAGTTGAAGCCCACTAGATTCCCATCGACTTAATAGGCTTTAGGTCAGGCTCTTTATTAGTTAGACTTTCTATTTAAGAATATGGATAAATATCCAGGGTGAGTCACGGTGGTCCTGTAAATGGTTTCATGCTATTCTGAGTGAGCATGTGTCTGTGGAGCAATGACTTTCAACCCTTCTTTAAGTGTAGCTTCTAAGGCCATGAAAGCGCCCCCACACAGTATATCTTTAAATGCATCATCCATAGTTTTAACGAGGCTCCCTCTGTCACCTATTCCAAACAACAACAAAAAATAATGGTCACCAAATCAGCTCAAGGTTTCTAACCTTTAACTCTGGACAACAGGTATGTGGAGACACTTACTTGTTTGCCGTCCACACTAAACTGGATGAATCTTTTATAGAGGTCACCATTTTTTTCTGAAGTCACATCCACCAATGTTCTTGCAGGAATGCCAAGGTCAATGGCTCCTTGAATATTATGAGTTATCAGGGCATCCAGCTCTTGTTTCTCCTGTTAACAATTTAATACACACAAACGTTTAAAATAGGATATTCTTCTCAGTGTGTGTAAAAGAGCCTAGCCCTTGTGGTTTATACACAGCTTGAAGGACAACTCAGTGAGTCTAGGTTTCCTTGCAATCTGGTGTAAATTAGAAATAATTGTATTGAAGTTAATAGCATTACACTAGTTGTACTCATCTGTCTAGCAACATCTGACAACAAGAAAGGCCAAATGGCAAAAGGAAGGCAAGCTATAACTGCCATAATTTTATTGTGTCATTGAAGAAAGAAATAGAAGATGATTGAACTAGCCACTGCCCTATCAAGTTGCACTGTTAAACACAGAGTTCAGTTTATTAATCAGAAACCTTTTACTACTTCTATCATGTGCACTGCTATAGACTTATGGTATTATAGTAGGATCTATATCCAATATATCTAGTCTGATGTTAGCTTCTGTATCATTTATTGAGCATGGTATTTACTGTCCAAATATAATAAAAGCCATAATAGTACAATATATAAACAAATCTTCAAGAAACATAAGCAAGTAATTAAGAAACTTGAGGTGGGTTGTATTTTGTTATTCAAAGCATTTGACATACTGTATATTATAGCAGCCAACTGTTCAATTACCTAAATCACATGCTAGTCTTTAATGTTGCCTCAAACTATATATTTGTCCATTACTTAACAATTGTTAAAAGACAATTTTTGCAGTTTCCCTACCTGTTTTTCCTAGTAATAAAAATAGCAGTTTGCAAGTATGAGTCACACTTCACCCCACACTCATTCCAATAATCAGCATGATACTTACGTTAGTGGCTTTTAGTATAAGAAGGCCCTGTACTGTACTTTCATCGACAATTATTAGCATTTGTGAATCTAGGTTTATTCTGTCTATCAGGATGTAGCCTGATCCATCAATTTTTATTGGTGTTCCAAGCTTCTGCAATAAATAAAATAAATAATCCACTTGAAAATGACTTGCTGTAGCACCTTTTACGTCTATGTAACCCTTTTTTCCTGTAATAAGTGGGCTGTGTGGCATCTGGCTGGAAGACTAGTAAATCAGACATGATTGTATAGTGCATGGTAAATATCAGAAACCTTTTACAAACAGTAAAGAGAGCGTATACATTGCTTCTTCCTCCTGCTTATTTTAAAATGTTTGCTTATATTTTAATATATGATAATAGCATAAATAGAGCACAAGATAACGTGGAAACCTTTCTTGACTACTCTGTCAGATTCAGTGTTGTGCTTTGCAGTGCTCTGGTGACTTCATGCAGCCATAAATTCAGTGAAGCCAAGTTTATGGCTGCTTTGCATGGCGGTGGTGCAAAGCGGCCAGAGTGTTCTGGTAAATCCGGCCCCATTCAGAAATAACATACTTCCAAAACTTTCCGTCTTCACCTCTTCTCCTTTTCGTTCCATCATGTAGCTATCTGTAAGCACTGTGGTCAATGGGAATCTAAACTCTTGGTACAAAAATGTAGGATTGCAATAGGATTTTCCCTAAAGGACTATGCTGTCTATCACTTACCTAACTGCCATTTTTACTAGGAGTCTGATTCTTTCCACCCATTGCACACAGGTGTAAATGTATCCATAGGGTGCAGGACAGTAATGTGCTCCTAAATCCAGAGTGGCAGCGTTTTGCATTTACTTCACATGGGTGTATATTGCTAACAAAGTGTTGTGGCAATGAAGAGTCAGGCCTATGGGGTTTTTTTAAGAGGTGGACATATTACTTCTCTCCCCAGGTGAGGTGTCATCTTGCTCCTGAGCTCCCTTTTTGTGAGAAATCCTACCCGAAGAGATGGGGTGGGTCTTTGTCACTGCAGCTGCATAGTACAAAAATCATCATTCAACTTTCATTTCATACATTGTGCATGAAATTCACCATCTATAAGCAGTGGATGGTGGTCACCAATCCAGCAGGTACCACTGATTAGGCCACGGATAGCTGTGTAGTGAACAGACATACCCATGTGGATGGCGAAGCTTGGCTTCTTGCCACCTCCACATTCTACATCAAAAGGGCAATGGTTTAGAAATAGGCTGGGGGGAGGTAAGGTCATTGCAGTTACTGATTGCAATTACATGGATCCTGTGGCCACAAACTCCAAAATTAGAACGTATACGGAGTTGTAACTTCCACTGAAGGCCAAGGGTTGACACAGGGGCAGCAGACATGCTACGGAGTTGCACCCATGGGATATGGGGATTGATTTTATCCTCTCCGATCCCTTGCTTAGCTCCCTGAACAGAATCTATTTACTTTGACCGTAAGTAATGCAATGAGGGTAAATCTCACCCAATGCAAAGAGCCTATTTGTACTACGGGCTTAATTCTGTGTCTGTTTAATTAATAGAAACATTTCCACTGAGTTAATAGTGCTGGTAGTTGCACTGATTTCCTTCATGTAAAGTTGACTAGAATCAGAGCTGATATTGTTCTTTAAGTTATTCTGTTTTTAACAAAATATTCCAAATCAACAACGTTCTCCAAATGAAAAGATGCTGCATAATTACTAGGATCACTAATTCCAGGGTAGGGCCCATAAATGTATGTAACCCTTCTGCCCATCAGAGTTGGCAGCAACAAGGGCCGGGTT
>ML677381.1:19820160-19855768 GCA_007922305.1 Dermatemys mawii | reverse complement strand
TCGCCACCAGATGTCAGAATATATCTCATTCCTGACACTGCTTACATGTACAATTATACAGGGTACTAAAAAATACTGTTTATATATATGGAATTTCCCATGTTGGAGAGAAAAATGTTATAGTATTACTTAGACATCCTTACAGGATAATTAACTGTTGTGGAGAAGATATAACTTTTTAGGACTAAATATCTACTCATGCTCATTTGTTCCAAGTAATGGCCACACTCTGAAGGTTTGTAGAATGACAGTCCCTCAAGCAGTGATTAATTACAAAATAAATGGAAACTTATTGCATTTATTGACTAATAAAGGTGAGAGTAGCAGACACAGTATATGACTGCAATAAATCTGGACAGATATAGGGTTTTACCTGTGAATGAAACAGATGAAGAATTCTCATGAAAAATAAAATACAAATGAACTGACTGATACTACTGGGATATTTGCTTCCTGATTCTTTTCCACTGTGACAGTCACAGCACCCTTGTTTTATCATCCTGTCAGAAACACATCTGCTTAGAAACATAGTACTGGTTGGTAGATACCACACTATGATATGCGAGACACCACAATATTTTCATGTACAGGCGTGTCACATCTTACGCGAAGGTTCTCTTCTGTGAACCCTGCGTATAGCCAAAACACCAGTTGAGTTCAATTGCGATCAGAATGGTCGGTACTATAGACTACTGGTATTCAAACTGGGGGTCCCCAACACTTATGTGGGGGGTCTAGGGCCCATCCCCCAACAATGGGCTGCCAGCCCTGATCCCCCCGGGCTGCCGACCTGGCTCCCGTGGCGGGCGGGCTGCCGGCTGTGGCTCCGGCCCCAGCGGCGGGCGGGCTGCCGGCTGCAGCCCTGGTCTCCGCTGTGGGGGGACTGCTGGTTCCAGCCCCAGTCCCCATGGCAGGCTGCCTGCCCTGAGCCCTGCAGCCGGCTGGCAGTGGCGTGCTGCAGCCAGTCCCGAGCTGGACCCCTTGAACTGGGGTGAGGCGCAGAGGCTTGTTTTTTTTTTTTTCCCCAGGACGTAAAGCTAAAATTGCGCAAGTTGAATGCGCGTAAAAACGCGACATGCCTGTACTCAGATATGTAAGTAACTAGAGTTGCCTGACATTTTTTCAGCAAAAGAATGTTTGTTGAAAAAATGTGTTTTTTTTTTAAAAAAAAAAAGCAAATATTTTTGCTCTCCCCAAACACTCCCCCTTTCAATTTTCAGATTTTCCTTCCTGCGTGTCCTCAAAAACTTCCTTTTTTTCCCCAGTGGAAAAAAAAAAAAGGAAAAACTGGAAATTGAAATTTCCAGAAACTTTGCTATAATTTCCAACCCTGCTCTCTCCCCCAAAACAAAATATTTTTGAAAACTTTCAAACAAACTGCAGTGGATATGGAGCTGCTATGTAATAATCTAAGAATACCAATCCATAAGAATTTTATAAATACTGTGTGTAACCTGGTCAGGGAGGCAAATTAACTGCATAACTATATGGGCTTCTTAAACTTTCCTATATGAATATATTAACCTAGCTTAGCAGGGGGTGGTTGGAAAAATGAGCAAGAAAGAAACACAATGGATCTAGACATATAACTTCCCAACAAACACTTTGGCAGCAATTACCAGACAATACTGTACCGTATGTCCATGCTCCAGCCAGCACTCGTGCTGGGCACTAAGAGATCAATCAAAGAGTTATAAACAATTAAAAAGTTACCTGTTTCCTTAGAAGGGAGGTGATCAAAGGACTGGACAAGATGTTTTCAGCATAATTTGCCTGTTTGCTAAAGTTTAAATGTTTTCCAGAGTCTTTTGACAAAGTTCCTCCAGAAACTAGGCACGATCCTGACAGGGTCCTACCAGCCAGGTTTAGAAACTGCCTGGTTTCCTGCCAGTCCTCCATGCAGACTGCCTTGGAGTCAGGGTCAATGTTTTGCTTGCCTGTTTTAACTCTGCTTCTCTCTGCTAGCTAAGTTTCTATGGACAAATAAATCATACTTGTTTTTGATGAAGCTGTCCTCAGGCACTGCATTTCATACTAGTCACAAACTTCCAGAGAGGATTTTATAGTTGGACCCAAACATAGCTGTGCTATCTGATTAAACATAGTTCGTGAAACAGGGGGCATTGAAGCTTGTGATCCAGTCTAAAGTGTGGTGTTCTATGGGCTCTATTCTGGGAGAAATGCAGGTCGAGGACTGTCACTGGGAAGGAGTACCCATGGACAGATGGGGGAGAGATCATGGTGCAGTTCAAACTGGAACCAAAACACAAATATTTTGGAGGGAAAAATTAAACATCCATGGATTTTTTAGTTTTTCAACAAGCCCTTTAAATAACTCATTTCTAACATGCAGCAACTGTTGGTAAATATTGAGTTTTCAAGTCTGATTTCTAAGCAACCAGGTTTTTTAATCAGTCCATTAGCAATCTCAATTTTCTGTAAACGTGCATGAAAATTTCCATAACTTGAAATTATCTAATGAAAGTTATATTTACATTTTTTCTCCGTAGGTTGTTTGGATATTTTGTATACAGTCTGGGACATGCTTTTTAGCAGTGCTTAGCAATCACAACCTCCGATGAAGCCATTGTGAGTACTCAGGACTTCTGAAGATCAGCACTTGAGGTGCTTTAACTCTTGTCCCTTAAAAGTAAATACCAAGGTATTTTACAGTAAATATCCACAAACCATATGGACCAATTACACAAATCTATTCACTATGGGATGTAAGTCAGGACAGAATTTGGCCCTGTGCCTTATGATAGTATGGCTACAGCGTTTTTGGCTGCAAGAGTGGAACATTAGTTTTATAAAGGGTTCTTCTTTAAACTTAGAAAGGAGACTGGAGTCCCTACAGGATTCATTTTTGTTACATTAACATCATCTACATTAACATGATCTACATTTCTTTATAACAAAGTCCTGGCTCTTCTCCCACTGACATCGTTAACTAATCCTCCGTTGACTTCAATGGGAGCAGAACTCAGCCCTGCGTTAGAACTAGCTGCAAATAGTAACAAGTAAAAGCAGTTATCTTACTCCATCTTTTTGATTCCAGACAGTACCTGCATTGTTTTGCATTTGTTCTCCATAAGCATTTTCCATTGAAGTTTGTTTTCCACTTGAAGATCCCCATTGGCTTGAAGTTCACAAGTGCCTGTTTTCAATTCTATGTCAATACTATATTTTAACTCTTTTCCTGCCATGATAGACAACTTGTTTTCTCCTGGTATTTCCTTCAGTTGAGGCAGTTCATGCCTGAATTCAATTTCCGCTGTGACTTTTGGCTGGCACTCTGTTTTCACTTTCAGATGGGCAGACTTGCCATCTGTTTTGAGGGTACAGAGAAGTTCTGCTTGGCAGCCATCCCTCTGAATAAATCCAATGAGCTGTGACTGAATTGGGATATTGAGATCCTATTAAGAGATGAATAAATCCATATTAAGACTCATATTTACTTTTACCCCATCAGTTCATGGGACATGAGACAGGGTCACATTAAAAAAAAGTCTTTATGAAGCCATTTACTCAGGCAAAACTGCCATTGCAGCCCTTGCATTGGGAGTTTTGTCTGAGTAAAGACTGAAAAAGGACTTTGGGGTTGACCCTAGAATTTACAACTTCTTTATCAATAGTATAAAGTCTATAAATTACAAAGACACAAACTTTTTAGTTCCTCAGTCTAGGAAAGTCTACTGACATCCCTTGTATAATTCAGACAAGAACCATTTGGAATTTTGAGAATACACTAACTTGCATAAAAATAGGTAACAAGATTTTGCAAGTGGGATGCAACCTGATGGAAAAACGGAAAAACAATTTTGCAAAACCAACAGAAATTCCGAAGCTACTTCTGCATGATTTCATGGTTCAAAACTAAAATATTTTTCCTGAAAACTGTTGAAAAAAATATTCAAATTTTTAATATTTTGAATTTTAGTTTTTCCTTTTTCTGTCACTGAAGGCAACACAGTGAATGGTAGTAATTTTCTGCCTTTTTTCCTTTTGATACCTTATCACCTTTTTAAGAGAAGTTCATGTTTGAAAAATTAAAGGCAAAAAAATAAATAATTGGAAACAACCCCCAAAAAGCCCCAGGAATTATTCTAATGGATTCAGTGGGGATACAAAGGAAAAACCAAACATTTCAAAGTTTCTGATTTCAATGAAAAATAAACTGAACTTTTTTGAAAGAAACAAAAACTTTTGACAACCTCTACTGGAGCATGGCATTCAAACTTTGCCATGCTGACAACGGGCAATAATTTTCATCTAGTTCTGTTCTGTAGGGGCATCTGTCAATATCAGAGATCTGTGCGGTTTCCAGTTCCTCAATCCGGTGCTGTAGTTGAAGACTGAGATCTGTTTGCAAAGCAACGCAGAGAGGCTTGCGCTACCCACCCATAGCGTACTCTAGCTAAATCCCCATTAGCCCTTCACTTTATTGATCCAGAATCTCTTTTAAAAGTCACCAGTCTACCTGCAGAAGCTGACATTCCATTTCTGTCTCCAATGTCCATTCAGTTTTATTCTGGGTCTGTAGATCTCCTCTAGCCTTGAGCTTGCATTTACCAGCCTGTAGCGACAAAATGCCTTCAACGGTGGATCCGTTAGCTGCAGAAAGTAAGATGGAGTTTTTGGCAGGCAGCCCTAGGTCACTGAGCTGGGGGACTGAGTGCTTCAACATTCCTTGGAAAGCATGTTTGTGTCCACAGGAGCTATCCATTTGCACATCCGCTGTTTTGCCATCACACTGAAGGTTTATTGTTAAGCTAATATTGCAGGTGTTCACAATGAACGAGCCCCGAGTGACTAGAGTCTGAGGTAATCCCACCTTCTGTAACAGAAGAGAAAAGTTGTTTCAAACAAACATGCCACATAGATTAATAGAACAGTTGTTGCTACAAGAATGATTCTAATTGATTACAAGACATTTCTCCTTCCTGGTCCAACAAGCCTGGGCATGGGACTATTTAAGACAGACTGTTCCACAGAGGAATCAGAAATGGCCTCAGGAATAAACAACACGATGAGAAAAACTCTCTAATAAATACTGGAGGAGAAAAGTAAATTTCCAAAATCCTAATCCTAGACAGAAAGGATAGAGTTTTATTAGAGTCTAGGAGGAAGAAGTATCTTTAATTACAAAGTTGGGATTAAACATTATTTTATGGCAATGACAGTAACATCGTTCACTATGTTACTCCAAGTTCTCAACTCTAAAACATGTGTCACTGCAAACACTAACTTGCTGCTACTGCAATACACATTTGATAACCAATCCTGTCTCCTCCACCTCCAGGGCAAGATTTTGCCACCCTTTCCTAGAGCAGCTTCTTACTCCAGGAGTGGGAGTGGCCAAGGATGTTAAATATGGAGGTAGTTCTCTGTGCCCACTCAGAACTTGAAACATAAAGGTTAAAACACTTTATAGAAAAGTAAATTGGATAATTACCTGGAGGGTGACACACTTATTCATCAGAGTAACTGTCCATTCTATATCTGTTTCATTGCTTGCTGGTCTCACTTCTCCATCTACTTTGAAAGTGCACTGTCCAAGGACAATATCCAGCAGGCCCTTATACTTGTCTTCTCTTACTGCTGTCATCTTCAGTTGGTTCTCTTTGGCTATGCCTAGAGACTGAAGCTCAGGCAAGGAATGCTTGAAGCCAAACTCTATACTGTGCTGGAGGCCAGAGTTGGCATGGAGGTGCAAGCGGATGAAGGCATCATTGGAAGAAATATGTCCAATGAAGTTGGCCGTAGAGTTGCTGGTGAACACTGACGCATTAAGTGAAACTCTTGTTGCCATCTAAAATAGAGAAAATTGTATTGCCAATTTTGTTGCCATGATACACTGCATAATGTTTTAAAATGACCCCTTAGAGAAACAGGAACCAATTCTGCACCACAGTGCACATCATGTAATCAGTTATATTTGTTCTAACAGGATGTAAAATGCTAGCTAGCATCAGTGTGAGTGAAGAATTCTCATCTGGTAGCTTTTCATGCCCACTTTGCACAGATATAATGGACTACACAAGTGGAGAATCTGACCTAGAGTCTTTATACTGAGTTTTCCCCTCACTTTCTTCATAATACTCTGATAGACTCAGGCCAGTTGGGTACAGCAAAGTAGCAGAAGGCAGATATACTGGCCGCTGGTTTTAATAGTTTTCTGTTCCCTGACTGACCAGAGCAGGGGCTGCTCCAGGCTAATGAGAACACCTGAGTCCAATTAACCTGCAGCACCAGGTGAGGCCATTAAGGTAATGTGAACACCTGACTAATTAAGGCCTTTCTGAGACTGTAAAAGGGCTCACACCAGTCTGGCTGAGGAGACCCAGTGGAGAGGAAGTATTGCTGAAGGGCTGATTACTGAAGACACCCTCAAGACATTGGTAAGGGAGCACTGAGGTAAGGAAAAAGCAGGAGAGCTGTGGGAAAGAGACCCAGGGAAACATAACTTTGGCAGAGCAAGAGCAAGATCAGCTGCCAATAGCTGCTACCATTAGGGTCCCTGGACTGGAACCTGGAGTAGAGGGTGGGCCTGAGTTCCCCCCAACCTGCCACTACAGAAGCACCTCCTGGAAGGGGAAGACAGGCCCTGTCAGGACAGGAGGCTAAAGTGTTCTGAAATAAGCCCATAGGGACAACAGAGACTGTAGGAGTTCTCTCACCAATCTTCTTGCTGCCTTATGATGAAAAGGGCTCAGCAGACTGTAACCCTGACCCTAGAGAGAGAGGGGCTATGTGGAGGGTCGCAGTGAGCCTCTGAGGCAAGCGTAAACCGCCTGGAAGCACAGAACCCACCAGGACAAGGTCAGAGCTCTGCCACAATACTAACAAAATCAGACTGAAGTTAGCTCTAGCAATTTGGGGAGCTTGATATGCCTAGCTGCAACCAATAGGCTGAATTCTGACCTCCAACAAGGTCAGTTTCCCATTGGCTTCAATGAGAATTTGCCGAGTGTTAGTGGGGATTAGATGCACATAAGTGAGGTTAGAATTAAACTATATTTGTCTGTTGTGCCCTATGAGTATCAGTGATGGCCTCTGTTAGTCACAGACATCTCTCCTTTTCTGATGCCAGCTTTAATATCCTGTATGAGTTGCTTGCTGTAAGCATATTTTTAATTAAATGTTCAGAAAGTGTTAGCATATAAGGAATGCCTTTCCAAAACTGTTCAAATTTTGCAGGTGTCTTCCCAAGCAAACTGCCAAATAGGGGGAAAAAATAGTGTTTGTACGAGAACATTCAAAAACTGTGAATTGTACTGGCAACACAGCTATATCAGAATCAGAATAATATCAACTTTGTTCATCTTGGCTAATGTGTTCAGATGAAAAACTTTGGGCATATTTGGTATCTGTCTCTTTAAACTTGCTGCCACCATTGAAATAACTGGTCTAAACTAACAACTGCTATAGTTAAACACCACACATGATTTGTCAAATCCTAGCATAGTTACAGTACATCATCATGGCCATTCAAAGATTCAGTAACTAAAAGGTCTCTTTCAGATTTGCTTTTTTTCCCCCCCCAAAACTGTCCTATTTCCGCAACCCTTGAATCTATGTGGTCTAAAAAAGTACATGCTGATTTGGAGGGAGAGCCATAAACAGTCCCCCTCTGTGGTTCTTTGGCTTTAGCATCTGATTACTATCTCTAAGTGACCAAACGTAAAACTTCATTTTCAGAGCAATCACATTAGGGGTGTGGTTGTGCAGGGGAGGAAGGTAGCTAATAGGTGAAAAGGCCAGGACACAACATAAAAATAAATCTTTGCTAATGGATATTGCTTACTGGTATGATCATATGAATATACATCTCTGTTGCAACCACAGTGTTCTGCTATGAACTCACACTGTGTGTTCTTATGGCTCCACTGTGCATGTAAGGGCAATGCACTGTAATTTTGCACATTTTCATTGCTGTTGAGAAAGAATGAAAGGACCAAATGCCTTTGTGTGACTGAGACCAGTGCTGGAACACCAGGCATTCTTTCAGCACAGCCATTAGCAGCTTTTTTTATCTGATCAGTTTCAACCCTTTATAGATCCTCAGATACACTCCATCTCTCTCACCCTAATACCTTTCGTAGTACACCAAAAGCTTTTCTCTGCTACCTTTTGTGAGATCACTGTAGCCACAGCACTATTATCAGGGAGTGATAATGTCAATGTGTTGCTAAACCAGCTAAGTGGTAGTGTCAATGAAAAAGAACCTTCCTTTAAATCTCCTGCCCTGCTCAGAACGGCAGAGGTTTCTTATCTGAACAGCACTGCTGGAAATCCAATTACAGCACTTTACACATGCACGTTTGGCTCTCTTGTGCTATTACAGCCTCTTTGTAGGCTAGCTCTCCTTCTGTCATGTGCCTTCTCTGTGGGGTGGGAAGAGGATGAAGAGCACACTACAATCACTTTCATTAGGTTCTTCGCTTTTTTCATAAATGTTCATGGCATAAAAAGGGACGAACAGGGAATTTGGGGTAATCTAAACAATGAGATGAGTCCTCTTACATGAGGCTTAAAACTCTCTTTTATCATTGGTCCAAGGGCCAGTGCTGGGGTGGGGGGAGAATTACTGATTCTGATCCAGCTCAGAACAGAAGCAGAGAAAGGTAAAATGGCTAACAAACGGATGTGTTTTTAAGGTTTATCATCCTGTGATTTGACAAAGCCACACACACTTTATTGGACCAATACAATCAGTAAGTTCACCAACTTGTATTTTCTCTGAGACAGACACTCTCTTTTGCTCCCCCCACTTTTGCTCACAGGTCTAACTTATTCCAGGTTGGTTGCTAAATAACAGAAGAGCTCTGCTCATGTTGAAGTAGTTTTTATTCCTTTCCACTCTAGTTTAGAGAGACAGTTGCTTTTTTGGACTTCACCCAGTAACACCAATGAGACTCTTGCTTTTGTGTGGTCCCTATGTTTCATGATGCCACTGGACTTTTTTCCAGGCATGACCACTTGCACTGGAGTTTTTATTTTAAATAATGCAACTTGTCTGTTGAATGATGCTCAGACAAGGTACACCTTTGAAACTGCACCTGTCTGGTCTGTAAGCCCCCTACCCCTGCTATGGACTTCAAACTAGGTGTGAATGGATGTACCAAGGATGCAAACCTTTACCACTGAAATATAACTTGTGTTGATGCTTCTAACTCAGAATGAATCTCCCATCCAGCTGTGGCAAGACTGAACATTGACATGTGCATGTTCAGTTTTTGTTTAACAAGTGCTTTGACCTGCATGCCCCTGATGTTATTAAAGGCGTGAAGATACTTGAAAGTGTGTACAAAAACCTCCTGTTAACTCAGACCCATTTCTGCGCCTACAACAACCTCCAATACTTACTCTATGGGAAGTAGGCCTTAAAACGGTACAGCGTGAGTGCCAGAGTTCAGAGAACAAAACTTGTACCTCAGATAAATGGCTTGCAACCTCTCCACTGCAATGACCAGAAAGCTGATTAGTGGTAGATTCTCCATTGCAATTGACCTGCAGGCATATCAGCATAACAATGATATAAAATAAGAATAAATCAAGCTCATACTGAGAAGATGGTCAAATGAGTAAGTTAAGAGAGTGCTTTTTAGGAGAAAGAATAGGGAAACATAAAAATACCAGCCTAAGTTGAGAACGATAGGTCTGGCTCAAATAGATAAGTAGCAGGTCAGCTCTGAGGCTAAAGCTTGTCCTTAAACTGACCTCACTGGGCTAGAACATTTACAGGAAAGAGGAGAATGTCTTCAAACAGCAGAAAAAGTTTATTTACTGAATATAGCGTGAGATCCAATCTTAAAACAAAAAATCTATTGACCACCCTGGGAATTTGATTTTGCCACAGTATTGTGGTATTTCCTATGTTTAAAATGAAAATGACATAGTAAATGTAATTATCCACAGAATAAATATTAAATGTGTTTGATGCCACTGCTGTACCATGAAACACACTGTCAAGTGATATAGATTGTAAGCTCTATGGGGCAGGGACTGCGCCTGTACAGTGCCTTCTGGCCATTACCGCAAATCTCAATAATGAACAGTAATAACAGCTGGACCCACAAAAACCAAGTCTGCCTCATGTAAAATCACGTATTAGAAGATCAGTTACTAGGCACCTGGTTACCTGATAATGATGTAAACATGCTAATGGGTCTGCGTTTTGCATTTTGGTGGGTTCAGCCATTGTCTTGCTTTGAAAAATTAGTCCCATATGTCCTGCAGCACTTAAACAAACAATGGGATTTTGAATAATGTTCAGTTTTTTTCAGGCTGGTCTTGTTTGGGAAAAAGGTCTCCCTCTTTTTGACCCACCAGCTTTCTTCTTGACAAGATTTAAACCTGAGAAACAGAGCATGAAGGACAGTGAGCTATATCGCATATACCCCAGGCAAGGGTTTTTCTGCTAACCTGTATCACTGGTGGGACAACGTTAAGCAGTCCTCCCAGGTCATGGTGGAATGAAAGGGCAATTTCCACAGTACTGCTGGTGCTTTTCTTCTCCACGCCCACCTTGAAGTGTTCCTTCTCCACCATGGTTGTTACCCCGGCAGCTATTCTCTTGCTGAAGTTCTGACCAGAAGAGAAACCAAACTGTGAGAAAAAACAAGCAACAAACTAGTAGCAGCTGGCAAACATGGAGGAGTCATTTCCACAGGCTCTCAAGACAACGGCCTTTGCAGTGTGAGCACCATTTAGAGTCATGATCAAAGGGACACTGCACAGGCTTGCTCAGCCTGGCTTTGTCTCCAAGATGGAATCTTCATGTCGGGCTAGATCCTGCAAGGTGCATCTCCCTCAGCTCCTTTGGATCCCAATGTGAGCGGAGAGCACTCAGCACCGTGAAGGACCAGGTTCCGACAGCTTGGCTGATTACAACAGCGATATTAACAGTAAATTACTGAAAGAGCAATTGCACAGAGTCCCCTGGAGCAGGAGACTTCAGTGTTCCTTCCCATAGTATGTGAGTTCATCACTGACCAGAATGGTCTTAGCCTGAGTGGTAGGGAAAGTCCTTTGCACCTTAGTTTCTCCATTTTGTATAACAAGGATTAACAAGGTTGTGCTTTGCTCGTACAGGAAGTCTATGGCAGAGGATTGTGCCAAACGACAACACTGGTCTAGGAAATAACACAGGAGAAGAGGGAAAGCCCATGTTAATCAACAGCTTTGAAGGAAAGGGAGGTGTCAGCTCTTTAGAACAGATGTGAAAGGGAAATTGTCAAGATTGGTTACACCAGTGTTAGATCCATCAGTAGCGCTTTGCTTTGTGGGCACTCTCCTGACAGCAGCCTGTGTGCTGCACCATCCCTCTAGGCTCTGCCTACTTGCTTCACTTTTCTGTGCAGTCGGGCTATACAAATGGACAAGATTCTGCTCTAGTACAACAAGCTTACTAACTAAAATCCAGAATTTAACAGTTTAAATCCAGTCCAGATTTGAAATGATTGATGTAAAGTATAACTAAAAGCTGTGCACTAATCTTTCTTCAGTTCAGTTCAGTACACCCATGTAGTGATCTACTCTGCCACCACTAAATGCAGCTATCTCTGGAGTGAAACGAAACAATTAACAGCCCACAGGAACACTCTACAATTGTTTCACATGGTTCTGCCTGAGAATGACTTAATCACTCTTCTTACCTGGTAATAGCAGGCACCTTCTACAGTAAATGGGATCCCATGTTTCTTTAGCTTTGTGATGTTGTGCTTCAAACTTGCAGTTAGCTGGGACTTAGGAGATTCTAAGGACAGGCTCTCAAATCCAAATGCAGCAGCAATCCTTTTGCTGCCACTCTGTAAGGCTATAGTAACAGTGTGGTTGGCAATGACATGGTCATACATGGCAGTGATGGTGCCATCTATAGGAAATCCTATTGACAAATAGAGCCAAATCAGAACAAACGATGCACAATGCTGCAAAGAACCATTCAAGGAATTTTCAGTGGTCTTGAGTGGCAATTATCTAAAAAATTTTATAAACAGAAAAATTGATAGCTTCTATCACTTTTCATAATAATAACCATAACATTACTATAGATCAGTGAGTTGCAGCGTCAGTCACAACATAGACTGATGGGAATGAAACCCCCTGTAGTGCTACAGCATTAACAAGGGTAAATTTAAAGATATTACTTGGATTTGGAATGTATTTTTGGAAACCAAGGAACCATCTTTCCTAAATAAAGGGACGGATGATTCTTAACTCTCCTGTTCTTTATAGTCTTTGGGAATCTGTACCTGGAGCCTTGCTGGGACATTCAAAAGAATTCTGCATGATAGGAGTATCATGTAGCTCCACCATACTACTATTAGAAATTTTCAAAAAACCAAACCAAAACTACTAAATCAGACTATTCAAAAGCAGAGGGATAGGTGCATTCAGCCAGTAGGGAGCTATCAAAACCTACATACCAGAAAAGGCTAAAACATTTGTTTTCACTCGGCAAAAGGAATATCTTATTCCACAAGGTGGTGCTTTCAAAGACAATTAGAGGTTTACAAGACATTATTCTGACTTGTCCCAAGAGAAAACGTACAAAAATGTGCCTTAGAGCAACTGATGGACATGTATTAAGCAGGGATATACATAAAAGTTTAAATGGGTCTAACAGGTCTTGCATCCATTCTTTAGCATTTTCTTAAGAATATTAATAAGAATGTTGCTGAAGTTAAGGAGATGGGGCAGTTTTGGCCCTGGAGTAAGCAAATGCAACCCCACTGACCTTAGATTGCATGGGCTTGCACCCACTTACATTAAATTCACCTTTATCATGTTTTGTTACACTCCAATTTGATTGAAGTGCAGTTTTTTATACCTGCATTTTCTAAAGAGCTGATGTTATGTATAAGAGTTCCAGTGATTCCTCTGTGCTCCTGATTCATTACATTGGAAATATCTATATAGAGAGCTTGCTCATCCATCTGGAAGATGGCTAGACCTCTTTTGATCCCTTGATTGAGCTCCAGGTGTCCTTTTAACTTTGCTTCCATTGGGAATGTCTGACTGCCATTCTGAGTCAACATGAGTGTGATATTGTGCAGGCTGATATTTCCAAATACATTTCTGTTCCTGAGATGCATGCCATACAGTGTCTTGTCGATCACCACACTGATGTTACCTGTAAGGGACAGAAACAATAATTGCACAGAGCTCTTTGGGTTGGGCATTGGCACAAGAGGAGAAAAAATAATCAGATTTGACAAACGTGAAGACTTTAATTTAATATTGACAGGAATGAAATGCATTTCTATTATCTGTAATAAATAAATAAATTCCAGTTAAGGAATCTGCTTACTGAAAGAGAGAGACAGTAATTAGTCAGCTAGCGGAAATACCTTTCGATGAGAGCACATTACATTATGATAGTATTTCTGAGGAAATTGCTATTCGCAAGAGGTTTCTTCTTTATAAGTTGCTTGATATTTAAGAGCCAAACTGTCCTTTTCAAGGCCCCGGACTAAGTAAAATGCATCATCCAGGGAAACCTGGCAAAGGATTGTGACACAGGAAGCACACAGTGCCCCAGAGGCACACTGTACTACTCCAGTGCATGGTGTGGGATGGGACAGCCCCCATGTGCATAATCCCTCCCAGCCCCGCAGCACACCTGTCAGCTACTCCTCCCTTGTACTCCACAGATCCAGCCCAGAAGGGGGTGGAGCTATGGGCCAGCCTCCCCCTGTATTTTCTGTAGAGATAGGTGGGAAGTGTTATTGCTCCCAACAAACAATAGCAATGAAGAAACACTTGTTTCATTTTCCCCAAATTTTCTTAAAAACGTTTTGGGTTTTTGTCAAAAATGAAACCTTGAAAACCCCCAAATTTCATTTTAAACCTGAAACAAACAGTTTAAAATGTTTTCCAACGAAAACATGTACATGTTCAGTCAAAATAGAAACATTTTAATGAATTTTATTTATTGCCAATTTCCACTAAAAACCCCAATTTTGATCTCCACCCAGTGAACAACTGTTCACATCACAAGAAACCACCACCATAAATACTAAATTTATACTTTCTGTTTTAGGCTACTAGTAGGTTTTAAATGTGCCAAAACACCACAGTGGAGGATGCTCTACACTTGAATAATAATAAATCTCCTTTGGTAGCTGCATTCTTAACTATCCTCTTACAGCAAAGCACATAGTGAGGAAGTACCTTCATGAATATTGTTCTTGCGCTTCAGAGATCCATTCAGAGAAAAGAGCTGTGGTATGACCTTCAAGCCTCCAATGTTGTGTTGGACTTTCCCATTCAGGGACAGGACAAGACCAACTTTCTGCTCCATGGCTCCCACAAAATCTAGATGAAGCCTGTTCTCATTTAGCTTCAGCTCAGAAGATAATATAAGTCTAAGAGGGAAAGAAACAAACATAAGGAGTTTGCACGACATTATCAATAAAGATTTGTTATCAGTGTTCAATATTTAATGTCACTCAACCTCTAACATAGGGCAAAACTGTCTCTATTTTGCACAATGTCTCTCCAGTGTATATTTCGCACTTATGCTAGACAAGCATAGAGGAGGGAAAAGGAAATCCATGAAACAGGTCAGAGAACAATTTTTCCCTCACTTAGATTCTGGTGACCATAAACAACCACACATAACCAAGCTTCCTTCTTATTTTCATTTGCGTTGAGCAGCTTTCACTGCTTCTCATTAGAAAAAAAGAATTCTAGAGGTTACCCTAAAGAGGTCAAATTTTAAACAAGACTCAAGGCTGCTCCTAGTTATTTACACTCTCATCTGTGTGGGCAATGGAGCCTGTTTGGCATCCTGCTGTTGGCTGACTGCTCACCACACTCCTCCCCAATGCACAAGAGACTGTTTGTGCAAAATGAACACACAAGCTCAAACTGCGGCCCAATGTACTCAAAGAACTTTTACAATCTACTGTGGAGTAAATTTTAAAATCTCATAAAACTAACAAATTATACCAGCATGGTCTAGTGGATAAAGAGAAAAAGGACTTGCAGTGTCTGACAGAGTACATGGGAGCACGCACATATTGCGTTGGAGTAGCATTCCATAAGAACATATACTCGAAGTAGTAATTTCACAATGTTTTTCTCCCCTCACCCCAATGAAATTTTGCACAAAACACTTGGATTTTTGTACAAATTTAAAGCCTCTTTCAGTGGATAATTTTACATTTGAAAGGTCTGAAAAAAAAAAAAAAAAAACCTGCTGGAGGAGTGAGAGATGGTGCTGGTGCCAATGCCCTCAAACAGTGTTTCTCAACCTTTTCAACAGCAGGGACTGTCTTGCCACCACCTTAAATTGTGTCAGGGAGATCTCAGACAACCATCTCAGACAGCAGTTGTTGAGAAACACTGCTCTAAAAGAGACATGGTCTAATCAAGTAAATCTAGGGCTTGGAGTTAGACAAGCTAGAGTGCTAATTCCACATCTGACCCCGAAAGTCCTTCCCAGAACATTTCAGATATTGGGTAATCATGATGCCTCTCACTATCCCTCTAGTGTAGCTGGTAAGTATCAATTCTGCTTAAACTGACAGAGGACAAAAAAAAATGAGAAACAACTGATAACCTAACATGAAGAATTAATTTTCTGACAGGGAATCTCTCCTGTTTTCTCCATTATCTATGAACAATGATCTAAGAAAGCAACCAGTAGAGAGAGAGTTAGAAGATTGTTTTAATGTTTCCAAAATTTAAAAAGCAAAATACTCGAGTAGCTAGGATTGTTCATGGAACATCACCACCTCAATGGCTTTCTGCACATGTCAGAATGCAAACAGCCATGCTTCAAAGAGAGCTCAGATTTATCAGGGAAGATGCTTCAGAACTCCTGTTAAGGAAGTTTACTACTACGCTGTTTTCTTTACCTGGATGGAGATACTTTGCCCATTAGCTTCAGCTGTACAGACTTTGGTTCTATCAAAATTGCCTGGTGCAGGAGAGAGCTCACTCCAATAATCTTGCTGTTCTTTCTGGTCTCCTTGCTCATATCAACCTCCAGCAGCACTAGATCCTTTCCACTGGAATGAAGGTAAAGTGATCCATTGAGACTGTTCTCACCATAATTCTTAACAGCTGCATGGGCCTACAGGCACGGGAAAATGAGAACAAGACATCTGCTGCATTAGGAAACTCCGATGACATGACAAAACAGTGCAGTATGACATTCAGCAACCCTACTGCTGAGAGCAATGTACAGGACGAGGGTCTAAAAAAATTCCTCATTCAAATCTGACCAACAGTACTAGAAGGAAGGCTGGAGTGATTTCAATGTCTCTGATGAAGTCATACTCTCTGGACACTGCTAAATCATTATCCAAGGAGCTCAGAAAAAAAATACTTCAGAGCCACAATTTGTTTAGTGAATAGATTGTCCCAATACAGTTTCCCACTGAAGGATAGTACAAGATCTTCATCAGCACAACCATTTCAAGTTACACAAGCTGGACAGTGGGCTAGACCAGCAGTGCACTTAGGACATTTTTGAGGAGCCAAATATAAATATCTCCAGTGCGGTGGCACATAATAGAAGTTTGTTTGCCGGGTGCTATCACTATCTTCCCTGGTTATGAGAAAGCATTTTTCATAAAATGGGAAAATGAACAGATTCCCTAACTATTCACTCCACTGTTTTAGTCATACAATCCTGGTATGAGGGATTTACTACAGGCTAGAGGGGAGCCCCAGATCGAAATACTGGTAGTATTTCTTTGGCAATTTCAATTCACTGGTGAATTTAAATGACAGAAGTTAGAAGGAAGAGACCTGTTGGGTCATTTAGTCCATTCCCCTGTCAGAACAGGACAAGGATACTAGAGGAGGTAGGGGAGAATAACTTGATAGGAGACTACATATGATCTTAGCCAGGGAGTTATTGCCATTTCAAAGTTTTACATACTTATGTGAACTTATTGTATATCTGCTTGCAGTTAGAATGAATCATTGCTTTTAAAAGAAAAGTCCTCTTCCCCCATGTTCTAGGGCAGGGGTGGGAAAACATTTTGGCCCAAAGGCCACATTGGGGTTGCAAAATTGTATGGAGAGCTGGGTAGGGAAGGCTGTGCCTCCCCATACACCCTGGCTCCCACTCCCTATCCACCCCTTCTCACTTCCTGCCCCCCGCTCAGAATCCCCAACCCATCCAACCCCCTCTGCTCCTTGTCCTCTGACTGCCCCCTCAGAGACCGCCCCGCCCCTAGCCACCCACCCAGGATCCCACCCCCTAAGCCCTCCCTGCTCCTTCTCCCCTGACCGCCCCCTCCCGAAACCCTCCCACTCTGACTGCCCCCCTAGGATCTCACCCCCTACCCAATCCCCCCCCGCTCCCGATCCCTTGACTGCACCCCGGGACTCCCTGCCCTTTATCCAACCTCTCTGACACCATACCACGCTGCTCAGCAGTGTGTCTGTCAGCTGCAGGAAGCCAGACATGCTGCCCCTCAGGAGTGTGCAGCCCCACCCTCCAGAGTGCTGCCCGCATGGCACACTGAGGCTCCAAGGGAGGCAGAAAGGTAGGGGAGGGGCCAGGATAGCCTCTTCCGCCAGGAGCTCAGGGCCGGGTAGGACGGTCTCACGGGTTGTAGTTTACTCACCCCTGATCAAGGGAGTTTGGCTGCATTATTATATTTGTAGGATATGATAGTAGCATTTTTATTGCTTTAAGGGAAAAATTTTCAGTGTAAGGCAGGAGGACCTTTGGGCAAGATAAGCACATGCACTGCTTTGGAACTGTCGTATGGCCCTACACTGACTAATCAGACCACGTGCAAGTGATTGGCCATCTCTCCCTCTGTTTGGAATGTGTAATAGGAGGAGGAGAAAATATCATCCTCGATTGTGGTGATTAAAACTGGCTTTCCTGAGCAATCACCAGCGTGGCCCTCCCCTTTCCATTGTGTATCACTCCTCAAAGACCCTGTGCTACAGCCAGTCATGCCAAGGTAAGCTGCGCCCAGATCCCTTCGCGGCCTGTTCACACTGCTCTGTCAAGCAGCAGTAACTCCAGAGCAAACGGACACAGATTCCCCACATAGGGTTAAGTACACTAATACCTAAGCTCTCCCAGCTCCTGGTAGTATGGGAGACAAAGGCTAGAATTTGAAGCCTCAGCTCAGATGGTCAAAATACTGATACTACATTGCACAACCAACCTTAATACAGATTAGATGGGTTATGGGTCACTGATTCAAATGTTGTGGATATGGAGTGATTGATAATGTACGTTCTACAGCTGACTCCGTTGACTAAGTTATCACCCCATGGGTTCTGTGTCTGGTTTGCTGAACTACTAATAAAACTGAAAACAGTCCAAGAGGGAGAATGAAAAGAGAGAGAAAGAAAAAGCAAACCCCAATTAAAATTTCAGTGAAAATTAGTCTGTACCTGAAAGCTTTGGGGGACTTTTGACTGATATGGATGAGTAAACTGGGAAGAAAATCCAAAGTGAGTATTTGATCCATTTAGCTGAGCAATGAACTGTTGGCACAAGAGAAGTTACACAGTTGAAATGAAGAATTATATTGAAATTCCAGCATAATTTAACTTAAGTAGCATGATAATTTACTCGAAAACTTTCTGAATTTTAGCCAAATCCTGTTCCCTTGTGCATATGTACATACATACACAGACACACACACACGCTTTTCAACATCTGTTTAGAGGTATGTGTACACTGCAGAGTTAAATCAAGCTTTTACACTGGGATTGCCTGTAATTCCCTTCCCATCCACATTAAAACCCGCCTCACCTAAGTTTACTGCTTTTACCTCTAGCCAGGTCAGCTAACATAGGTTTTAGGCTAGAGCTTGGATGCCGATTTCACTTGGACCCAGGAAATCTGGTGGAGCTTGCAGTGTTGCTGTTCCCACCTGGGCTATGTTAACCCAAGTGCTTATCACCTCAATACATTCTGCAGTGAAGACATTAAGTTACGGGGTAGGAACCTCCCAGCCCAGGTCAAGAGACGCAGTTAGTGAGACTTGCACTAGTATTTTAGCAATGGCTGTCTAGACAGGGCTTTGAAGATGCATTTCAGGCTTGAGCTCAGGCTCTGAAGAGCTTTGTGTGGCTTAAAAGCTTGTCTCTAAAAATTATTACCTCATGCACCTTGTCTCACTAATATCTGGGATTGGATTGGCTAAAACTACACTTTTCTTAACATGGGTCCATCTCCTAGGTCTGAGGAAAATATCCACCTTCCTGGTATTGATACTTTCAACTAGCAAATGTTCTCCAGGAGCATTTTATGTTTAGTGTGTTGCTAAACATCTGGAAGGCTCTGGAGTTTAGGCATCAGAGGTATTTTATTTGAGGATAAATTCCTCATAGCAAGCGACACTGTAAACTTTCCAAAGTTTGTGATCTCTGAAATGAACACAGATTCCATCTGTGCACAGCAGTCAAGCCACAATCTAACCACAGAAACCTAGGTAGGTGAACTGGGCTTCTCCCTCTTCACAACAAGATTGATCTGATTCCCCATGAACTGCATAACCTTATGAATGTTGTGCTCTCCTCCCTCAAAGCTGTTGCCCAGGAATTTAGGGTACAAAGTTAAACCAGACCATATAAGCTTTTCAGAGAGAGTGACATTTACTCCTCAGGAAAGAGCCAACACAAGACCTCGAGGTCTTGAGTACCAGACCGGTTTTATGCTTGCTCTTCTCAGGAGTGAATTAATGAACAGGAGCCTACAACACTAACAATAAGCAGGTGCATCATCATAACTCCAGTTCATGCAAAGGAATCACAATAAATAGGAACCTGACCTGTGAAGAATCATTTCTGTTGATAGTGGCTTTTATATTCACACCATAATCAAACACTTCCAGTTTGCTTTGCGCAGAAAAGAGCTCTCCATTCAGGGCCAGTGCTTGTGGAAAGTTGAGCTGTTCAGTAAAACACATTTTGTGCATAATGGTTATTTTTATACAAGTTAACTTTCGTCGTCTTCTATCCATACTTTTACTGCAGAGAATGTATGTGTGTGCGCGTGTGCGAGAGAGAGAGAGAGAGGGAGAGAGAAAAAAAGAGAGAGAGTGTGTGTGTGTGAGTGTGTGTAGATAAAACTTTTACTCAATACATACAATGACCCCTTCCATGGTTAAAAAAACCCTCCTAATTATTACAGTAAAAAACCCAAAATGATCAGTATATTTTAGCTCCTTCCAGACTGATTATTAATTATCTGTATTGTGGTAGCACCTAGGAGCCTCAGTCATGGACCAGAATCCCATTGTGCTATCTATTGTGTAAGTGTAACCCACACACCTTCTGGGTGCAGTGTTCTGTCCCATCTAGTAGCACTGAGGCCGAGAGAGAGAGAGAATGAATCTGCTCTACAGCCTTAGCTAATAGGCAGTGGCTTTTAGCTAATGCGGTAGAGGCTCATACACTAAGCCAGAGGTCAGCAACCTTTTCGAAGTGGTGTGCTGAGACTTCATTTATTCACTCTAATTTAAGGTTTTGCATGCCAGTAATACATTTTAACGTTTTTAGAGGGTCTCTTTCTATAAGTCTATAATATAGAACTAAACTATTATTGTATGTGAAGTAAATAAGGTTTTTAAAATGTTTAAGAAGCTTCGCTTAAAATTAAACTAAAATGGAAAGCCCCCCAGACCAGTGACCAGGACCTGGGCAGTGTGAGTGCCACTGAAAATCAGTTTGTGTGCCACCTTTGGCACCCGTGCCATATGTTGCCTAACCCTGCACTAAAAGCTTTAGAGGTCCTTGGTCTGATCCTGCCCACCGACTGGGGTATGTTGGCATTACGTACACACAGAAAAAAAATGAATTTTAACTAGAACTCGCCAAACCAAAGGAATGTTAAAGAAAAACAATGGTATGTACTTTGAGAGATTATTGAACGGCAGAAAGGAAGACACACAAAGAAAGGGGAAATTGTATCTTGGTGGGGAGGAAATAACTGTTCTTAGTAAGTATGGAAGGAATCAGTGCAAATACCTGAAACGAGTGAGTCATGTCCATGTGTAAGAGATGTCTGAAATCCGTCTCGCTGGATTTGTTCTGGTACTTTCCCAGAAGCCTGACGGCATCTTTCTTATTGACTTTCAGAAGAGCTTCGATCTCATGCTTTGCCTGTGTGTTGAGATTTGAGTTGTTAGAATTAGAAAATCAAGCGGCACATTACCCTGACCTGTTATGAAACGTGAGCAATATCCCCTTAGTAGGGAGCTGTTGCATTATGACTCTGAAGGAACTTGCTGAGCTGCATTAAAAAAAGTAAACTAATTTTGGTAATAAAAGGTAAAATGACTTGCCCAAGGCCAGGATTTGAACCTGCAACCTCCTACTTCTCAATGCACATTCTTACTAAATAATAATACTTAACGTTATTTTACACAGAATATACTTGTTCCTCTAACACAGAAGACACACCTCCCACAGCAGTTTACTTTGTACTTCAGCTTCCCCGCCTACATTCTGGTAGTTGCTGTGAGCAAACTGGCAAAACCAACTGAACTTCTAACTAAATTGGTAGACCTTAGAATATCAGGGTTGGAAGGGACCTCAGGAGATCATCTAGTCCAACCCCCTGCTCAAAGCAGGACCAACCCCAACTAAATCATCACAGCCAGAGCTTTGTCAAGCCTGACCTTAAAAACCTTCAGTTGCTGTGTTATACAGACATGTAATGGAGCCTTCTCATGGATCAATCTTAACATAAAGGTTACTTACACTTTGGTGACCTCGGGTGAAGGCACATATTTCTATATTTTTGGGGAAAATCTTGCTGTTGTAAGGATGAGCTAAGCCAGCACAAATCTAAAAAAATGAGGAACACAAACCAGAGATGTGAGTTATATAGAATATCCTATTTTCTGACTATGTCACTATCCAAAGTTACAGGCAAATTCTCATATCAGGTATCACTTACATAGGGATGTTCAGCTTGGTATCCAAGTGTAAAGGTTTGAACTGATTCATCCAGCCCATTTATCAAAATTTTATTTTCCAAGAAGTAGTGTTTTTGCTTTTTGTCTACAGTAAATGTCTCCTGGAGAAGGAAGCTCTGGGGAACTGGCAGTTTAAATGGATGTCTGGGACAAAAAGTAGTTAAGATTTTAAGGTAAAACCACAGAGGAAAAACACAAACACAACACACACCGTTTCCTTCTTCGGCTGGAACTCCTAGACTTTCAATTGCAAACACCTCTAGTGTTGATTACTGAAACAAAGCAAGCCTACCTGGAAGGTTGAACAATGACAGGGGTAGAGGATGGCTCAGAAAGGGAAAAGTAATGTTTGAGACTGGTACCTGCATGAACATGCTAGAATGACACATGCTGTTAGAGTTTCATACTAGTTCAGAATATAAGCTTTTGGAAGCAGTGACTTTTTTGTTTGTTTTGTTTTGTATTTGTTCAGAACCTACACGCACTGGGCTCCTGATCCATGAGCAGGGCTCCCAGATGTTTGGGAACACAAAGAATAAAATAATAATACATAATAATAGCATTACACATTAGCCAGCATTTCTGATGGAAAATTCCTACCCCAGACCACTCAACATGTCCATCATCTTCTAGCATTTAAAGTAACTGAAATGACATTGGATTTTATGGGTATATGAAGGACAGGTATAGAGCACCTGAATCAGTGCCTCCTGTATCACTCACACAGGGACTTTGTGTATCTTGCCGCCAAAGTGTGTGACTGTCAAAGTCTCCAGGAAGATATGGCCGTATAATTCCCATTAATTTCTAATGGGAACTGACCCTCCCTTATCCTTCAGGCAACTTTGAAAATCTCAGCTATCAAGTACATTTTTTGTACTCTGTAGAAACAATATAATTTGCATCAAATTCAGTAAACTAATTTAGGTGCCTTAGGCAACAGATGTTCGGTTAATCCTCAGCCCAGGGCGTCGTCTATTACTTAGTTGCAGTGTTTTATAGACTTCTCTGAAGAGAGTTAGCAGAAAGCTTAGGAAGGAGACATTCACTTTTATAACCTCACACTGGACTGAGTTCACACACAGCAGGACAACTGACATCATTCCTCATTCATGTAGTTTTTCCACTACTTGAACAGCCTTTTATACAAACATTTGGCAGCTCCTAAGGGATCTTGGGTACTTGGATCTCCTCCTGACCTCCCTGGACATTGAAAATGCTCAGCATCTCTCTGGAGATGGACAACAGCCCACAGACTTGAGCCCTGAACTTCTGTAGGGTCCCTGAAATTACATTTCAGTAATGACCCATCAAGGGACAGATTCTAAAGTTGGCCAAAATCAAGAGACCATGTGGTCTTTGTGAAATGATGCTCTCTGCAGAGTTCCTAATGAACAGATGTCCATATCACAAAATTAGCTATTGAATGTAGCACCCTTGTTAATAGTCTCACCAGAGAATGGCTACAAAGACTCTGTCTGTGCAGTGCAAGGCTAGGCACATAGACAGAATGGGGACTTCAGTCTTGTCAAGCCCGGCACCTTTCACAGGAGCACTAAAACTCTCATTAAAATTTATAGTAAAACCTTCTGTGGAGATATGAAAAAAAGTTACTACACCTGAAATGGATGGTTCCACGTTTCTGATAGAACATCTTATCTTTCTTCAGCTCTTCTATCTGACCCTCAAGCTGCAGCACTACTGGCAGACTCTTGTGGTCCTTCCATAGAGCTTTTACGGAGAGGTTAGCCTTTCTGGGCTGCAGTCGAAGTAGCAAGAGCATCAGAGGAGCATTGAGAGAGGAGAGTTGAGTCAGATTTGCTGGACCCATGATGTAGAGGTGGCTAGTCACAAACCACAGAGTGAACTAGGCTGCAGTGAGATTATTGTCTTTCAGGACAAATCTATTCCTGCTCGCCATAAAGTCAACAACAAAGCTCCCAATGGCCCGCTTCTGATCTTATTTACACCAATTTAAACACTGGTATAACTTCAGGGATTTCATTGTAGCTACTCCCAATTTACACCAATTTAAAGTGATGTTATGATCTGAACCAATTACTTCAGCAGGATCAGACCTTGAATTATTCCATGGCTGTTACTGTTTTTGAGCGGAGATGCTCATCACATTTCTGCAGCAAAACACTGAGCACAAATGAGAGGTTACTTCTACAAAGCTTATCACCAGTGTAGAGCAAAGTAAACAAAGATACCATAAAGTACAAATATTTTAATGTATGATTTAAAAAAAAATCAAAGTAAATTTGAAAGTATTTATTTTATATCATAATAATACTGGAGACAATAAGAATCAATCTTGCAAGATGCTGAGCAGCATTGACTCCATTTGAGCTCGACTCTTCACAAGATCAGGCCTACAATAGTGATTAAATTTAAGACACTGTCTTGTAAAAGCAAAGCAAGCATGAAAACTCTGAATTTGCTGCTTACTGCGTAGGAGTCCTAAAACTTGAATGCATAATAGTTGCAGATATATGCATGCATTCAGTACTGCACAAGTTTCCATGTAAAAGAGCCATCAGGCTGCAACAGATTAAAGCCTGTTCTTTCTGTGAAGAGCCAAAGGAGTACACCAGAAATATTAAGGAGAAATCTAGTAGTGATGATGGATTTCTTTAGCCCGCATAAACTGTTTAAAAACAAAAACAAAAAAAACACCCCTCAGTTTTACATTTCAGCATTTCTCATAGCATGCCAATAATGTAAAAGGTTAAAAGCAGCTAGCTACTGATGTGCAAGATTGAAATATAATAAATGAGTGATGCTCCTCATTTGGATACGCTTGCGAGATACAGTCTCAGATCCAGAAAAGTTAACATGTATACAACCATCTTACCCCCTGCAGGTGTAAATAGTCAGCTGATAAATTAAACTCCTGCTTTGTACTCTTTATCTTAAAGCAAAGAAACTTGGCTCGCTCGCTGTTCTCCAAATGAATCTCATTCCTCACAAGCTGGTTCCACAGTGATACCACTTCACTGTAGCTATGCAGAGCATTCCTCTCAAGGTGATTGACTGTGGATGCCTGAAAGATAAAGACAAATATTTTGGACCTGGTGAGTTACAGCAGGTAGGATCCTTTCCTGTCCACAGTACAGCAGAGAAATGAATGGAAGGGAGTTTCCTTGGACAGAAAGCTCCATGATGATTATAATAGCAACTATTAGAGTTAAGTTGCCAACATTTCCATTGTAAAGACATTAATCACTTTCAGGGTGTTAATTCTCACGAGAAGGTCAATATCGATCTTTGTTCTTTTTATTTTATGTTCTGCCCAAACGAGGGAGAGATAGATGGCTGGACATCTTCAAAGAAAATAATAAGTCAGTCAACTTTTTTTCCAGCAATCTTCAACTGGGACTAGACCAACAGAGATCTAATGGGGAAAGGATGGGACTCAAAATAAAGGAACACCCTAAAGTAACCTGAATTATGGGTTTGTCCCAGCATGAAAGACATTTCAGCTGCCAGCTGCTCTCTCTCAAACCCTGACCTACAGTTTTAATTCTGAATATTGTATGCTATATAGGACTGACTTTTCAAACAGAAAGATCCTGATTCTGATCTCACTCGCACAGGGATACCCAAACTACATCCAAACATGGAGTTACTCCAGGGAAAATCGAGTGTCTAGCAGCAGATGTTAGTTCTGTTGTTTAGTGCACAACTGAGAGGTGCTCAGATACGTATGGGGTGATGATTATGGTATGAGGGCCTATATAGACCACAGTTGTGTTAGTGAAATTAGAATCAGTCCTAGAATCAGTGGACTCGGTGTCTTTGGTTAAAATCTGTTCTAAACAACATATTTGAAGTGCCACACATCCAGTGGTCAAAAGCTTTGGAGAGAGGGAGTTCATAGGGGGGGGATTAGTGGCAGGGTGGATCTCCAGGGTGGATCTCCAGCCCCCAGATGCTTTGTGCAGGGAGGGATGAATGTCACCCTCATGAGAGAGGTGCCGCATATGCATGCACAGCTAGCATGCATCACATTTTTCAGAACTGATTAGGAGGTATTGACTATCCTTCCACTGCAAGGTGCGGGACGGAGAGGCCTAACAAGATGCCAGGGTGAGGATGAACAGCACATTATACAAGCCCAGGAAACAGTGAAACACATGCATTTCAAGACACTATCTAGTAGATTCACACACACAGATCACTGCATGCTGTGTGCTGAGAATTGCTATATAACTAGTGCTGTATGATATCCATCCATGCTGGACACTACAAAAGGAAGCAATGAGTTACTAACCCGTAGGTAGATAGTAGTTGGTGTATAGATGTGAATTTTCCCTTCTTTTTCATTGCCTTTGTCTTTACAGAACATTTCCACCACCAGGTTCTTGATGGAAAAGGCTTTCCCAGCTGTTAGCTCCATAGTAGACAAATAAGCAGATCGCTCAGGCTGGTGTAGTTTGTGAGCTACATACAGATATAGCCATGGGGTATCCATGTTTAATGCACCTGAAAGCAAATTAACAGGTTGTAGTTAAAGCTGGTTGAAATGTTATGTCTTGTGCTACCGGACTTCTAAACCTACAACAAAATTGACTTAGACTGAGGCTAAAATGTGTTCGTATACTGCAGAGGTCTTTGGACTATGATCTTATGAATCATATGTGCTGTACTACTGAAGGCCCATTAATGATGGGACAAAATGTCGTCTAGTGGTTACTTGGCAAGGGATCTGGATTCCACTGAATGATTTGCCACAATATGAACAATCTTTATTCACACAGTGAGTAAGTGATTCTGGAGCCTTTATGCACATGATTAGTCCCATCAAAGCCAATGGGTCTGAACATAGAAAGGTAGAAGGTGAATTTTGCTCAAGGTTTATAATTATTGTTTGTAATTAGATTTTATGATCTTGAAATTTTTTCTAAAGATTCATCACATAATGCCATTCACAGCTTGTGATAGGCACATATTTATCTGTGATTTATCTGAACATATGTCAAATGACATTTATGGCCAGACATTGCAAACCTTCAAAATTAAAACTTCAAAAAAGTATCTTGTTAGGGATCAAATTAAACTCTGGTGTAATTCAACTGAAGTCAATGGAAATACCTCTGGGTGAACTTGGTCCTTTACATCAGACTACTCAGTTTACAACAAAATGTCCATGTGTGCACACGTGTGAGTTTGGTACAGACCGACTTTGCAAATAAAGCTCTTAAGGGCCAGTACACAGAGTGAGCCAAATACTACCCAAATAGTACACAGCATGTGGCCTCACTGAAATCAACGGAGTATAAGTTAGGGTGGAATTTGACCCAGTTTGTTTGATGAATAAATATCAGAAATATATGTATATATATATATTTTAGAAACAACTAGTAAACAGGTAAATCAACACAACCCCCACTTCCCAAGCAACGCTGGAAAGGCTAGATACAGATATAATAAAGGCCTAGTTCTTGTCCTTACTAAAACAAAATTTCTTTGACATAAATGTGAGGTTTTTTACATTCATACACAAAGATATCAACACTCATACACTGAAATGAATTACTACGGTTTAATTTATAGCCTTAGATACCCTTGATATTCAAGTCAACATCCCCTCGTATTTTTTCCTTTCTTGAACATCAATAATATAGATCCACTCAGTACCTGCTAGGGCAAACAGTTCAAAATGTGGCTCCTTTGAGAACAAATAATCCCTTACTGTATTTAATCTCTATCTGGAGATATCTGCCTCTAGAAAGTATCTCGCCATTAGCCTACAGAATAATTCTCTATGACTAATTCATAAAAATACTCAGAGCATCTTTGCATGACTGCTTTTTAAGTCAGAGGTTGGAAATTTTTAGTGGTACTTCACCTTCCCACTTCCTAAGGTAATTTCTGGATGTATCTTTCCACTGCAGTCCTGCCACAAACGGCATGCGGTCATTATACTGCACCTTAAAGTTGGTGCTACTCTCTGAACGGCCCTGAGCAGTATGCGAGTGCTGCAGCTGGGTTCTGTAATTCACCTGCTTTTCTGGGACTTGCATGGTAAACTGGAAAACAACAATGAATTCTGATCAAAATCGGAAGCATTTCTCATCCTCTGAGCCATCAAGACCAACAGAACATTCATTTGAGTTTAGAATCAGCAAGGTCAAGCAGCTCTGCTTTGCTTTGTCATTTCATTTTATAGCTGTTCAAAGGTCCTTAGACCTGTTACAGATATTTTATGTGTGGCATTTTTATATACGGTTAATTATGCATTTACAGCCTGATCCAAAGGAATTGCCATATGATCCATTATTCTACCTCTTGCAGAAGTCAATACTATATGCTTCAAAGGAAAGCACAAACTTACCACAATGCATTTAATTATTCTTCATTACATTGCTGGGGAAACATTTTTCTGATCCCACAGTTTATGTCTGGAGGAATCAGGAAAGACAGTTTTGTAATAGTCTAGCTATTGTAATTCTACAAGAAGACTTCTATCTAAACACTATATGCTCTGGGTCCCTTTTTGTGTTTAATTACTAACATTACAGATCCCACTGTGGCATCTTGTGATCAAGGTAAGCTTTCTTAGGACTGGCAAATCACTTTGCACAAGCCAACCTAAAAACTCACAAAAACTCAAATCAAATCAAGCTTGAACCTTTTTGAGGTTTGAAAAAAGTCCAACTAATGGGTTTTCTTGTTGTTTGGTTTACTTTTCATGCATCTTTGAACTTCTTGGTTTCAAATGAATCTGAACTTTCTCCACATATCAAATCCACACATGGTAATTTTACCTTTAAAACTTTTAATAGGCCAGGCAGACTACTCATGACTCTACTTTAAGGATGCTCCTTATTCAGTGTTTAATGTCCCACAACCCACATCAAATAATAAGATATCGCATGAATGAAATGCAAAGTTTTCAAGTAATATTTGTGTAAGGGTTCAGTCACTGTCACATGAAATTCTGACTTTGCACAATGAACAACATTTGGTTAGATGCTATCCCTCAAAATAAGCATGCTTCAGAAAAATGACTATGCAGACAATGGAGCCATCTCACTAAGGGTACGTCTACAGTATGAAAATATATTGAATTTATAGAAGTCGATTTTTCTGAACAGATTGTATACATTCGATTGTGTGTGTCTCCACTAAACACACTAAGTCAGCGGAGTGCGTACACAGTACCAAGGCTGCCATTGATTCTTGGAGTGGTGCACTGTGGGTACCTACCCCACAGTTCCTGCAGTCTCCACCTCCCACTGGAATTCTGGGTTTAGCTCCCAGATGGGGCATGATGGGGCAAAACATTCTTGTAGGTTTTTCTGGCGAATCTCGTCAGTCTCTCCTCCCTCCGTGAAAGCAATGGCAGACAATCGTTTTGCTCCTTTTTCCATGCAGACGCATGCATCTGCTTTCAGCAGATGGTGCAGTACTACTGCTTTCCTGCTCTCCTGGTGCCATGAATCCACTTCGCAGGTCCTCTCGTCCTTCTGAATAAATATCTATTCTCGTGGCATCCACTTCACTCTGCTCTCCTGCTCTTGCCCCGCTAGTGAATTTTTCCATGTTGTCGGTCATGGGCTCCCGGGAACGTGTGTTCTTTCTCAGGAAACCGCAGTCATCCACCGCTTCAGCTGCCACTCTGCTCTCCTGGTGCCATGAATCCACTTTGCAGGTCCTCTCATCTTTCTGAATAAATATCTATTCTCGTGGCATCCAGCGCTTCCACTGTCATTCTGCTCTCCTGTAGATGCCACAGCAAGCATGGAGCTGCTCAGCTCACTGCTGCTGTTGTGAGCGTTGTAAACACCTCACGCATCATCCTGCAGTATGTGCGGAACATGCAAAAGCAGGTGAGGAGGCGACGACAGCGACTTGTGACTTTGTGACTTGCTTTACCCTGCCCTGAAGCACAAGAATACGAAGACGAGAGCAGCCCTCACAGCTGAATTACCATTGGGGGTGTTGAAATGCCTATAGTTATCCTTGGGGACCCAGCCTACCTCTTAATGTCATGGCTCATGAAGCCATACAAAGCCTCCCTGGATAGTAGTAAGGAGCAGTTCAACTATAGGCTGAGCAAGTGCAGAATGGTGGTATAATGTGCATTTGGAC
Source organism: Dermatemys mawii (assembly GCA_007922305.1). Classification (NCBI taxonomy): domain Eukaryota; kingdom Metazoa; phylum Chordata; order Testudines; family Dermatemydidae; genus Dermatemys; species Dermatemys mawii. The sequence goes on along the minus strand of ML677381.1, from coordinate 19,825,748 downwards.
GTTTGAAAGCTCGCTGGTGCAGTTTAGCTTAGAACTCAGCAAAACCAATATTCCCATTGCTATTGCTGCCTGCTGTGTGCTCCACAGTATCTGTAAGAGTAAAGGGGAGACGTTTATGGTGGGGTGGGAGGATGAGGCAAATTGCCTGGCAGCCAATTATGGGCAGTCAGACTCTAGGGCGCCCTGTGCATCAGAGAAGCCTTGAAAACTAGTTTCATGACTGGCCAGGCTATGGTGTGACAGTTGTGTTTGTTTCTCTTTAATGACAACCTGCCCAACTTGTTTGACTCTACTTCCCTGTAAGCCAGCCAACCTCCTCCCTTCGATCACCGCTTTCAGAGGCAATAAAGTCATTGGTGTTTCAAAATCATGCATTCTTTATTAATTCATCATACAAATAGGGGGAAGACTCGCAAGGTAGCCCAGGAGAGGTGGGTGAGGAGGGAAGCACCGGCTAGGGTGGCGGATGAGGGGAGGAGGGAAGGACAAGGCCACACTACAGTTCAAAAATTATTGAATGGCAGCCTTCCGTTGTTTGGGCAATCCTCTGGGGTGGAGTGGTTGGATGCCCGTAGCCTCCCTGCCCCACATCCTTGGGTGTCTGGGTGAGAAGGATATGGAACTTGGGGAGGGTGCAGGCGGTTATACAGAGGCTGCAGCGGCGGTTTGTATTCCTGCTGCCTTTCCTGAAGCTCCACCAGATGCCTGAGCATGTCGGTTTGCTCCCACATTAGCATCATTAGCCTCTGGGATGGAGATGATAGGGGGAGCGTAGAAACATTTTCAGCTGTGGGAGGAAATAAAGGGAGAGTACTATTGAAAAAGATACATTTTAGAGGACAGAGGGAAGACTATTTCACATAGAATCAAGTGATTCACATTACATAGCCCATGTGCTTTGCCCCCCCATGTCCCTACCCCCACCAGATGGCTAGTATCAGGGAAGATCCCTCTCAGCCAAACGCAAACAGCTCAGCATGAATGGGCCTCCACCCTCCGTGTGGCAAAGGATTTTAGGGCACTTCAAGGAGAGCTTTATGGAGAGGTCCCTGGAGGATTTCCGCTCCATCCCCAGACATGTTAACAGACTTTTCCAGTAGCTATACTGGCTGTGAATGCATCCCAAGTTTTCAGGGCAAATTAAACACGCTTGCTTTTAAACCCTGTATTATATTTACAAAGGTACACGCACCAGAGGTGCCTTCTTCGAGAGCCCACCTTCGAGGGCACTTGCCTGATGCATGGATTCTTCTCCCCATACAGCGATCAGATCCAGAACCTCCCATTCGGTCCATGCTGGAGCTCTTTTGTAATTCTGGGACTCCACCATCATCTGTGCTGATGAACTTGCCCCGCTAGCCAAACAGGAAATGAAATTCAAAAGTTCACGGGGCTTTTCCTGTGTACCTGGCTAGTACATCTGAGTTGAGAGTGCTGTCCAGAGCAGTCACAATGGAGCATTCTGGGATAGCTCCACATCATCATCATCATCATCATCATGCCTTCCACCCCTCTCAGGGTATGGGCCACAAACAACAGATTGCCAGAGAATTCTGTCCTGGGCCATTCTTTCGAGTCATCTTCCAGGAATTTGGTCTCTGAATTATCTATTGCTTGCGTTTCTGTAGCAGGTAAATTTTTATGGGATGGGGTTACAGTTCTTCTAATCCAGAACTGCAGTGCTGATTTTAGTGCTACTCCGCTTGCCAAGGTGGAGTACAGAAACCGGATTTAAGAGCTCTTTAAATTGAAAAAAACGGTTTGGTCGAGTGGGCGGAATCAGTTTTAATTCAAATTAACTCTGCTAATTCTGAAATAATAGCATACTGTAGACCAACCCTCAGGATTATTCTTGATGTGTATTCCATCAGTTTGCTTTAATGAAAAAAAATCGTCTAATGGGATAAAACTGTTGAGAAAGAGAGAGAGAGAGGGCTGGACTTGCATACAGTAAATGGAGTAAAGTTGTTTGCACAGGAGTAAGTGAGGGAACATTTTGAACTGCAGAAATTATATTATTAGTGATGATGGTTGAAATGGGAAGAATACAGCTTGACTTTTGGATCCCAGGTTGAGTTTGCTAAGCTGGTAGTTAGAGAAACATTCAGTTTGCAAGCAAAAGAGGTTATTTGATTTGATGTCATTGAAAGATGAACATGACTGACAGCTACACCATAATCACTTTTTCAGAGAACAAGCATGTTATGCCTCATTCCATTTTTTTTTTTTTTTTAAATAGTTTGTCCTTTACTTCCTGGCAATGCAGATGCCATCCAACAGCAGGTGCTATTACCTCCATGAAGTAGTTGACCTGAGCTGGACTTGAACTATTTTTAAATGTCTGGCTGATCAGTAGCTTTCTCTTGTTGTTGATTTCATCCCAGTGTTTGCCACAGTTGACTTCCAGCTGGGAGTAGAGCCGAGATGCACTCTCTTCATGCCGCAAATGAACCTGCAGAACACAACACACCATTTCTGTCCCATGTTTTCTCCCTTATGGATGATGCTGCAGGTATACAGAATGTTAGTAGTCCTGCCTACAGAAATACCCCCTGGTAGCAGGCAAGTGATAGAAAAACTTACGTCACAGCTAACGCTCAATATTTTATACTAGGTTTTTAAGCTTCAGCTCTGCCTCCTAACAATTCAGAGAACAGGGAGTTTTGAAGATGTTAATCAGCTGAAGGTTAGTGTCTGAAGGCCATCACAATCTGAACCTGAAAAGTGTTACAAACCGAGGCAAAACATTCTAATTTCTGGACATGTAAGTATGATGAAACCATGACTTGGATGGTCTCTCTGTGCTTAAGAGGATTCCTGGATTGATCACTACAAAAAAGACAATGATACGATATATATTAGTATGTAAATACTGGGATTAAAAAGCATATGCAAAAATATTCCAAAGACATTATATGAATGCATATATAAGAACTGAAGTCACTGGGATTACTCTGGATTTACACAGCTGTAACGAAGAGCAGAAATCAGTGATTTTATTTTTGAGGTCCTAGTCCACAGTAGGTAAACAGGCTATTAACTAAAAGAAGAGGGGAAAAAACTTGTCCCAGAACTGACCCCTGGAATATCCCTGTGTTTGAAACCCTGCATTGCAGCATATTGAACTCTCTACCTTGTGGTTATAGGATGGAATCTGTGAACAGTGAAGCTCATGTCCCAAATCCAGTTTGTATGCTTCATTTAGACTGGTCTCCACTTTAATTTTCTGTCCTGCATTGCATTCATGACGAAGATTTTTCGCATCTCCTGTTTGAGTCAACACACACACACACATATGGAAATGCTTTGGCTTTTCAAAAGTGAAAGATTCAACTCTTACAGAGTAAACTACCAATATAACCCTAAATCTGCATTATAATTTTCATTTTATGTAACCATAACAGATTCTTCAAAGAAATATAATTTGTTTTATCCTAAGAATCTTGAGGTAAGAACACTCTTATCCCTTGTATTTAGGGATGATGGGTTCATGTTTGTGTTTTCTACAGGAGAACTTGCCTCTGAAAATGAAAACATTAATTAACAAAGTAAGAACCAGATGATAGTCTACACTTCATTCTTTTAAATGGGCTGACAGTTTGCAATCAGTAATATCCTCCTCGGAGTCCTCTTCTGCTTGAAACCAAAGGTTCCTAGCTACTGATATGCATTACTAGTAATAGAACTTCAGGCTTTTAATTCACGTATCCCATGCTCTTCTGATGGGGCCCAGAGGTGTAGCTAGTGCCTGTCCAATATGCCAGGGAGCAATCCAAGTACTATAGTAGGTTAGAGTGCATGGAAGTGCAAATTAAAGGAATCTAGAGGAGGCTGTTTTAGCCAAGGTCTCTGTCTGCTAAAACTGCTTATCAAGGTTGGGGATGACCGGGTTAAGTCGTACAAACTTTGATTTATCCGACAAGTTCCATTAGAAATGAAAATCCTAAAACAATGGGCCACATTATTGGATTTATTTATGACTTTGGGCCTCTGTTTATTTTATTTTCTAATAAAATAAAAGATGTTTCCAAGTTTAGGAAATTGGAAACATCTGTTTTACATCAGAAGGCAAAATGAAAAACAGTCCAAGTCTTTAGGCTGATTTTTGCCTAAGGAAAATCAAAATACTGCTTATGTTTGTTCGGACATTTTTTTTTTTTTACAGTTTCTCTCTCCCCCTCCATCCCAGCAGAAAGAGAAACATCTAGGCATTAATTTTACTTCTTTAGTGGAATTTTTATCTGCATAAAAACTTGCCAAAACCTGAACAAGTAGCATATTGTCAGCTTTTGTGATTTTATTGTGAGTCTCAATACTTGGTGGTGGTTTGTTTGTTTTTTTTTTTTTAATTTTTTTTTAGTTAAAAGCCAAGTTCCTGGAGCCACATGATGACATGAAAAATCTTGGCTTTAATTTAAACAAAAAGTAATGGCTGATTGTTAAGCCAAACTCATTACTGAATGCTTAGGATACATTGTATGCAAGTCTGGATTTGGTCCCTTATTTTTAGCACCAAGCTCAAAGATATTTGCTTTCACTAGGTGTTTATACATACCATTGTACTGCACAAACACTTTCCATTTATTAATATGGTGGAAGAATATTTGTTTCTCTGTAAATGAGAGTTTAACATAACACTAAATGATGACTTAGCAACGTAAAGCACAGCTGCGCTGGTTTTAAAAAAAGTTAGCTAGTCATAGCACTACACATGACCCAGGATTAATATGACATATGCATACACAGTCAGGTTTTAATGCACACTATGCACCAACTGCTATAGCTATTCAGCAAAACCATGTAACTCCTTTGATTGTCTGACTGCTATGACTGCCCAGTAAATTTAATAGCTGGGAATTTCTAGGCTATAACAATATAGCTGGGGAAATATTTCCAGAAATTTTTTTTTTTTTTTTTGCAGTATTTCCTCATGTTTTAAATGAATTCACTGAATTTGTGCATCTGTTTCATTCACTTTTCAAAAACATTCTAGCAACTGCAGAAATATTTGCAGAAACAGTGTATTTTAAAGCAAATACTGGAGAATGTTTGCAGAAATCTCTTTTTAAATTTATTCTGGGGTTTTTTCCATTGGAATTCTGAGTGTTATATTTATCCAGTTGGGTAACAGATGGCAGTTCTAATGTTTTGGCTTTGCTCATTTGCATAACAATAAATGATTTACACAGTACCTAGGAGTCCATATTTTATTCTCAGAGCATTAGACCACAGGCTCCCTCGTTGCTGCAGCAGGCCAATGGTGTGAGATCCAAGAACACCTGGAAAGTAGGTCTCCCCTTCAAGTGAGTACTGCCTCAGTTTATCATCAACCTTTTTCTCCAGAAATACTACAGAAAGAGCAGAGGTTACCACGCAGCAGCACATGATGAGAACTGTGCAGTCAGAAAAAGGATATATTGTTGGGGGAAAACATACACTGCCTTCTAAAAAGCAGCCCTAGAGCCCAGTCCTCTGAGACAGCAAGTGCCTTCAGCTCTCCCAGTGAGAGAGTGTAAGGCCTTGCAGGATTGGCCATTTTAGGTAGTGGTAAGGACTGGCCAATGGCTATAGAGCTTTTCATGTCTACA
>ML677381.1:19768629-19820150 GCA_007922305.1 Dermatemys mawii | reverse complement strand
GTAGTGGTAAGGACTGGCCAATGGCTATAGAGCTTTTCATGTCTACAGTAGCTCATTGGCTCAAAATCAGCCCAGATTGCAGCAATTCAGACATATATATATATATATTATTTATTTCCTATTTATCTAGCCCTCGCCTTTATTATAATGTAATAAATACTGAGCTGAACAATATTTCTCTATAGAAGCAATGCTGGGAGGTCAAGCATGACCCACAGGGGATCCTTGGAAATTCCACTAAGACAGAGCTTCTCAAACTGGAGTGTGTGGAATGTATTTGTGTGGGAGGGGGAATGAAGGGGTATGAGAAGCTGCTCTGCCTTCAGAGTTAGGAGGCTGGAGAGCAGTGTCTGCTGCCTAGGTGCCCAGCTCTGAAGGCAGCGCCATCACCAAATAAGGGTAGCATGGGATCCCTTACTTCTGCGCTGCTGATGGTGGCAGTGCTGCTGATGGTGGCAGTGCTGCCTTCAGAGCTGCGTGGCAGTATATGCACTGTGTGGCAGGCGCTGGGTGTGTGAGTAAAGGCCTAAAGACACAAAAAAAGGGGCAGTATGCAATCAAATAAGTTTGACAACCACCACACTAAGGTACTTTGTAAGGGGAAAAAAAATAGGCAGCCTAAGTGTTACATCTTTGATTTACTCCAATATATGAATTCACCTTTTTATCTAAAAACCCAGCAGCAGGGTTTTTAACATGATAGCGAATACTGGAAAATAAGATTAGAATTTTTTTAAATAAATGACTCCATGCAAATGTTAATGCTACTTAAACTTTTTCTTTTCAGACAAAGGGATTCGAGGAAGAAGTTTAATTTACTGTATAACTGCTATTGTTTTTCAATGGTAAGTGTTACACAAACTCATACATTTTAGAAAGGCACCCCAATTAATTGAAAAGGGATTTTAGGTCCTGTAAAAACAGGAAACAAGAACAGATGCTCTCTCTCAACATACGACCCAAGGACTCCCCATCCCACTCATTTATATAACAAGTACTTTGTTCACCAACCTGAAAGAAATGCTGCATCCTTCAATAAATTATGCAGGGACACAGAAAAAGTCATTTTCTTGCCAAGTTGCTTAGTGATGTTTCCTGACAGAATGATTGGGCTGCCTTGCTTTATCAGCTTTACCTCCAGCTGGGTGGTGTATCTCTGCTCTCCACTTACTGTTTGCAAACCCGTCATTCCCTAAAAAAAAAAAAACCCCAACCCCCCAACAATACAGTTTGATTATGTTTTGAGAAACAGACTCAGCCAGCATTTGTTGACTAGATACCAGAGCTGGGCCCCTCACCAACGTGGAGAAGGACCGGGGCTATTTATATTTTCAGTTTAGAAAATGCAAAACCTGCTGTTGACAAAAACTGGGTTGAGGAGCCTGGATTTATTTTCCAACAAGACAAAGAACTCAGTTTTGGAAGGTGCTAGGTACCCTCGACTCCCATTGACTTCAATGGAAATTGAGAACCTGCAGCACATTACAGGACTGACAAAAAAACAAACGCAAAATGAAAACAAAATTTGTTTGATATGGTGTCATTCAAAACATTGACTGGATGGCATTTTAGAACTTTATTTTGGTTGGCTAGAATGTAAGTGCAGCACTCCGCAATGTTAATTAGTGTTTGATTTGTTGCTCTGCTAAAGAGAAGAAAGGTTCAAAATGTCTGGGTTGAAACAGTATTCTAGGAAAAAACAGTTGGCAAACGATTATAGTTGTTGAAAAATGTATAACAATTAAGTAGATTGGGGCTACAGGCCCACATTGATGCGGCTACTAAAATGCAGATTAAGTAATAAAAAAAGGTGAATTATAACAGCCTAAATCTGTGAGGAAATAAAAATCTCAGTACGATTTCAATGTTACATTTCTACCCAGGTGTTTTTTTTTTCTTTTATAGTTTTAGCATTGGAATGATCCTATTTATCTCTCAGCTGTGATGCAAAGCATATCTTTAAAACAGGAATGTTCGGGATATTCCTGTATCTACAGAGTTCATGCCAGTGAAAAGCTAACTCTGGGTTCAGTCATGGACATTATGCATGATCATTGTAAAATTTATGATTGCAACTGAAAACCCTGCTCTAAGAAATCACTTCAGTTTATTCATTTAGCACCAAATGCAAGTGAAAAATAGGCCAAATATCGTTTAAACCCCAATCTAGCATATAGAAGCACATGGGGGAATGGGCTGCTGCACACACACAGAGCCTCAGACTCCAGAAGGGCCCTGCGGGTGCAAGGTCTGCCTACCTGATTTTATTTGGAGTATCAGGCCCTCAGAGTAATATCACTAAGAACTAGATTAAGACCAATCTCTTTTCACATAAGCCACCAGCGATAACTTGTAACCTGGAGTCAATGGCAGGGGTAATACGTATTATAACCCTGAACAAGGTCAATGACCAGGGCCAGAAAATAGAGTCCACTATTAGAACTCTCCAGTCTGACAGTTCATTAGTCAGCATTGCTGTGGGCACAAATGAAAATAGCTACAGTAGCTGGAGGTAAAAGGCTCTGTATTCAGTTACCAATCTTCCAAGCTACCTAATCGCTCAAACATCTCAGCTCTCTTCAAAAGTGGCGGAGAGGACATGGGAGTTTAAACTATACACACACTTACTAAACCAAAACCCACTGAAGTCAATGGGAGTAGTTACACTGACTTTGGATCAGGCTCATAGTGCATAGCTATTGGTGGTTTTAAAGACAAAATCTGAATGAAACAAAATTGCTTTTGCTTATATGTTGGTGCTTAAGGATATTTGATGATAAGAAAACACAATTTAGGGATGATCTGTCAATATGTGTTATCCCTACTTGAATGATTGGATGTACCTGTAATAGAGAACTCAGTCATTCCACTAATTGATTATTCAGACCCTATTTCAGTATACATTTGTCTTATTTTCCTTATACAGGGATTTTTTCATCCTATTTCTATTTGTCTATTTCATCCTAGTATTGAAAACTTTGTATTTTGAGGATGTACCTTAATGTAATAGACATCTTTGTCATCTAGTATCAGCTCCAGACGTCCAATTCGTGAATTCTTAGACAACTCAAGTTTTCCTTAGAGAAATAGGAAAGAACACAGATTTTTTTTTTTTTGGTACATATAAAGCTACAATATATTTTACTGTATCTTATGTAAAAAGATATCAAAACATGTTTTTCACAATTGCTGTGAATAATACATTTACAGAATTAAATAATAAATAATAGCAGAACAAAGGAAAACAGTAAGAGGTGTAGGATAAAATTTGACTTTGGAGCTTAAGTCCCAGTTTCAAAAGAGTTGTAGCTTCTGCATACTTAAGTCTCATTGATTTTTTTCAGTGAGACTTAGGTTCTTAAGTGGCTGTCATGCTGAAAATAGGACTTAGACTCTTAAGCAAAGCTGGTCAGAACCTGGTATTCCTGTTCTGCAGGAAATTCCAAAATAAAATTTATTCTGATTTTCGGCTCCCTGTGAGCTCATGAACTTTTGGGAATGCCTAGGATTAACAAAGATGCAATTACCCCAGCTAATGGAGAATATGTAATATTGTCATCTACATTAGCTGAATGGCTATCATACAATTCAATACAAATTTACAGCTAGAACCTCCACTGGCATATATTGGAGTAACTCCATTGCCTGTAATGGAGCTCCCCTGATTGCTGCTAACAGAGGATCTGGCCGTTAGTTGAAAGACCTACCATCGACTTGGACTTTTTTCTTTGGCTGTATAAATTTGATTCTGAATTTTTTCTGTGGAACATTAAAATTGAGGTCAACCCCAACATCCCTTTTCAGGTCTGACTTTGGCGTCCCAATAAAGAAATGAAGGACAACTTCTCTTGGAATCCAAGAATCCTCCTAGGGGGAAAAAAATGAGCATGATAATTGGCAGAGCATTAACAAAATGGAACTGGCCATATGGAATTACGTCAAGGAATCACAGCAGGCTGCATTGCTAGGATATTAAGACTGTTTTTCCAATCTATTTCTCCCATTCTTGTATAAACCATTTCCAGGTAAGTATTTCCCATTTAATTTTATCTTTTATTCCAAATGTTTCTCATACATATGACAGTATTAATTTACAGCTAACTGAATTTTCTAGTCCCAGCCCAGTGATAGACTTGTGACCTCTCGTTTGAACACCTAGGATTTCACAGCAGCCTCAGACTGCCACACCCTGCCAAACTTTGAGAAAATTCTAACCCATGATCCAGGTATACAGCTTAACTCACTCAAACCTTTTCTACTATTTTCATTAAGTACCTTCACATTCTATGGCCACATTTAATTAAAATTAGAATGTTTTCCCCCTACTATTCCTGGAAGCCTTTGAATTTAATAGGACTGAGTTTGACAATAGAATGCTAAGTTTTGGACTAAAATCAAAATGAAACAAATAATTTTTGTAAATGTTGTTGAAAACAGATTGGGAGGCACTAGTTTATGTGCCATTTGAAATGGTAGACTGGAATTCTGTACTAAATGCATGATCAGTTCAGAACATTGTGGGCCAAACAGAAAGAAGCTCTACTGTCCATTGTTGAGCCAGTGGTACACTGTCAATATCTGTGTTTCTCCTGCCCCACATCGGGATATCCCAAAACCACAGTAGTCTTCTCAGTTATAGTGTCTCCAGCCTTGCAGGCTGCAGATATCAACAAATGGCTTCACTAATATTACATCCTATTTTGACTGGAATTTCTCAGGCCCGTTTACAATTTCCTGTTGCGTGGAACATAAAACGTGTCTGATTGTTTGTTTCAGACCAAAATTCTTTTTGCATCATCTTTGGCTACTCCATGAATTCATGCTCCAATCATCTTTTGCTTCCCTCACTTAGTTAATTACCAATGGCTAGGGTTTTTCGTGGTTTCAGGAAATGAGACCACCCCAACCCAGATTTATATCTTCCACACCACAGACATCAGCTAGCTAAACACTTTTCCAAAGCAGTTTCCTGAAGATACCATCAGTAATCTTGAAACACTAATGCAGTCAGAAAACAGCCCTCAAATATTTTGAGCCTCTAGATTTAGAAAAATCAGAAATCCTTGCTATCTTCTCCACAGTGCAGAAAATCCTCCCTCAGACCTGGTCCATACAAAAAGTGCTACATCAATTTAAAAACTAATCTTGATAAACTGGAGCAAAGCCCTGTTTAACTCTTGCTTAAGTTAGTTTCTTATTTATATCAGCTTAATTAATTGTCTGGTTTCCTATTGATAAATCAGCAAGTTTTAAACTGTTGAAGGTGCACCCACATTAACAATTCATACTGGTTTAAGTAGATTGAATTTTAGGGCAATTTTACACTGTGAAAGTATAGAAAAGGGGCTAAAAAGAGACAGTGTTGCTTTGTAGTTAGCTCAAGGCACCAAGTAAGGAAGCCTGGGTTCTGTTCCCAGCTCTATCAGTGTCTGACTGTGTGACCTTAGTCAAGTCACTTAACTTATTATTATCCCTATAAAACAAACAGATATTATCCAACACAAGTGTTCAGGTCGTAGTATCCACGTAACTTTTTTCTTTCTATGCCAAACTGGATCCTCTAGCTGCTGGCAACTGGCTGGGCTGGAGCACACGATGCGCTAAAACACTGTTTTTCACTCGAGTCTATGGAAATGAATGAATCTGCCAAACCAAAAATAGTAGGTGGTGTAATTGTACCTGAGGAGTATAGTTAAAGGCGGCTTCCATCAGGTACTGTTGCAAGCCTCTGTCTTGCTTCTTTAATGTCATAACTGCTTTTAATGGTCCAGACAGTGGGAAAGGCAAACCACTACTTTTACCAGGGTAAGACATTTCAGAACACAATTGCCAGCCAAAAATCTTGGACACTGGTGAAACACAAGAGCATTGGGTTCAGTTAGAACAGCATTATCATTAAGTCAAGAGGACACACAGAATACCTGAGAAGAATTACTAACATGTAGATTATTCTGAAGTAATGAGATGAGAAGAAATTCACAATTGTGTCAAATGTGCTGTTTGTTATGATTCAGACCTCTATACATATTTGAAGGTGATTTAATTTTGTACGATAGATACAATATCCACAAGCCTACCTTCCTCACTAGTGCAGGATTTGCTTTCTATATGGTCTTGGAAACCTTCAATATTTTCCATCCCATCCATTGTTGTGAGGTAAAATTTGGAACTATAACAAAGAAATGCAAATAGTCATTTTAAAATGATTTATTTAAATCACCACTACAAGTTTTTACACATAATTGCACTGATTTGCCTCTCTTTCAGGTCTGTTTCATCCTCTCCTAGCTGGAAAAATTATTATTAGAAAGGTGATGTTCTACTGAGGTCTCTACATGTTTATATTCATTGGAGTGCAAGTCTCTTCTTTGTGGAAGTCTTGCAAAAAGCTTATGCACCATTTTAAGCCCTAATAGGGACTTAAGTAGTGCATAGATGGGCCTCAGCACAGGGGTGAACTTGCCCCTAGAAGATGAAGAACAATCCTTACTCTAATCTTTATTCTAACCCTTACTCTTTAGAAGTAGAACAATCCTATAGGGTCTGATTCTCCTCAGATTCACACCATTGCAACTCCATTGACTTCAGTGGAGGAACTCCTAATTCACACTGAGGACAGTGAGCAGAGAATAAAGCCCATAAGATTGTACAGAGGAGGCAGCTCCTATCCAGTGAAAAGGAGGGAGACAGTGCGTATAAAATAGTGAGGGATAAAAACAAACAAGTCCAGAGAATTTAAAAGCAGCAAATTACAAAGAACTCTGTGTTAAATTGTGAGCTGCCGAGGATAGCAGTGTTTCTTGCTTATACTTGCTGGCAGGTGAAGGATGATGCCATGAACAGGTGCCATCCATTTTGTCTCACTCCTTCTCCACACAGCCATACTCTCGTCCATAACAAGGGAGCACCAAACCCATGAAAGAGGGTGCTGTGAAGTTGGAAAGTGGGAGGACAGATGCTGCTGTTTAGACACAACTCCTCTCCCAACTACTTCAGTCCAAGTTAAGGTAATTCCTGGCCCTCATGCTTCTCTTCTCCCCACCAATTTAGGGTATGGCCTGGCCATCAATTATGTCTCAATCCTGAATTTCTTGCCGGACTTCACTGGGAGTTAGGGAGTGCAAAGACTCCACCCTTGACAGGCATGAAAGGGTTAATAAAGTAGAAACAGAAATAAAATTAATTTAACATTATGGTAAGATGATTATTTAAGATTATTCTGAGATGAAAGTGTTGGGTGTGAGGAGAGAGAGAAGTGTGCATTTGAATTGGACGGACATCACACGACACTGAATTAGTTGCCATAAACCAAATACTTGTGCCATCTACAGATTTGCCTCCTTCCCATTCAGTGTGAACTACAGCTTTCTAATTCTGCTTTGTCTTTTAGCTGAAAACCCATCATAAGTAAATTCATGCTCTATCCCTTGATTCGTCTATGATTGTGAAAGCCCCTGAAGACAGTGTGTAAAACCAAGAAACTGGTGTAAAAAAAAAAAAAAAAAAAAAAAAAAAGTAGCCATGCTGTAAATGTTCTATAAATCTGTTGTCACATCTAAGAGGCTAGAGCATGTGGTTTATAATATGTCAACACATCCAGCCATCTTGCTGATCCAGAATTTCCACTTGGATTTCTGTCAAATCTGAAAGTAAGACGAAAAGAGAAAACTGCTGGAAATATACACTACAAAGCCTAGCCCGCATTAGCACAAACAATTCATCAGTTTAACTTCTGGAAGCTGTTGAGACATGAAGCATCCTTTACCCAACATTCAGTGATGTCAGCAGGTACCCACCTGCAGTGTACACCTCATAAAACATGGTATACCAAATGAGCTCAGGTATGTTACTACATACTATCAATCTGCAAGGGTAAAGTCACATTCTTGCTGCGCTAGCGCAATTCCCAGAAATATAGACTGCTTGGCTGCAAAAGCTCCAGAAAAGACAGAGCATTGCTAGTCAGTAAGAAACTGGGGAAAGGAGAGGAATTATCTTTTGCAGCTCATTACTGTCATGTCTCTAATTAAAACAATACTGTACTGAGAAGTGGTTGTGATATGATTATCTCTCACTCTGATAGGATGTACACAGTTATAGTACATATAGCAATATAATCATACAGTATAATAAGAGTAAAATTCTCCCATATAGGCATGCATTGTTAAACAGGAATTTCACGGTTACCCTGTTATCATATAGATAATTGATAATGAAAGTAATTGTATATGCTGCTAGACAGCCCTACTGCTTTGACCCCAGCCAGATCTGACTATTTCCCTGACTTTTGACATCAGTCTTGGATTTAAATACCACTTTGATGACCATGCAATATGACAATCTTCAGCCTATCGAGTTCTTCTTGTTATTTCAACTCTTGCCTTCCACGATGCCCTTTCACAGATAGGAACAATGCCATTGCATTGCTGGTCATATTTCTGTTTAGTTTGTCATATACATTGTATCAGATTTCCACCCCTCATTGCCTTCTTGCTGAAACACATTGTTATCATATGCAAGACACTTCACCTTACTGCTTCTGAGATGACCCACAAACACCTTCCTTTTACAAGCCTCAGATCAAAACCAGCTGCTTTTGCTAATATAAAGTTTAAATACATTTTCACCAAGTGGTCACCGCAAAACCATACAGAAGAACCAAAGGAAATAATGCACTGTTCACGTCTCATGATCCCAGTGGCCACTAGAGCCTACAAACATTTTCATCCCCAAAGTTACGCATTCTCACGAAGATCAAGGGGTAAACCGATTCTCTTCTGTGGGCCAGCAAAACATACGAGAATCCTAATAACTTCAGAGACCAAGAGTCAAACCAGTTTCACTTTCATGCCCCACCAACCATTAACCTGTGTTGAGAATCATAACGAAGAATCAAAAACCTTCTGTGTTTTCTCTGTCCTTACTCAGCAGAACACCTACTAAAGCAATGGGAGTTATGCCCGAGAAAAAAAAAAAATCAAGCAAAAATTGAACAAAGATATCAGGATTTGGCAATGCTTTTTTCCACTTTTATTAGCTCCTACTAGGCCTTCATAAACATTATATTGAAGATCTGAAGTGTGAATACACCCAATAAGTGTCTATTTGCAAAATGGCAACTTTGTACGGGACATAGCTACATCATACCAAGTCACCTTGTTCAGTTTAGTATCAAAGTATCATAGAGTATCAGGGTTGGAAGGGACTTCAGGAGGTTATCTAGTCCAACCCCTGCTCAAAGCAGGACCAGTCCCCAACTAAGTAATCCCAGCCTGGGCTTTGTCAAGTCTCTGGCCTTAAAAACCAATCAGGAAGGAGATTCCACCACTTCCCTAGGTAACCCATTCCAGTGCTTCACCACCCTCCGAGTGAAAAGGTTTTTCCTAATATCCAACCTAAACCTACCCCACTGCAACTTGAGACCCCCTTACTCCTTGTTCTGTCATCTGCTACCACTGATACCACTGAGAACAGTCTAGACCCATTCCTCTTTGGAACCCCCTTTCAGGTAATAGAAAACAGCTATCAAATTCCCCCTCGTTCTTCTTGTCTGCAGACTAAACAATCCCAGTTCCCTCAGCCTCTCCTCATAAGGCATGTGCTCCAGCCCCCTAATCATTTTTGTTGCCCTCAACTGGACTCTTTCCAATTTTTTCACTTCTTGTAGTGTAGGGCCCAAAATTGGACACACTACTCCAGATGAGGCCTCACCAATGCCGAATAGAGGGAAACGATCACATTGCTCGATCTGTTGGCAATGCCCCTACTTATACAACCCAAGATGCCATTAGCCATCTTGGCTACAAGGGCACACTGTAAAGTTACTATAGCTACTGGAAGAAAACTGAATTCAAATTTAGAGTCCCACACTGTTAAGAAACCTGCCAGCTACGATAAGATTTTAGAATGTTATCATTGTTAGTGTTCTCTGGATATTGTGTAACCCCACACCTCCTGGGTGTGGTGTTCTGTCCCATCTAGTGGCACCGAGACCACTTAGAGAGATAAAATGAGTCTGCTCTACAGCCTTAACTAACAGCTCATTGGCTTTTAGCTCATGCGGTAGAGGCTCATGCACTAAGCTCCAGGGGTCCAGGTTCAGTGTCAACGCCAATGACCGCGGTCTGTCAATGTTACAATTGCACTCATCTGTTCTTACCTGAAATCAATTATCTCCATGGATTCTTCAGGGGTGTTCAAGAAAACTTTAAGTTCTTGTCCTTTTTTCACCTGGATTCCTCCATCAAGGCTGGTTGATGTCCTCAGTCCTGTTACCCAGTTCAAGCCAGCTCTTCCCAAATTCCCCACAATTCCCATTTGGGCAGAAATCTGGATAAAAGCACTGGCAAGAAATGCAAAGAAACATGGTACTTTTCAGAGACAACTTTCTTTATTTACCAACATCATTATCTAAGCCACAGGCTTCTTATCCTCTATAGCACCCTACATGTTTAATAGCTAACTTTCAAATTGGGGTGAACATTTTGTTTTTTAAAATAACTTTGAAATTTTCAGACACACACATCTTAATACGAGCCGCAGCAAAAGTCTGTGTTGTAACAGAGATGTATACAAGCGGAGGAATTTAGATCTGGATTCAAATCCAAACGCCACCAGAAGAGACAACAGAAGTGGTTGGATCCTGTGTTTTGGTTCAGGCCCATCTCTATTTATACATGACACAGCAAAGTTCAAGTAAATTCAAAAACATAGCTAAAAATATGGTAGTGTTGGGTAAGCTAATACAGGGCTAGATCCCCTACTCTGGTATAATCTGAAATATAGCTCTATTGACATCAACTGGATACATTTGACCTATAATGCAATTTATTCTCATCTTCAAAATTAATTCACAATATCACAGATTATGGAGTGATGCTCATCAACATAGAGGAATAAGTGGGTATACATTTTTTAACCATTAGCCTCAAAAGAAGGATGAAATACTTTGGTCTCCCACATTTAATTTCTGGGGCAAGGATTTCTATCCATAGCTCAGAAAAATCTTTAAATCAACATCTCATCTTCAGGAAACTTCGCTGGAAAGTGGTAAAGTTGCAGAAGAACCATGTGAACATGGAAGACAAACACAGGAAGTGTATAACTTATATAATTGGATTCAAAACAAGCCCTCACTCCCAATATTTCTTTTTTAACAGGGCTGCTTGGTAGGAACACAGCAAAAAAATATTCCTTCCTGAATAACTTCAATGGAATGGCCTCATACAATTAAAAAGCACTCAGACCATCCTCCAAGTCCCATTGGAAACCAAATCATGGCGATCCCTATGAAATCCAAAGGAGAATCAGCTGTAGTACAAGAAAAACAACTCAAGAGATCACCTGCCTGCAAACATCTGGAAGTCTGACTTAGAGGCACTATTGGTGGGCTGGCTAAAAGAGCAGGGCTGGAGAAGCACAATAATAAAGAATTTAAAATTAAATCGACATCATAAAAAACTGCTGCTTCCTGATAACATGGCAACATATAGCACACTCATGGTTGCTGAATAGTTCTCCTTGGATTTACTAATTGATTGCAGGGCACATCCACACGGAACTTGTGTCTAAAGCATCACTACATTCTCCTCACTGTCAGAAGTGTGTTGAAGTACTAAATACATGGTAACACTTTGCAGTTGTATAGCACTTTACGTCCACATGCCTTATAAAAGTGAGTTTGTATTATTAATCTCATTTTACAGATGAGAAACGTAAGGAACAACGGATATATCTACATGGCAATAAAAGACCTGTGGTACAGCCAGGGCTGGCCCGGCCAGCTGACAAGGGCTTGTGAGGCTTGGACTGTGAGGCTAAAAATTGCAATGTAGACATTCGAGCTCAGCCTAGATCTGAAACCCCAGAAGAAGTTTTTAGCCCTGCGAGCCTGTGTCAATTGACCTGGACTCTGAGACTCAGCACCACAGGGGTTTCATTGCACTGTAGACATACCCAAAAAGGCAAAAATGTCCTGAGGCAGAAGCAGAGCCAAAGTCTCCTGATTCCCATTCACATGTTCCACACACTAGACCATGCTGCTTCTCTTCTGTTACTAGTTCTTAAAAACATCAACCAAGCTCTTTCAAAGGTTCCTAGGATACATTTCATGAAATTGGTATACAGCCCACAGTCTCTAATCATAGTATGGTTCAAAGTAATTGCAGGTTAACTACAATGTACCTGCATTATAAAGTTTATCTGCTCCCTACTATCTTTTACCTTGGCTTGATATATCCATTTATGAAAAAATTTGATCTTTGTTTGAAATCCACATTCCCTTTGATTTTTACATTGGTTGCAGCTGAAGCATTTAAAGCCAGTCTAACTTGAAAGCCTGAAATTGATGGAAAGAGCAATTCCTCAGTAGCCAGACTCAGTCTTCTATTAAACTGGAACTCTTGCCCCTATAGTAAAATAATGAAACAAAATAAAATTGCTATGCCTATCAAAGTCAGCCACAAGGATTTTTCCAGACTTTTGCTTTGGACAGAACCATTTGCTGTGTTTTCAGTAGCATTTCCCCTTCCATAGGGAAGTCCCTTTCACTGAGCTGGATTTAGAAATTAATGAGAAACAAGCACCAAAACTTATCTTTGGCAAGGGCACAAATGGAGATAGAGTAAGCCCTGGGAGTGTTTAAAGACAAGGTATTATTTTGCTCTGAAGTAGGAACGTTTTTGGACAAGAACAGGGACAAGCATAATCAAGACATTAAACCAAATTTTGTTCATAGTTACCCAGACACATCACCTTCTTTTCCGACTCCAAGTAGATGCCATGTATTTCCCAGTCTTAGAAGTTCCTAAAATATATTCTGATTTTGTTTGATTTAAACAAATAATAATCCCTGTTCTTCACCCCCTTACATATCAGTTCAAAACTAGTTTCTCCAACCACCCACTTTCAAACAGCAAAATGGCTCCGTTTACCTTTAGAAGCTTGACAGCCAGCTCCACCAGATTCAGGGAATAATGTTTCACTTGCTTCTTTATGTCCTCACAGTCCAGAAAGCTGAGTTCATTTCCAAAAAT
Organism: Dermatemys mawii; assembly: GCA_007922305.1. Classification (NCBI taxonomy): domain Eukaryota; kingdom Metazoa; phylum Chordata; order Testudines; family Dermatemydidae; genus Dermatemys; species Dermatemys mawii. Next base: position 19,807,116 of record ML677381.1, on the reverse strand, counting down.
CTTGATGCTCAGTTCACATTTCAGCTCCTTCTTTTTTCCCATCCTTTCAGTAAACTGACAGAGTGGTACAGAGCTATTTAGGAACAGAGGCTATTTACACAAAATGTCATTCAATCTCACAGCAAACATATTGCCAGTGCAGTTCAGATCATTAGAAGAGGGGATTGGGGGTGGGGGAGCATTTGAACCCACACAAATATGACAAGCCACATGAGCCCGTGGTTATTAGAATCATAGAATATCAGGGTTAAAAGGGACCTCAAGAGGTCACCTAGTCCAAGCCCCTGTTCAAAGTAGGACCAATCTCCTGACCTTAAAAACCTCTAAGGAAGGAGATTCCACCACCTCCCTACGTAATCCATTCCAGTGCTTCACCATCCTCCTTGTGAAAAAGTTTTTTCCAATATCCAACCTAAACCTACCCCTTTGCAACTTGAGACCATTACTCCTTGTTCTGCCATCTGGTATCACTGAGAACAATCTAAATCCATCCTCTCTGGAACCCCCTTTCAGGTAGTTGAAAGAAGCTATCAAATCCCTCTTCATTCTTCTCTTCTGCAGACTAAATAGTTCCATGTTCCCTCAGCCTCTCCTCGTAAGTCATGTACTCCAGCCCCCTAATCATTTTTGTTACCCTCCGCTGGACTTTTTCCAGTTTTTCCACATCCTTCTTGTAGTGTGGGGCCCAAAACTGGGCACAGCACTCCAGATGAGGCCCTACCAATGCAGAATAGAGGGGAATGATCACATCCCTCGGTGTGTCCTGTACAGCATTCCACACACCAAGGATCAGCTACTTTCCACCAGGAGCAGAAGTGATAGCTGCTCCCAGGTGAGCATACTCAAGATGGGTGAGTGAAGTGGCTCCTGAAACACTGAACACTGCTGTGCCAGCCACACTAGTGCTACAAACCAGACACAGATACGGCTTTGGGGAAACAAAACCGCCAACCTCCCTGGAATAATCATGGTGTTCCGGGGAGGTCGGTGCTTTTGTTTGTATAATTTTTGGTGGCGCCCAGAATGGGTCCAAGCAGAGCCATCCCATCCATAGGACTGACCGGGGCAACTGCCCTGGGCCTAGCACTTTGCAAGGCCCCATGCTTCACGGGAACGTGAGGTGCAGGGCGACCTGGGGAGTTAGTGAGAGGCCTGGCACTGCCAGCAGTGAATAACCTGGCCACAGCCCACCCTGCTCCACTCCGCCCTGTGGAAGGGGTAGAATGGTGTGGGGAGGGGGTGGAGCAGAAGCAGGAGACTGGGGAGTCTTGGGGGAAGGGGCGGAACAGTGCTCAGTGGGCTGGGGCCAGGTTGCTCACTGCTGCCGATGCAAGGCCCCCCACTAACCCTCTAGGCCACCATGAACCCGCATCCCCCTGAAGTGCGGGCCCCTCCAAAGCACTGGGCCCAGGGTAGCTACCGTGGTCCGTCCTATGGACAGGATGGCTCTGAAAACAGAAGCCCAAACATAGGTGGGCCTCCTCCACCATCCTAAATATTGGTGGAGCACAGGCAAAATGGGCCCATATAAATCACAGCCTCTGGGAATAATAATCTTTGATTCTTGCTGTGAATGGAACTCACCCATCCTATTGGTGCCTCCAGATGTCACTAGCCTTCACTGACTGCACCCCTGACTACAATGTTGAGGAAGTTGCAGAGGTGGACATATTGGAGTCATGTGGCTCCAAACTGTTGAGAAAATCTATTTGGCTATTTCTCCATATGTCCCTATATAATAATTTTAGTAAAACTGGTTGAATTTTTTTAAAAATTTTCAACTTCAACAAAAATGGGGCAAATATTTTCATGAAATTTTCATGAGTTATCCCCCTAGTTTTCTTTGCCAGCTTTATTTCAGGGGCTGTATGTCCTTAAAACTTTCAACCTTAAATCTATGTGATGATTTAGGTGTTCCAGCTTTACTGCTTCTCAAATTGTGAATGAGTCTGTGAAACCGTATCATGCTAAGCCTATCTATACATGGACCCACTATGAGTTAGCAGGGTCATGTCATATATCTCTGCCAAGCTGGAGATAAAGATGGATGGTCATCACTCAGTGATTGTCTAGTCAAAGTAACAAAGAGTCTTGTAGCACCTTACAAGACTCTGTCGTTTTTGCAGACCCAGACTAACATGGCTACCCCTCATACTAGTCAAAGACAGACACTTTGGGACAATGGGTTTGCTCTAGCTAGGAGAAGACACTCTCTCCTCTTGCTCTGATTGGAAGCAGTGAAAAGTTACCAAAAGGCAGAACAAAAAAAGCAGGTAACCCCGGCATGAATCTACAAAGGGACACATGGGAGAGGAGGGGGGAAAACAGAAGACAGCCATTTTGCACCAGACTAAGATAAGAGAGGCTGCTGCAGAGGCATGGCAGGTAAGGGGACAAAGTACCCAGCATGCCTGAGGGAACATAGATGAGCTCCCAAGGGAAGGGTGAGCTAGTGAGGAACATTGCATTTAGGAAGTGTTATTGTTCTCTGTATGATCTGTGCTTGCTTGTGCTTTATGTATTACAGGTAACAGAGCATGAATGTGTTAGACTCTGAGCAAAGTGTCTCTGAACATGCGTTTCACAATGTCTGCATACCTCTGAATCACAGTTCAGCTCACCCAGAAGCTTCATGCCTTTGGGGTGGAATTCTGGGAAGGGGTGCATTTAAGTAACAGGGGTTTCTTGGTGAGTACAGCTGGTTCTGGGGCCTAGAGTGGTGGTGGAGGAACCCTGTTTCTGAGGAGTTACAGACTCAGTCAGCGACCAGGAAATGTGCCAGAGACACCAAAAGAGGAACTGTCCGCTGTGGCTTCAAAAACTTACACACAGAGACAGAGCCTTGGATTTCCCTCACAGCAGCCCTACTGGATAGCAGAAAGAAGGTGCTTGCTAGGATCCATGACACCCTGGCAGTGCAAAATAAAGTCTATCGTGCAAACATTCACACACACGCTTAACTTTAAGTGTGGGAGCAGTCCCCTATTAATTTCAAAGGGATTTCTTCGGAGTTTGATGTAAAGCACTTGCATGAGTGTATGCAAGATCAGGATCAGAATTTGTATATAAAATAAACACACTAAACAATGATTATAATAATAAAGACCTGAACCAATAAATTTTAACAATTTAATCATTTGTTTCCTGAATAACCATGATCAGACTTTGCCTCTCTCAGGTGTATTTGTTATTTGAACTTATTAGACAACATTGCTTGCTATTAGAAAATTGGCTTGTGTTCGATAGTTGTGATTAGTCAAATAAGTTCCATGGTACTGTGTCTCTCCTCTGATTAGATTAAAACAACATGATATTGCTGGGTAAATTCATAAAAGAAAAATTAAAATTCTCCTTCCCTCTGTATTCACATCAGCCGAAAAGCTGCTTTCTGAGACCACACATGCTAGTGAAAGTTGATTACAGGAATGTCTGTGGAAAGAGGCACAAATACAGCCAGAGAAAATCCAAGCACAAATATTGTTAAATTTAGTGCTCACAGAAATTTGTTTCTGTTATCTGCTGAGCTCTAACATCAATCATGTGTAGACTCCCATAAACCGCAGCTGTCTCAGTTTCCAATTTAAAAAAAAAAAAAAAAAAAATTGTAAATATAATGTACTTCAAAAAGACCAGACTTTCTGAGCAATTGGGGTAATTTAACAGATTATAACTCAGCTGTTGCAGCCAGTCCCCACCACCTCTCAGTCAGTTCTGCCCAGAGCATGACTTGCTCCAAACTCTAATCTTCATTCCATTGCATCTTAGAGCACACACAGCTGAATAAAACAGACAGACATCAATAGGAACAAGATTAAGTCTCAGATTATGGAGACACAGCCCGAAGTATTGGTGACATATACCACTATCTGGGAACCAATGCTCTGAGATAATATAACTTCTGCAAAACAGGGCATGATTCTCCACTTCCTTGAATCTTGCACAGTCCTTAACACCTGTGCAAAGTGATTGTAAAACACTGCCACATCCAAAGTGCAGCATTCTACATCCTTTTTGTACAGGAGTTCTAGGCAATTTTAGATCAGACCCAGAGACTACTTTAGAGCATCAGTCTTTACCAGGATATGTATGCTCAGTTACCTTTTTCACTAACTCACTCATCTTATTGTACTTTCCACCTGGACAGCTCTGCTTTGCTTTTCTTAACTTGGGCTTGGCACCGCTGGTCACAAGACGATCTCTATGGCTGTCTCTCTTTGAAGTCAGCTTCTTTTGTTTGGGTTTTCCATCTGCCTCCCCTGGATTTTCCGTCTTGGAGTTTCTTTCATCGGTATTTGTAAACAAGTATTCACTAAAAGTGGCAGAGTGTTGGCCAACCATCTTCTGCATGAGATCTTCTGCATTCTCTAACCGTACGTTAAACTAGAGGAAAATATATTTAGAAGACCACACATAGCTGACATAACCATGTCCATACTCAGCAAATAGAAATTTAATTACCAGCACAGCTCTAGATTGGCAAAATGTAGGCTTCTATAGCAACAATGAATTAGCCATACCAGGCCAAACTGTTAGTCCATTGACTCCATTATCCTGCCTCAGGCAGTGGCCAAAACTAGATGCCTCAATAATAACTTCCATACTGCAACTATAGTCAACCATGTCATGCTCTATATCGGGGAAACATTGCTTAATCTGACAGCAATCCATTTGCATCCTGAAGCATGTGTTCTGGCTACCCCTAGTTAAGCATGTCACAAATAATATTGGTTGTAAAATTACACACACTTTTTTTCTGCGCTATAAGTTCGGTTCTGTTCAGAAAGCTGACTAACATGGCAGTATGATCAATATCCAATTGGTGCACATTTCATGTAAAAAGACTTTTTTTTCCTAACCAATCATCCTGCAAATGGCAACTTGGGGGTCTGAAAATTAAGTTGAATTCTTTCCCTCCGGGGCATCTTCATAAGCAATAAAGATTCTGAAGGCCAAACTGCACCTTCAGTTCTAGCTGTGCAATTCCAGGTATAACTGAGGGCACAATTTAAAGACAATGAGGCTGCATATGGGTCACCATTTTGTAATGACCACAACCACGAGTTGATAGCAGGAATTGAACCTGGCACCTTCAGCAACAAAAAGCACTCTTGAAATAAAGGAGTAACTCTGTTGGGTTGCAGCCAGCTCCCATTGAAGCCAATGAAAAGATTCCAAATGACTGCAATAGGCGCTGGACTGGGGTTTAGCTGGCAGCAGTACTAGACTTTCTCCACGTGGATAAGGCACAAGTGCAGGATATGAGCTGCTTGGCTACTCTGCTACAGTAGAGAGAGTTTCAATTTGAACACAGATTAGCCTGTTAATTGAAGTGTTGAAAGATCTGATTTGTGTCCAAGCTTTCATAAACTCACCAGATGAATCCATACAATATTCATTAATCTCAGGAAAAAATAAGATTTCTTCATCAAGTTGTATAACTGGAAACTATGCCCAGAAACTATAAAGCACTTACTTTTATTTCAGTACACTAGGCTTCCCATGAAAAGGGAAAAAACAGAATTTACCTCCAGTAGATTTATTGCCTGCCCTAGGGTGTGTACAGTCAAGTTTGTCATTATTGATCGTGGGATGAAAGATGCAGGAGAAAAGACCAGTGCTGCCTCCATATTAGCACCTGCAGTTTCTGCAATATAAAATATCAGACATCGGGTCATTTTAAGATCAAATATTATCATTTGCTTTTCAAGTTCCAGCCTTTCACTGGGAAATGGCAGGAAGAAAACAATCCGCAACTGATCAATCTGTTTGTTAACCCTTTAACATAGCAAAAACTCAATGGACACCACTATATGCACAAATCCCAGCTTACCCACAGGAAGCAGCATTTATGGTACAGTATATGTCTTACATCAGGGGTGGGCAGACTATGGCCCGCAGGCCATATGTGGCCCACCAGCCATTTTTATCCAGCCCGTGAGCTCAGGCCGGGGAAGCGGTGCCAGTGGCCCTGCACTCTCAGGCCAGGAAGCCAGGCCAAGCGCTGCGAGCCACGGGGCCTCGCGTTTCCAAGCCAGAGGCCAGCTCTGCGCCCAGCTGAGCATGGTAAGCGGGGTGGGGGAGGGTCTTAGGTGGTGGGATCCCGACAAGGGTGGTTAGGGTGGGTAGGTTTCGGGAAGGGGCAGTCAGGGAACAAAAAGCAGGGGGGCTTAGCTAGGGGACAAGGAAGTGGGGGTTGGATGGATTGGGGGTTTCTGAGGGGGGCAGTCAAGGGGCAAGAACTGGATGGGGGTCAGATAGGAGGCGGGGCCAGGCTGTTTGGGGAGGCACAGCCTTCCCTCCACACAATTTTGAACCCCAATGTGGCCCTCTGGCCAAAAAAGTTCACCCACCCTGTCTTACATATAATTAAAGAAGAAGAGTTTTATAGTACATGAGCAAAAATACTAATCAGACTTTCCTTCTGAGAAACTAAACACAGATATGCACGGGTAAAAAAAAAAAAAAAAAAAAAAGAATTTGCCTTAATCTCCTCTCACATCAGTGTAAATCCACTAAAGTCAACACAGGTGCATCAAAATAAAAACAATGCAAGTGACAGGAGAAACAGGCCCCAAGTATTTCAGAGAGAGTTCTGTTTAGTGGTATATGCGGTGCCTAGTGGTATGGGGCTTACTACTGATACACAGGAAGACAAGGGGTGAACTCAGGGAACCTCCTCCCTAAGTCAGCTTATAATACAGAGGAAGCTCAGTTGCTAATCATGTCTCCTTAGTGTCCATGATAGCACTGGCCTGAACACCACTCTTGTAGCTGCTCTGGAGGTCCATGCCCTGCAGCCCCTATGGAAGAGATTGTTGTAAAGTCAAAGGAATTACTGGAAAGTACTAAAACAAAGTCTATTGTATTTGATTTTCCATTCACTCACATCTGTTGTACACCCTTACATTCAATGGAGTGACCACTGATTTGCACCAACAGAAGAGAGAGCAGAATCAGGCCCCACGTTTGCATATCTGGGTTCTATTAATTCACAAAAATTAATATGTTCTTTGGGAAAGTGAGGAATAAAAGATCAAGAAACACACCCAGGGATTTAAAACATGCACATGCGGCCCAGGGTCCAATCTTAAAGCACAACATACCTGAATGGAAAGTGACTTCTGAATACGAGGAATATTTCCATATCTCCCAGTCAAACTCTCTGCTAAGAATGTCATCAGGAAGAGAATCTCTAAGATGTTGCTTCAGTGGATCATCTGTCTCCAGGAGCTGAGAGAGGTGACTCCAAACAAAAGAACCCACTTAAATTAGACAAAGAAAGCGCCTTGTCAATCACAGAAGAGGGTTTTTTATTTTTTAATTAAATAAGATACAATACCAGATTCTTCACTTATTTACACCTGTGCAAATCCAGAGTCACTACCCCAACTGCACTGGGGTTAACTCCAGTTTACATCAGTGTAACAGAAATCAAAGTCTAGCCCACTGCTAATCTCATCACTGGTAGTTATTTAAAACACCCACTTTTACCGCATCCTAGTAAAAGCCAGAGTTTGTTCTGTTTCAGTGATGGTACTTACAAACTTTCCAATTGCTGTAGTTAACTAACTAGTATTTAAAAGATAAAAACCACTGAATACTGCAAATAGTGAGGTTGGTTATTTTTAGTAATAAGTATAGAATAGCAGTAGGGAATGCTCTGGATTGGAGGTACAATGGATGTGCTGCTCAATACCAACAGTGTAACTCCAATGATTTAGAATTATTCTGGATCTACATTAGTGTAACAGAGCAGAATCTGGCTCTCTGGGACCAAATTAACCCATAATGAAGAGGTCACTCTGTTATGTAATTACATGAAAAAAACTATTAAGACATCATTAAGGGTGCCCATGCAAACTTAATTCAATCCCCTTGTAAGCACGAATTATGATCGGTTTTCCCCAACATCACTTAGGAAGTCTATGGAAAAATCTGAAATGGAACCTTGCTCTCCTTTGTTTCAATCCAGTGCCTTAAACACAAGAGAATGGTCTCTTCTTGGACCCTGCTGCTCCATTTTACTGTCAAGCTCTGTACTGACTTACACAAAGATCTTGTACAAATAGTCACATAATTAAAGACTGCATACGCAGAACGGGGTTGAAACAAGATTGTATGGGCAACCCAACACTGGCATTTCCTAAATCGTGAGTGCCTGGACTTTGCAACTCTAACATTCTTGTAATGAAGTTTTTGGCATATGATTTCTTAAGTTGTTTTTAAAAAGCAAACTGAAAAAATTATATCATGGTGACTTATACTGACCCCTTACATGGGTCTTCAGCAGAGTCAGAACTCACAGCTTTTAAATCTGTAGCACAAAGCTTGATTACTTAAGCTACAAGTTACTGGCAGCAGCAGTAGGCTTTTTTCTTCCAGGTGGATCACCTGCTATATGGCACATACTTTGCCAGTGGCTTACACAAATGGTTGATTGAAAACAAGGAAATCTGGGGAATCAGGAATCTTGTGTTCCACCCTGGTTTTAAAATACAGTCTATTTGCTACAAACAGCATAGCCAAGCATATAGATTAGGCACGTTTATTGTGGAAGGCAATTCCTGCTATTGCTGCTGCATTGTTCCTTATCCCCAGAGCTTTAGCACTGTGCCTGGGAGCACATTCACAGTATGTCAGACTAGTTAGAGAGCTCTCAGGATATGTCTACAGTGCAATTAAAAACCCACAGCTGACCCGTGCCAGCAGACTCGGACTAGCAGGGTTCAGGCTGTTTAACTGCAGTGTAGACTTCTGGGCTTGGGGGCCCTCCCATCTCACAGGATCCTAGAGCCCGGACTCCAGCGTAAGCACAGAAGTTTACATTGCAATTAAATAGCCCCTCAACCTGAGCTACGTGAGTCCAAGTCAGCTGGCATGCACCAGCCGTGGGTGTCTAACTGCGGGATAGACATACTGTGAGAATCTGGGCAGTATGCTTAGTGCAGAGGGAACGTACCGAGATTCTGAACTCCAAGCCTCTAACAAGCCCTGCTAAGCATGTGCAAATGGTGATTTTTCAAAATTTTAAAACTTGACCAAAACTAGAGGTATTTTCATGGGGACAGCAGGAAGTCTCTTTGTCCCTTGGAACATCCCCCTTGCCAAATTTCAAGTCCCTATTTCAAAGAATGGAGGCACTAGAATGCCTCAAAAATTATCTGAAAAAACAACATTGGCCGCATGATCAATTATTCCTAGGGTGACCAGATGTCCCAGTGTTATAAGGACAGTCCCAATTTTTGGATCTTTCTTTTATAGACTCCTGTTACCCCTGTCCCAATTTTTCACACTTGCTATCTGGTCCCCCTAATTATTCCCTAATCTCCTTCTCAGAAATGGCAAACCCATTTTGGTGAAACTTTAAAATGAAATTTAAAAAGTCTGGCTGGGATGAAGAGCAAGCACAGAAAATACTGGCATAAACAGTTAAAGTCTGGCAAAGTTAAAAGCATTTGAAAACAGATTTACAATGGAAGTTTTAGGCAACCTTAAACAGACATCACTACCAGCTCCACTTACAATATCACCTAAATAAACTCATGTAATGAGTACTTTTCTCAAGATTTACAATTGCATGTACAATTCTGTTTCCATCTTACAAGACAACTGGCAATGAAAGCTCTTTACATAAAGTAAATAAGTTGGAGGCTGTTATATTTTTGGAACCCAGTTCTCTAACAGGAGACTGCCAACTGCTTGCTGCACTGGCTGCAGAGATGAGTTCCCATGCTCCAGCTTCACATGTAGACCTGCAGTATTTATGGTTGTTTGGGGGGTTATAACATAGCTTGATTTTTCATGTGTTTTTATTCTGAACAAGAATCCTAAAAACCAATGTGAGCTTTATGCCCCAAAAGGCATCTATTACCCATGAATCTATTATATGACGAGTGTAAATTCCACATGCTCAGAAGCCCAACAGAAAAATCAAGGCAGTTTCTAAATTTTAGAGTTATTGCCCTCAATGACTGGTGCAACCAGACAACAGTTGTTGATTTCTGTGCCAATCTGGCTCATAAATTAAACTAATACAGATTTTCTCTTTTCCACACCAGGTTACAGAGAAGAGGATCACTATCAGTGCTAATTCTAGACAGGTTTAAAAGCACTTGATCAAATTATAATTATTTCTTGTTGACTATGGTGAAGTTGCTTCTAGAAAATCCCTCCTTCATCCCAAATCCTGCGTTATCTTAAACGTGTGTTGCTTTTGTATAGGAAGCTGGTGAGATTCTTCACTTCTGTGTAACCCAGATGCTTGTCATTTTCACACTAGCTGAAATGGCTTCTCCTTTGGAAAATCTACCACATAAACAAAGGCAGTGTTTTAAACCAAGCACAATGGATTTTCTATGCAGCATCAGTTTTCAGTTCAGCATCTAATATCAGCAATCTGACTCAGGTCAGGCAGCAATCAGTCATGGGTTGGACTGGAATTACTGAAACAGGCAGTACAAAGTAAAGAAAAAGACCAATTATTTTGCCTAAAAACTATGTATCTGGGCATATTCCAAATACTGTACATAAGACAGTCAGAGAGATGTTTTAAAATAACATCCCTTCTAATCCAGCATGTTCCCCTTCCTGCATTTTTCTTCTTCTCTGGATTATTAATATTTTGTTGTTGCTGTTTGCCACAGGTGTCGAACTTTAGTCTCTAGTGCACTTCCAGGTGGTCAGAGGAGCTGCTTCTGTATTAATGATGAAGCATCTCTCAGTAAGTCTTGTTGCTATTTGCAAATGAGTCTAAAACACTTAAGGCTTCCAATAAATGTATGATCAACTAAATTAAAATTAATACATCCCTCTCTGTACCTTCAGAATTGTGTTTGGTGTAAATTCAACCATGATTAAATATACAGATGACACCAAAACTGATGGACAACATATGCAAAGGAGGACACTGTTGGACAGCACAGTGTCCCGGAGAGAGAAGAAGAGGTGAAGCTATAGGCCATAAGAGGGTATTCAATATTAATAAATGTATAGTACTATATGGGGTAAACAGCTAATATAAAATGGGGAGCTGGGGAACATTTTGAAGGGACACTGTGAAATGTTGTAAACAGCTTTTGTAATACCTATTACCCGAAATAATTTTCAATAGCTTAGAAATTTTTTATTTTTCTGTTACTTTTTTCCTTCTCCATTCAGCAAACTTTATAATTAGCCATATGCATTTGTAATATAATAAAACTCAGCATGGCCTGCTTCTCTCTCAAGCTCCTTGATGATGTCAGTAGGTGTTCATTAAATGCTGCCAGCGAGGGGAGATCACATTTGATTTTCTTTTGTGCACCACCCCAAATTGTTGACAATTAAAAACGAATAAACAACCCCCCCAAAAAAAATTCGAACAGTTTTAAAGTAGGTAACATGTGGAGTCAAACAATTGGCACCTCACACATCTCTAATAGGAATCAAATCAAAAATCAAGCCTAGAAAATAACATATTTAGGTATTTTTAACATTTCAGTAGCTGTCTCCTGACCTTGGCTGGATGTCTCCTTCTGCAAAGTCTGTTGTACATGCTTAAACAACTCTTCACTCGGACATTTCATTGCTATATAATATGAAGCAATTCTTATTTCTACATCATCATCAGCTGCTTGATATAGCTGGATTAATACAGTACGCTTAAAAAAAAAAAAGATACAGATACTTACTCCTCTAAAAGAATTGAGGTGCATTAATTTCTAGGTATAAGCAACTAGCCATTGCACAAAAATTATGGAGGATAGTAAGTTGTTTTATACAACATCAACAGACACACATATGTATAGCACAGGATCCTGGTCACAAAGTCCCAGGATGCTATACTATTACACAGATTAGGATGGATCCTTTGAGCTAGCATCATCATTAACATAAATGAGTTCAGGATTGGACCCCAACACAACAAACATTAATACAGTTCCAAGTAGCAGAATTTACTAGTCCAGAATCAAATCCTTGGTTCCTTATTCAGAGCCTGATCCTGCTAACAGTTGTGTGTCTGAGTAACTTCTCTTCACATGGGCAGGTCTCCTTCCATATCTTACAGGTGGAAGGAAGTCATTTTGTCCACCCAATGTTCAGTTCATACAGTATCATTTATTCTTTTCTTCTTAATGGTACTGCACGTGACCATTTGTTTTTACCAGTACGTGGCATAAACCATATAACCCAGTTATACCGTTGAACCGCACACAAAATTTCAAGAGATTTCAGTGAGTGCTCTATATTTGTCACACTGACAGGATCAGGCAGAGGGTTTGTCTACACCAGCATTTTACAGCACTGCAACTTTCTCACTCAAGGATGTGAAAGAACACCCCTTCCCCTCACTCCCCCACAAGCCCTGCAAGTTTCAGCGCTGCAAAGTGCCAAAGTCCCCGCCGCAACTCTGCCCCGTCCCTGCCCCTATTTTGACTCCTTCCCCAAATCCCCACCCTGGCCTCGCCATTTCTGCCTCCTCTCCTGAAACAGCAAACAGCTGTTTGGCAGTGGCAAGTGCTGGGAGATGGGGACACTGCGTGCTCAGGGGAGAAGGCGAAGGCAGAGTGGAGGTGAGGTTGCGGGCGGGGGTGGGGGAAGAGAGAGAGGAAGAGCTTGGCTGTCGGCGAGTGCAGAGTACCCACTAATTTTTCCCCATGGGTGTTCCAGTCAAGGAGCACCCACAGAGTCAGCATCTATAGTTGGAGGGTCAAATCCTGTCTAGTCCTTCATCTAGTAAAACTTCTATTGCCATCAGTCCTCCACTCATAGATATAAACATCACAGTGAACATACGATAACTTGTGTGATCAGTAACTATACACTTTATACTTAAATATCTGAGCCATCTTACCCAGAGTTACACCACTTATATGCATTGGCTCAGGGACTGGATTTTCTGACATATGCTCAACAGTGCCGAACACACAGATGGTGCCCAGTGAATAATGCAAAGCATGATGATAATAGTCGACTTTATGGACTCTGTGGATGTAGTTTCTGTTCTTTATTCTGGAATTGGCCTGAATACAGCTGAAATCCTAAGAATCTGAGGCATAAACACATCTGATACCCATACAGCACTCTCTCATTCCTTCCTTTTCTCAATCTCAAACAAAAATGTCTTCAGTTAAAATGTAAAATTACACACCAGCCATTGCTGTACAACCCAGCACGGGGCAGAACCTGCCACTCCTTGGGAATAAAGTGATCTCCTCTCATCTGACGCTCATTCTCCATCCTTCCTGACCTCTGTGCTGCTTTACATGCTGTCAACCACAACATCCATCCCAACCTTCTGGGACCGTTTACTGGAGTCTCAGAGAACTGGCGGCCTTGGTTTTGCTCCCATCTACCAGAGTCCTTTTTTTTTTTGCAGCATGCAGCAGAGAAAGGCTGGTCTCAACTACTAAATAGGGACAGAATTTCAAAGGTTTTTAGGCACCCAAAGATGCAGCTAGATATCTAGTGGGGTTTATAAACCACCAACCTTCTAAGTGCATTTGAAAATCTAACTAGGTGCCAATTCCTTTGAAAATCTGGCCTTTAGTCTGTGCCTCCCTGCCCCATCTGTACAACGGGGATAACAGCGCTACTCTATCTCAGTAAGGGGCTGGGAGGAAAAATGGGTTAGACATTGTGAGGTGCAGACTCAGATACTATGGTGATGTGGCTACATTAGTACCACAGGTAGAGTGGGAACTTCTCTCTACACTGCTAGCCCTTACCTGAGCTTGACCCCTTCTTTTCACCTACACCCCCAAAGCTCCCTTTTTTCTGAATGTAACTTTGGCTCAGCGCTTTGCTGTATTTTTTCTGAGTCTCCCGTGTTCTCTCTAAAACAGGCCTGCACAACTTGGAAAGAAGCGAGGGCCATATTACTGCAAAAAACACAGCTGTGGGCCAAAAAGCCTCGCCCTCACCCCGCCCCCATTCGCTTACCCTCACCCCACCGCTTGGCTTGCCCCACCCCTACTAACCCCCCATGGGCCTCACAGTGAGTCCGTGCAGACCACATGTGGCCCCCGGGCCACATGTTGTGCAGGCCTGCTCTAAAACAACCGCTCCTCCCTCCATGGAGGGATTCCTCTTTTACAGGCTAAACTTCCATATGCTTCATTTAATCACCAGTCCTTTCTTATCATAATCACCTTGCCTCCCTGTCCGAGGGGACCTCTCTTCTGCAGAACTAAGATTTTACACTAATGCTGTGCTGTAGTTAAGAGCTTCACCTGGGAGCCTGTACACTTGTATGAAACTCAGGGGAGGGCAGGGAGCTCCAATACAGCACCATTAACCCACCAACCACTGAACACATTACTTACATTGGCAGCACAGGGAATGCGTCTGAAGGCCTGTATGGCAGCCAGGCGGATTTCAGTAGGGTTGCTTCTCAGGGATGCACAAGCACTCAGGACAGGTGTTAGAGATGTTGCTGCCAGCCCTGCATTTCCAATTGCTTTTAGCACTAGCTGCAGCTGAAAACACAATGCAAGGCAAAATAGGAAACTGAGGACTGGGCTGCTAAAGACATCCCATCACCTGCACAAGATATTTTATTACTTTTATATTATCACATTTTCTTTCAAAATATTCTGCCTAAAACAGATCTCTGCTCACCATTTTATTGCCCCATGGGGAACACTCAGTAATGAGCCACAAATATGAGCAGATCTGTAGAATGAACTGCAGAGGAAAAATTGCTTGGACACAGAATGCAAAGGTATCATTTCAAACACTTCTGTCTCATTACTGTGTTCTTCCTCGTAAAATTTCCGAACAGCAAATACTGAGAGTGTCCTCGGAGATTGCCTGGAATCAACAGTTTGGATCAGAGAAAGTGATAGCAAAATATCTGCCAGAGGATCAGGCCAGGTCACAACTCAAAAGATTTGCAGGCATAGCTATGTCAATTCAGAGTGTAAAACATTTGCACCCCTAAGTGACGCTGTGCCAGCAAAAGCTGATGCAGATACACTGGCAAAAGGAGTCCATATGCTTATGTCGCTTATTTCATTCAGGGAACTAGTATAAAGTACAGCTCCACTAAGAGGGGTTACCACTGTAGTTCTACTGGCAAACCCTTCCTGGTGTAGAGAAGACTGTACATACCCATAGTTTGCTCTTCTATAAACAATACAATGCTTTTAAATAAAATTTGGTTTGGAACTGATGCTGCAAAAGTATCCAAAAGAGTGTGCTCATTCATTTCAGTGTGAAGGCACTGATAGTGAAACAAGTGGGGTAGGGGGACGATTTTCAAATATATGAAAGCTATGTCTCAGTTTGATTATCTATAGATGAAAATGCTGCAGAGTAAAATGCTTAGTGGTAAAGGTTTGGGATTCTGAATGCCATGGCTGATTAAGTCATTTCCCACAATGTTACCACGGTCATTTCCTATACTAAGTATAGAGGAAACCTGAGCAATTTGAGAAACCAATAGGTATAGTACTGCTAGAAAATGGTGACTTTTCAATAGCAAACTCTATCCCTAGACTCCTTATACCCATCAACTCCTCATTGGCTGACCCTCCTTGCATTGTTCTTAGCTAAAAACTGTACTGTACATACACACATCAGTTTAGTTCAGGAGTAACTGCAGAGTTAAAATGTGTGAGCAACTGCTGTAAAGATGTAAACTAAAGGAGACTCAGATCCTATTTAGTGTAGGATGTTTATGATGAGTCTTGAGACATGAGATTGTTTCAGTCATGCACGGATATTAAAAATGATGTGGCCATTTTAGTAAAACTGGTCTAAGTCACAAATATCCTCTCCCTCCCACGCACTGCACCACATTGCTGCTCAGCTGGTGCCTGGCCCACCCCTCCCGAGGCGGCTGCATTTCAGTGGGTCTCAGAAAAATCAAGCCACTTTATTTAGGTGCCTTGCTTTGTGTTTCAACATCTTCGCCAGATTCTGTGCAGTCCTTTGGGATGCTTCAGGACTGTAAATGTAAATTATTATTTTCATGACAAGCTCATGCATGTAACATCAAGGAAAAAGCCTTCCATTATTTGAATGGCCTATTAAAAGAAACCCAGCTTTAGTCAGAAATGCATGTTGAAGAGATTAAGAGAAGTCTGGCTTACTCTCAGGAAATAGTTCCTAATGGTGAGAGCTATTAGACTGTGGAATGGTCCCCCAAGGGAAATGGTGGAAACCCTATTGCCTGAGTTATTTAAAATCAGAAGGCACAGCACTAGAAGATACACAGTAAGGAGCAATTCTGTCCCTCCCCAGGAAAATGCACTCTATCACCTCATCAAAAGATTTTTCCTGTCTGACTTTCCATCTTCCTTCTATGATTCTACGATCCACAGGGGCAGTCAAAAAAGTTCAGCAATGGAATTTTTATCTTAAAAGCTCAATTGAAATTCCCCTTACGTAAAACCTGGTGTTTAAATGATGTTTAAAACCTGCTGTAAACAGAATTGAGAGTGAACAAATTGCTTAGAAGATATGAAAAAAATAACTAAAACCAAGTGTGCTTTGCACATAGGGACCTTAAATTCTACAAAGTACAAAATACTTCAGCTAGCATAGCAGTTTGGGTCCTGCTACACTTACTACAGTATTCAGTACACTGTCACTGTGGTCTTTAAGTATTAGAAAGAAGAGGCCGGCTGCTTAGGAGGATGGTGAAACAGAAGGAAGACATTTCTTTAAAGGTGAAGTCCAGTTGAATGAAGAATCCAGAAATATGGGCTGAATTGCTCCCAGTCCAACACAATCAACTGACACAATATCATTTCCCCTTTTCTTGGCAGATCCTTCAAAATCATGCTAGTCAACTCCAGTCATGTTGTGACTCCCCACAGTGCATCATCCGATGATGCCACAGCTACCATTAACTGCAGGAAGCCAATCAAAAGAAGGGACAGGTAAATTATTCTTCTTGTTATCTGTACTTTTAAAAAGGTTTTTCCTTTTATAACCAACAACTTTTAAAATAAAACATTACAAATAAAGTTTTAAAATCTGTAGAAAGGATTAAAAAAAGATCCAACAGACTTATGCCTTTTTAGACAATTTTCTAAAATGTTTTGTTGTCTGAATACCCAAGAATATCCATGAGAGCAATTCTTTTCTGTCCAACAAGCCTCTTTTGGCCATATGTACTACCAAAGAAGATAGCTGAAATGAGTAAAAGAACACATGCTTGTAGATTCAAAAGGTATCCATACTCTCACTCCACTGCATTGTCATTTTCATCATACAGGTTTTTATTTTGATTGTGTCTAAAGGAATTCAAGGGCGGGATGGCTGCTTGAAACTTGTCTTCAGGGTTATTCCACTCTTGTCTAAATGACTTACCTGGCTGAGTCCTGATTCTTGTAAGGTGCAGTTTCCTTCCAAGTATCCTTCCAGAATACTTGTCACCATCTGTATTGCAGGCAGAAGGTCACAAGCGCTGTTAGCTGAACAAAAGTGATGCACCAAAGCAGTTATTCCTAAGAAGACACTCTGACTTGCTCCTGGTGTCTGCAGCAAAGGCTGTAAATCAAGACAAGAATGACAGGCTGCTTAAAAACCTTTAAGCCTCCTGAGCACTCTGATGGCATGTACATCTTCACAGAGATTTACAGGCATTAATTAATTCATCCTTCTACACTCTTATGAAGCCATGAAAACTCAGAGAAAAACCCCAGATAAGGAGAAAAAAAATCTACCACTTTCATATGTTTAAGTGAAGACTGAATTAATATAATCCTTGAAAGGACTCAGACCCATTCTATAAAGTAAAATGCATTCCAAGGCTCTCCCAGTGTTTAGAACACTCACATTGTTTATTTTGCAAAATATACTGCCTGTCCCCAAAGCAGTGGGCTCTCCAAGTCAAGATTAAGCTGTAGCAAATAGGAACTTTTGATGGAAAGATGTTGTGCAGTGCATGGAGGAGATTAATACAAAGTGGCCATTGTCCAGCACTCTCCACAGGGGAGTACTCTAAATTAAGAATACCAGTGCAGTGAGCATGTAATTTAGATGGGCTATAACATTATCACCTACACTTTTATTGAGGTGTAGCAATAGTGCAGTATTTCGTAATGAGGCACATTTTATATTAAGGTTCCTCTGATAAATAGCTTATAAAAGATAATAAATGACTAACAATTTATTAACCATTTATTAGTTTGTTATTGTGTCCAACAGTTTGTTTATAACTATCAGCACCTACCACAATGAGTCTAAGACTAGGTGTTACAACAATACAAATAAACAACATAAAACACGTTAGTGTGCTATATATGGTTATATAATTATGTCTGTAATATGCTTACAAACACCTATAAATCATTTCTTAACCTTTTACAAAAAAAACCTAAATATAAAGTGTGACAAGACTCAGTCCTGCAAACCATTACTCTAGTAATTCTATTGAACTCAATGGGACGAGGATTAATTTAGGCCATAAGGATTTCAAGATTAGGCCTAAGGTTATGCACAGTTTGCATCTGTTATAACTGGTTTTCTTTTTACAGCACCCTCTACTGAAATTTTCTCTTCCTGCCTTTTTGGCAGCTGCTATTTGTTTTTTAGATACAGTCAGCTCCATAAGAGAGACACACCATGAGCACTCTCATGTAGACCCTACTTTTGTTCTTTCTTGTAAAAGCAGTTGTTATAAATAAATATGATAAATAAATGGTTGCTGTTGTATATACAGAATCATAACAGGGCCCCTAGGCTGTAAATGTGAATACATATAGGTTAATGCCTGACAGAATGGTATGTTCTTTTTCTCCTAGAAAACAACTGTAGTTTGCATTTCAGTACAGACAATTTTAAAAAGTGCCCTCTAGTAGCAAGTCTCTGTTGCACAGACTGGCAATCACACAGTTTCTGATTGCTGTTTATGTAATAAGAGATCAGCCAAGAACTGGTCAAACTTCTCCCAATTTAGCTTTCTAAATGGAAAGTTAAAAGCTGCTATAACAACATTGCAAACCCAGATCCAACCAGCAGACAGAGCAGCTGTAAGAATCCTGAGAGGAAAGGAGAGAAAGAGCAGCTGGAGAGAGGACGGAGGTGGATGGAGGAAAAAGAAATCAAGCAGGAAAAGCATCTGGAGGGAGAAGTGTGGGGGAGGGGAGGAGGGAAACGGCCAGAGCAAGCAAAAGACAGAAAAAACTATAGCTGAGGGAGGGAGACTTTGCATAGAAAGTCCTAGTATTCTAAGGACACTAACAAATTCAACCTCATCTCCTTATGAAGTCAGTGTGTAATGAATTTATGTGCATCTACCAGAGCTGTTCATTTTATGCATAGTCAGTCAATATTTTAACATACCATATAATAAATTTCACTGTGAACACTCGCATGAGGAAAGAGAGACACGTGTTTTCAGGAACAGAGCCTGTGTGTTTTTATGGGAACCTACTCTGAACTGTTTGTATTCCATAATCACTAGCAGATTCTTTCCCACTACACAAACTTGCCATGAATTGTAAACATTTCTCAACTACAGGCATTTTGGGGAAGAGGAGCACTGGAAGCTAAGTGAGTTCAAGGCACAAACTATGTTTCTATTTGTCTCATAAAGCTGTAGTCAAGCCCCATATTTCCATGCACCCTGAAGTAAACATGGTTTTCTTGAAAAATCCCACAATTTAAGTGATGACCCAGAAGACTAAATGAGCTGGACATGAATGATCTCAAGTAGAAATTCTGGAAAGCCTTCAAAGCTTTGGCAGCTGTCGCTTTAGTGTCCTGGCTTGTAATTATTTGATAGGAAACAGAAAGTTGTGAGAATGAGTCTTCATGAGCCTGACCAATCAGTGGGCACTTTGCTGCCAAGCCAAATGGACCCATGCAGTTATTTTACTCTGTTTAAAAATAATTTGCAATTGCTGACTTTCCCTCAAAGTGATCTCAGGCTTCTCAAACACAGTAAGCTACAGAAGTAGCTAAGCTATCCCCACCTGAAATGGAGCAGGACAATCTCAGGAAGAATGTACCAGGCTCAAAGTTCTCACTCACTGGGCACAGATAAGTCAGAAAGTCACAATCCCCCTGCATAAACCCAGCAAGAAGATTCTTCCACGAGTTAGGGCTATTGCCTCCTGAACCATTAGGCTTCCCCATCCCATTAAAGGCAAGAAATAGAATTTCCCTCCTTGCTCCCTTTAATAGCTATGAGATACAACACACACATGGAGCCTGTTTCCAGGGTAACCCAACCAGGAGCAGCCTATAATTTCTACACTTTGGTCTCATGCTGGCAGTGGGCAGAAGGATCTGTACAAGCTTTTCCTGTCTGCCTCCACGTGCTCCATCTGGCCTTGATGTTGCTTTCTCCACCAGGGAATTTGGCATTTATTATAGTTGAAAACTAGAATAAGTCCCACAGGACTTTAGTGTACTGACTAAATGAGTCCGGAAAAAATGTCAGCCAGCAAGAAATGCTAAGGGTATAACATGTCCCGTTGCGTCCCTTCCTATGCTTGGTCCCCTGTTCACTGCAGGGGCTGTGGAAGAATGGCCATTTTTCCACAGATAAGTATGGGACATTTTGTATCTTGGTCAGAATTTGGTCTACTATTTATTTTACCCAGCAGTCTTATTACCTTGTTTTCCAATCATTAAAAAAAAAACAAATCAAGAGTAATGCCACTGAGGCAGAGGAAACTAAGTGAGAATTGCCCAGTATGCTGTAGTAGCACTCTCTCCTTTTTACAGACACCCACCTCTATTCATGATCCCAGAGTAGAAATATTACAAGACAGGTTGCTCATTCCAGTCTGCACAAATGTAAAAGGTACTTTGAATCTTGCAAACACATTGCCAGTTTGTTCAATTTTTGGCTCAATCCTTGCATACCCAAGAAATCTGGTTACTTTAGAGAAGCACACAAACTGAACCAAATCTTCTGAGGCCTTCCCATCACTAAAAGAAAGCCCATTTACAGCAGTTTCAATTATAGCGTCTTGCAGAAAGTGAAGCTCAAAGAAGAGGGCACTGTGCAAATGTGAAAACCATAGAGCATTAGAGTCCTGGAGGGTGTATGTAAAATTCCCAGTATCCTTTCCTCCAAATCTTGGGAAATGATACATGAAAGCTGACAAATGCCATTTTGAACTAAAATGCATGGTTTACATTGGAACTACCTTAGGAGAAAAACACTACAAAAATGTGAATACTTAGCACATATAGTCAACTAACAAGTGAAATCTGAAAAGCAGCTGTAGGCCTGGAATGTCTGTGGGTGTTAATTATAATACTTGTGAAAAGGTGCTGAATTGACAACACTGGAGATGAAGCCCTCTATCCAAAATACAGGGAGAGCAGAAACTGCAACAGAGTCAGCTTCCTCACACTGTCCTGCCTTTGAACCTCTATCTTGACCTACAGAGAGCACCCTCAAGGCACCAGTTCAGTCTCTTCCCTTCTATCTCTACGCTACGGGTTCAAATCCAATCCCAGGAACTAAAGGCTGTTTGCACCCTCTATTGGAGTCTTACATGAAATGAGAAAGTAATTTCAATCCACTCCCACAACACATCACTCAAATCACCTCCAGAAGTAGAGCTTCACATAAATCTGAGTGTGAGTGAGACTAAGTCTAAATGGCACAGCTAGGAACTGGTTGGTTTTAATGATAAAATGAAAAACTGGTCTGCTCACAGCAAGAGAGTCGATCATGCCTGTGGTGGGCTCAGGAATGAATGACAATGACCAAAGGAAAGATTCCATTTTGTCCTCCTCCACTTCTTTTGCAACAATAATTTCTTTCATCAGGACAACACAGGCCTCTGTGGCACACGATGGGAGAGCATCTATTAGCGGCTGCCTGAAACAACAGAAAAACATCAAAACTGACATGAACTGAAGTGCCTAAGAGTCAAAGAATATTTATCTTCTGTCTTGCTGAGACTGAGGTTTCTTCAGCAGAAACAAAAGCCCACTAAAACACTAGGGGGCATATCCTGACCCTACAGAAATCACTGGGAGGTTGGGCATGGATTTCAGTGGGCTCAGCACTGGACCTCCTAGGCCAAGATTTTCAAATGTGACTTATGATTCTGGGCATCCCAAGTTTTTGTGATTCCTCAAGGGACTTGATTTTCAAGAAAGGATTCAGCATTTCTCTCTCTCAAAAACAGATCCCTCTAAGATGTCTCAAACTGGTCACCTAAAGATTGAAACGCATCAAATCTTAGTCATTTATACCTGCAGTTCAGAATTGTGTCACTTGGGAAGGTGTTTATTGCTAAACTGAAAAAGCAGCATTTGTACAGCAGAAGAAGAATGTCCACATAAGGGGCTAAACTGGTGTAGCTCTACTGGTATAATTGGTAAGACTTTTCCATGTAGATAAAGACTTAGACAACTATGGGCAGAAGATGACCTTCAGGTGTGATTATTCTCTGAAGAATAATGTAGCTATTTGTCAGCTACAAAGAGAAATTAAGTGATTTAGGGTCTTTCTTATAACTAATGTCAAGTTAATGCCAATTTTTCATGTTTGTGTCAAGTGAAGCATGAACTATTGTTACAAATCCAGAGCAGCTGTACAGAAAATTTAGTCTAAGCTAGATAATATTTTGGCCTGAAAGCACATTAAATTCCTGTTTCTATGCTTGCAGTTCTCAATATGTGTACTTGTATTTGCTAGGAAAGCCCACATTGTTGGAAGGAAGAAGAAAAACAAGATTATGGGCCTGATCCCACTCTTAAAGTTGAGGCATAAACTAATTGACCACAATAGTGTAGGACTAAACCTTATCAAAGATACAAACACTCAGATCTGAACCATCCCCAATATCAGAGATGTTTGGACCTTGAACTAAACGTTCTGAGTGAGACCCAACTCTAGATTATATCAAGGAAATAATTTCCATCTAAAAGTTTCTTCAATCAAAACTGGGAAAGCATTTTTGACCGCATTTTTGTGGACACTGGTTGATTGTTCTTTTAAGTCAGCTCTGGAAAGGCTAGAAAGATTTTTGACCTTCTTTGTATGCAGTCAGCACTGTTGGTGAAAGAACATTCCATTAGGAAGGATATAATTTTAGGGTTAGGCAAACTGGTTTGGATTACTTAAGAACAGACCAAAGCTTTTGCGAAAAAGAATCCAAAAGTTTTGTTCACTTTTAAAATTACTTCTCTTTTTCACCTTCCTCTGCCATTCTCATGGCATTTCTGGTAGAACTCAAGTAAGGAAGTGGCAGAAATCTCATAAGAAAACCTTTTTTATTATTATTATTATTATTATTATTATTATTATTTTTTATTTTAAAAAAAAAAGGTCTCCTCCAGACCAGTTTTGCAGCCTCAGCAGGATTGATCATGTTGGGTTAAGCATCTATTTGGTACTTACCTTGAACTAGATCCAACCTCAGAACCTTTTAATGTGCCCACAACAATAATAAGCATTCTCTTTATCAACAGGTATGAAAAATTTACGGATTGTTTGATTTATACTAACTGAGGAGGAATAGCTGGACAAGACACACAAAAACAAACAAAATGACATTTTTGCATGACCGAACAAATCAAGACTGAGCCAATGTTTTAGAAGCACAACACACACAGAGAACTGAACAAAAATAGCTGAACTCCCAGTATCTAGGGCAGGGGTGGGCAAACTATGGCCCGCAGGGTGGATCTGACCCACGGGACCCTCCCCTCCGGCCCCCAATGAGGCTGCCCCTGGCCCCTCCCCCACAGCCGCACCACGAGCTGGGGGGCCAGGGCTGGGGGCTTCCCCCTGCCCTGGAGACACGCCATGCGGGCAGACTCCAGGGGCCAGGGCTGAGTGCTCCCCGCTCCACAGGAGCCAGGCAGCCTCCGGGAGCAGGGCTCCACATTCTCGCCCCTCCCCCGGAGCAGCACTGCGCCGGCAACACGCCAGGGAGCCGGGGCTGCATACTGCCCCCCTCCCCAGGGGCCACGCCATACGGGCAGCACTCCAGGAGTGGAGCTGTGCACTCCCCTCCTCCACCGGAGCCACACCGCATGGGCAGAGCTCCAGGGGCCAGGGCTGTGCACTCCCCTTCTCCCCTGGAGCCACACCAAGCGGCTAGGAGCCTCATGATAAGGGGGCCCAAGCAGGGGGTGGGAGGGTGCATGCACGTTGGATAAGGGGCAGTCAGGGGACAGGAAGTAGGGTGGGTTGGATAGGGGGTGGTGTTCTGGGGTGGTGGTTGGGAGAACTCTAGGGGATGTAGTCAGGGAGCAGGGTGGGTTGGATAGGAGGTGGGGTTCTGAGGTGGTGGTTAGGGGGCAGGAGGGTGGATATGGGTCAGGGCAGTTGGGGGACAGGGAGCAGGGTAGGGGGTGAGGTCCTGAGAGATGGTTAGGGGTAAGGGGTCTCTGAAAGGGGCAGTCAGGGGACAAGGTCAGGAAGGGTTGGATGGGTCAGGGATTCTGAGGGGACAGTCAAAAATTGGGAAGTGGGAGGGGGCCAGATAGGAGGCAGAGCCTTCCCTACTCAGCCCTCCATATAGTTTTCCAAACCTGATATGGCCCTCAGGCCCAAAAGTTTGCCCACCCCTGGTCTAGGGAAATCCTCAAACACACACAGAAATATTCCATCCTCTACTCCACCAATCACGTTTCCTGCACAATTGGCACTGTTAATCTGGGAACAGACTACAGCTGGATGTAAAACAAATTAAACACATCAGCTCTGGTGAACATCAATCAAGATTTGTTTCTAATGAAGCACATCAGGAGCAGCTGCCACTTAATTCATTCCACATTGGAAAGTTCATAATGTTCCCAGTGGGATTTTCCCTACCAGGATTTTCCATATTTTTCCATTATGGCAGGTGCCTAACAACATAAATCTTGATTTACATCCAGATGGTGGAAGCATGACCTGAACGTCCTGTTGGTATTGTTCCTGGGATGGCTGGAAAGTTCTCTTCACGAGGAAGTGGCCAGAGAAAGCAACTCTGCAGACTGTGCTGGATCAATGACCAGCACTGACAGGGCATTTCTAGTGGAAAAGGCTTTACACAGATATCATTAACACTGGCCACTTTTATTATTAGCAGGGGCATTAAATACCAAACACATAAAAATGGGAATTGTAGAATATACACATAAGACATCTTTGAAACAGAAATTCTCTTCAATGTGCTCCCTCCTCCCATACTATTTGTACGGTTTTCAATGGATTCATTTAGTGTATTTAATTCATTTGAATACACCCATTCCCTATAGACTTCTGGGCCAAATTCTTGCCTTCATTTACATTCTTACAGCTGTGCTGACTGACTCTGTGGGTCAAAGTCTCTTTTCACCTTCACAGGTGTAAGTCAGAATCAACACCATTAGGGTAGGGCTTCAAATCCATTTATTGGCAATCGATTTATTGCATCTTGTCAAGATGTGATAAATCGATCACCCAAGGTACTCCCGTTGACTCCGGAACTCCAGCTCGCCGAGAGGCACAAGCTGGAGTCAATGGAAGAGCCCGCTGCCAACCACTGCTGCCATTGAGGATGGTTTAATACTGATCAAGACTGCAGATGACACAACAATTGGGAGAATGGTAAATAATGAAGAGGTCAGAGGTCATTGGTTCAGAGTGAACTGGATCACTTGGTAGGTTGGGCGCAAGCAAACAATGTGTGTTTTAATACAGTTAAATGTTAATGTATTCATCTAGGAACAAGGAATGTAGGACACGCCTACAGGATGGGGGACTCTACCCTGGGAAGCAATGATTCTACAGATGATTTGCAGATTGTGGTGGATAATGAGCTAAACGTCAGCCCCCAGTTTGATGCTGTGGCCAAAAGGGCTAATGTGACCCGGGGATGCATAGCAAGGAAATCTTGAGCAGGAGTAGAGAGATTCTTTTACCTCTGTATTGGACACTGGGGCAAAATGCTGCTGAAATGCTGTGTCCACACTTCAAGGAGGATGTTGATAGATTGGAAACCGTGAAGAGAAGAGCCACAAGAATGATTAAAGGATTAGAAAACATGCCTTATGGTGATGGACTCAAGAAGTTCAATCTATCCAGCTGAATAAAGCAAAGGCTAAGGGATGACATGATTAGTCTACAAGTACTCACCTAGGAAATAAATATTTAATAATGAATTCTGCAATCCAGCAGAGAAAAGTAGAACACAATCCAGTGGCTGGAAGATGCAGATAGACAAATTCAGACTGGAAAGAAGGCATATATTTTTAACAGTGAAAGTAATTAACCATTGAACAATTTACCAAGGGTCGTGGTGGATTCTCTATCATTGACATTTTTAAAATCAAGACTGGATATTTTGCTAAAAGATCTGCTCTAGGAAGTTGTATGGCCTGTGTTATACAAGTCAGTTTAGATTATCACAATGGTCCCTTTCGGCCTTGGAAGAGAAGATAATCAGACCTGCTAGGTGACAAAACATAATCAGGGGCTGTATAGTGTTCCACTCATAGGAGACACTATCATGGTTATCATTAATATTACAGCAGCATCTAAAGGCCACAATAGAGATGGGGGGCCCATTGTTCAGTCACTCCAAAAAACACATTGTAAGAGACCTTCCCTGCCCTGAAGCACTTACAGTCTAAACAGACAAATCACAAAGAATGAGAGAAAGGAAGTGTTGTTATCCCTGTTTTACAGATGGAGAACTGAGGGTCAGAGAGATCAAGGGACCTGATCAAGGAGTCCGGGGAGTCTGTAGAAAAGCAGGTCACAGAATCCAGAGCTCCTGAATCCCAATCCAGCATCTTAACTACAAGACCGTTGAGCCTGTCTGAAAGCACATCTCAAAACACAGAACTGAGAACCCAAGGCAGGGCTTTGCCAGTGATGGTTTGAGAAGCTTATTTCAAATATGAGCCAGCAGATTCCTCTCTTTTGGAGAGCTACGTAAGTCTTCTTGTGCACTTACCACTATATTCTGTCATAGAAATCACGTGGCTTTGAGAGAGGTGGGTCTCAGAATTGCTTGAAGACACTCTGATACGTACTTTGGAAAGTTATCGAGATGCATGCTTCAAAGGGAACATTATCTTTTGGTCATTGAAATGAGACCAACAGTAGAGCAGAGCAGAACTTAACACAACTATTTTGGTGTAGGATATGATCAAAATAAAGGTAAAGGAAACACATTTCTTTACCATAAAAGAATACAGCTGATCACTTTTAAAGGAGTCTTACCAGTTGTCCCTGCATTTAAACGAAGATCTACGCCAAAGGCCTATTAAAGCATCAGCAGAGAGACTTCGAAGCTCAAACACCAGAGTCATGAAGAGGTCTGCAGTCTAGAAATAAAGGAAGACAGTACAGGTTATATAAGAGTTAAAGAGGAAGCATGGTTCAGTGGATAGGGCACTAGAGTTGGTCTTAGCTCAGCCACTGAGCCTGCAGTGTAATCTTTGGCCACCCAGTCCCGTGTTTCTGCCTCTCCTCTGGTCTGTCTCTCCTATTTAGATTGTAATCTCTTCAGGAAAGAGACTGTCTCTAACTGTCTGCACAGTCCCTAACACAATGGGGTCCCAATCTTCGTGAGGGGTTTTCAGGCACTACTGCAATACAAATAAATGACAGTTTAACTGGGTATAATCTGGAGCAGGGACCATCTTTTGTTCTACATTTGAGAGGCACTTGTTTGCAGTGTTCTTAAAGCCACGTTGGTCCCAAGATATTAGAGAGACAAAATGGGTGAGGTAATATCCCTAGCTGGACAAATTTCTGTTGGTGTGAGAGACAAGCTTTTGAGCTACATGGAGCTTTTACACACAGCAGCCACACCTAGCACCCTGCCTAATGGGGTGCTGCTACATGACGGGCTCCTAGGCATGACTACAATACAAACAACACAATAACAAAGTATAATATTATATGATACCTAGCACTTATGCAAACATCATTTATGTTAGGGATTCATTAATGGTTACGTCTCCCCTCTGTGAAGAAATGTACGCAAAGCTGAGAGAATTTATTTCATGTCAAGTTATTTAAAAACTTTTTAAAATTTGGGCTTAAACTGAACAGCGCCTCTTAGTATTTAGTTCATGGCCACAACAATGTACACATAGCTGGAGGAAACTAACGCTGATTTGGAACTAAATCAACTGTTCCAGTTCTAAGGCGGCACTGAAAAGCAGAGTGACTGTACTGGACTGTGCAAGTCCATGATACACTGGTAAAGAGTGAGGGGCTGCTCTTCCCAAGGCCCCTTTGGATGTATACTGCATGATTAGTACTAACTTTCATTCTCTAAAGTCCAATGCTGGAAACAAGCTTAACTAAACAAGCAGATCTTTTGCAGTTGACCAGTTTTTGCAGACAGCCATCCCTTCCAGGAATGGTCATAGTTAAAGCTCCGTGTTTGTCACACTGCTCAATTTGGCCAATACTCAGCTGTGGTATTTTAAGATGGATACATTGGGAGAAAAGCAAATGTTTCTCTGTAGTTCTCATGGTCACTTGTAGAGCTGATCGATTTTTTTTTTTGATGGAACACTTTTCCATCAGAAAATACCATGTCTTCAAAATCAAATCTTTCCAGAGGAACTTCTCAGTTTTGATTATATTTATTTTAGAAAAACATCTAAAAATTAAATTTCCTGAAAACTGGAAATTCTGGTTCCTGTACTGTTCTAGTCACTTGTTCTAATTTTTTTTTCAAGTTTTATGTGGAGATTTACTATGGAAACTCACAAGAGATTGATTGTCTCCTTTAATGGAGGCCTTTTCCCTGAAACAAACAGCTGTGGTAGCTTCTCTTTCATCTGGTTACCGGAGCTGATCCCCCTTTTTTATGTCAGTACACTCGCACATAGTAATTTCTAGCTTGGAACATTTGTAACACAAATCCTCAAAGACCATACAACTAGAAATCACAGTAAACATACATAGGTCTGTATTCTTGGCATATTGCACACAGCTCACTTAATGTACATAGAGTTATGCATGCTCAACAAAGACAGCATGCTTTTGATTTTTATACAGGAGTCTTATCTATCCAAACCCCACTTATCTGAAACTCCCTATTATCCACATACAAACTGTCCTCTGGTGGGAAGGGAATTATTTACCAAATAACACCGCTGATTTTGATAAACCCTATTTATTCCAAAGTATTTTTGATCTCCTGTAGGATTAGGAAAATATTTTACCACACTTAGAGACTTATGCATTTCTTTTAACATACCATTCATTTTAAGGTGCCAGGCTTTAGTTGGTGCACTTTAATTGGATGCGTTTAAATTATTCACTCCAGATTTGAAAGGCTGTGAAGTAAAAATATTATTCTTACCCAAAAGACATCACTATGGGTTGTGTGTGTGTGTGTGCGCGCGCAGAGAGAGAGAGAGAGAGAGAATGAATGGTTTAATTCTGTCAAATCACAGCTCCAAAGAATGGGGCAGACCAAATTTGGCTCCCTAATTCTAGTTGTCTTGAAATTTCCTGTGATTCTGTACACTTGCAGTGGGTTTCTACAGAGAACTCTCTCTTCAGTAAACAGCCCAATCATTTACAGGTTTCTTACTATTTATGTGGAAAATGAGAGCTCCAGAACTGCTTCCAAGAGCAATGAGAACTTGGTATAATCCCATGCCAGAATTAGATTTTCATTAAAGCCTGCCAGGAGGTTTTCATTAAAATGAAGCTGACACTATGTAAGCAGATGGAGTAATCTCTTACCATATACATGTTTTTGAGAATACTTTCACAGATCTCTCTCTCTATTACTCTATGTTTTTGTTATAATTAGACTTTGCTCAGAAATAGCACATTAAATCTTACCAAAATACAATGCACCAAAAAAAAAAAAAAAAAAGATAATTCCAGCATTGTCTTTATAGGCACCTTCAAAAATGAAACCACCAAACCATGAACATTATAAATTTAGGAGAGTGTGACGGGACAGACCAGCCCCGCATTAGCGCAGGCGGGAACAAGTTTGTGGTACTGACAGCGGAAGACTCGCCCCTACAGTACTGGGCATGCTCCGGCTGTATAAAAAGAGGGAGTCCAGCTCATCCTGGGCTGGCAGCCATAGGAGAAGGACATGCCTGGGGAGCTCCTGCGGAAGACCAGCCACAGCCCCTGAAGGTGCCAGAGACTGAGGCTTACCCTAGCCTGCCTGAAGCTCAGGGATGGGAGCAGCGTGAGGGAACGACTGACCCGACAGCTTGCAGAGGAGCTGGAGACACTGGGGAGATGCCATCGCCAGACCCGCTAGGAAGTGACCCAAGGAGGGTGGTGGAGTGGTACCTCCCACCCAGGGAGACTCAGCATGTTTCGGTTGGACCCCCACGCTGAGTCAGTGGTGAGGTGCAATGCCACTGTTAGGGCCCTGGGTTGGGGCCCGGTGGAGTCGGGTGGGCCTGGGCCCCACTACCTAGGCCGACACACCCTTAGGTGGGCGACACCCCCCACCATAGATTCCGGCCGCTAGGCCTCACTGTCCTGCTGCAAGGGCTGCTCCATAGACTCTGGCCATTGGGCCACACTGTCCTGTAACCCAGGGGCGAGTATTGATTGTGACCACTAAGCCACACTGCCCTGTACCCCTGGGGTGACTGTAGACTCTGGCCATTAGGCCACATTGCCCTGTACCCCGGGGGTGAGTATTGACTCTGGCTGCTAGGCCACACTGCCCCATGACCTAGGGGCAAATATAAACTCTGGCCGCTAGGTCACACTGCCCTGCAACAGGGGCTACTCTATAAACTTAGTCCCTCGGGTCACGCTGCCTCAACCCGAGGACAGAAACTCTGACAGAGAGTCACTGACGTTCTGTATCTGGCGCAACATCCAGACAAGTATGCTTAATAGACTTATTCGTAAGCACTAGTAAAAATCTTGGTCAGAACGTTTCCTGTACAAGTAATGGACGTGCGTGTGATAACCCAGTAGCTACCCACGTGAGTAGCCTCACTGAAGCTAAGGGAAGCACTTGTGTGAGTAACAGCTGACCAGTGTGAGTAAGGGGTTCACAAATTGGCCTTGTGCATCTAACAGTCTTGGCAGCTGAAGCTACAAAACATCAGCAGGACTCCAGCAAAGAACTTAAGTGCTTAATACAGATGGACTTACACACAATGCTTAAATGCTCTCCTAACTGGGGCATGTGGGTGGCCATTTTCTATTCTCAGAAGTGCTGCAGTCAGTGCGAAGGCGATACATCCGTCCACACACACTGTGCTCTCTTCCAAGCTTTATTGCGTCTCTTCTTTGTTGCTGTTTCCTTTATTCTAATAATAGTCATTTTAGACTGAATAATGCACTTATTTTGCTCTTTGTAAAGGAACACAACAAAATAATGGATAAATCTTATAGGAGTTTAAACTGCACTGTCCTATAGGACTGTGATTCCTAAGTCTTTGAGACACTTTTGAAACTTTTACCCAGTTTCAATTCTAAACTAATGCAATAATCAAAAGGACCTGATGCAAAGCCCATTGAAATCAATGGAAAAATTGCCACAGATTTCAATGGGCTTTGGATCAGGGCCTAAGACCTAGGAGTTGTGACTTTCTTCTATTTTTAATATCAGTATCCCACTAGCTTTATTTTAACTACATGTACTATATAGGCACCAGTTTAGCAAAGCACTTAAGCATGTGTTTAATCCCACCCCTACTTGGCAAGTACATACCAGTTTTAAGATGATGCTGAAGTCCTATTGACTTCATTGAGATTTGCACACCCTGAAATACCTTGTTGAATCGGGGCATTAGTTCTTTGACGAACAGGGCATGGGAGCACACATATGCTTAATTTTAAGCCTATGTTTAAACTTATTAATACTTAACCTGATTTAGCTAACTGGAAATATATGACAATTCAAGAAAGGTCTGACAGAAAAGGAAAGGGATGAAAGTGTCCAATCAAAGTAAGAAAGAATTGCTGATGACTGCGGTCTGAAGAAAGCATGTCAGGACATTGGGAAAAATCAGCGATAATGTAATGGCCTCAGCAGACTAACTCCATATCATTTCAGCACTCATCTTCAATTCAAGGAAGTTATATTTTTCCAACACGTGTCCAATTTAAGAAAAATCTAAGACACCTTGAGTTTTCAATAGTAAGAAAGATGAAAAAGGAACTATGTAATTTAGAAGCAGCAAATAAAAATAAACCATACTTGCATAAAATCCACACACTAATAATGAAGCTGAACACATTCTCAAAACAACCTCCCCTGTAACTTTATAAGTTCTAGTAGTTGGCAGCAAATAAGGTATTACGCTTTAAACAGAGTAAGTGCTTGTATTTAATGTCAACAAAAATACTTTTATCTGGAAAAAACTAAACACCTCTTCAGTTCATAGTTTATTACAGTACCTCCCAATTTCAAGTACACTCTAATATTTATGTTATCAAAGAGGGGGAAATAATGTTTATGTTTCTGCTAGAATTAGAAAATTTCTTGAGGTGTGTGTAAGAGGAAAAAAAATCATCTTTAATGCTGAGTGAAGGGTCCTCAGTAAGGTTATAGCTTAACTAACTACCCCATCTCAACACCACCTAACATCAAGGTTAAAAAAGACCATTGCATCCTGTAGTGAAGCAGTGAAAGAATATTTGTATTTCTGGGCCAAGTTCAGTGCTGATTTATAACATTCACAGTGCTGTTGAATTCACAATGGATATGGCAATGGAGAGGGACAATAGTTCAGTGATTTGGGTGTTAACCTGGGACTCTTGGGGAGCTGGGGTTAAGTCCCTGCTTTATCACAGACTTTCTGTGCAATTTCTGGCAAGTCATTTAGGCTCTCTCTGCCTCTGTTTCTCATCTGTAAAATGTGGATAATACTACTTCCCTAACTCACAGAGGTGTTGTGAGGATTAATACACTATGGTAATAGGAGTTATATAAGTACCTAAGATAGATAAATAGTAGAACTTTACACATGTATATGATTAGTTTCTAAATATGTAAAATAGGAAAACCACTCATAAAACTTCTAGAGGATAATGGAACCATAAGCAATAACAGTATTGGTGGACAAGAGAAAGCACTAGGTGGATTTGGTTATTGCTAGCATGTCTCCAGAAAACTTGTTCTCAGCTAGGGCTGGTTGAAAAATTGGGTTATTGTGGAAAATTCTGACTTTTTGTTGAAAAACTGAAAATTCTCATCTAAAACCAAAAGTTTTCAGCCAAGAAGTATATGGTTTTCACAAATCAGATATTTTCATGGAAAAAATCATTTATTTAAAAAAAAAAAAAAGTCTGACAAAATACAAGTTGACAAAAAAATTTCAGCCAGCCCAACTCATAACATTAATTTGAAGGTCTGAGATATAAACGTGTGATTCAGACTAAAAACCAACAGGATAGTAAATACAGGTTAATAATTACACTAAAGCTTGAAGGAGATGCCTAGGAAGGTGCCATAGGGATCACTGTTAAGCTCAGTCTCCTTTAGTATTTTCATTAAAGGTCTAGGTGAGGGAGTAAAGAGCATGTCAATGAAATCTGCAGATATTCTCCACCTGGGAGAAGCTGTGAACCCCACTGAGTACAGTGGAATAATACAAAAGTGCCTGAAAATAACAAAATGTGATTCCATTGGGAAAAACACAGATTCATCTCTGTTCAGAGAAGAATAATCCAACCCACCAATATTCAATGGAAAGGAGAAACTTAGGAAGCATTAATGCTGGAAGAGGCTTGGAAGTGGGAACAAAGAGTAAATTAAACATAACTTTACAACACAGTAGGGTAGTAAAAAAAAAAAGCAAGCTAATGCAATTTTAGGCAGCATATGTAAAAGCTGGGGTAAAGGTCCCTCTCAAACAGCTAGAATGCACAAACCTGGAATACTGGGCCATCCTGATTATCACTACAAAAGTTTTTTTTTCTTCTGCTGCTTATAGCTCACCTTAATTGATTAAGCCACTTAAAGTTGGTATAGCAACCTCCACCTTTTCATGTTCTCTCTATTTATATACATCTTCCTACTGTATGTTCCACTCTACACATCTGATGAAGTGGGTTCTAGCCCACAGAAGCTTATGTCCAAATAAACTGGTTAGTCTCTAAGATACCACAAGTACTCCTCATTCTTTTTTACCTGGAATACTGTAGTCATTTCAGGGCATGGCATTACCAGGAGATATTGACAAACTTAAGGAATTCACAGAAAAGCAACAAAATTGGCTGATGGCTGGGAGGAGATGGCTTACAATGAAAGATTTTAAAAGCAATCAGTGACAGCTAATTTTAAAAGCAAAAAGTGACAGCTAATGGAAGGCATGATAACTGTCAACAAACATGTGGATCATGTAATCAGCGAGGAAGGAGAGGAATTATTTAGATCCATACAAAAGTAGTACACCTAAGGTCTCCAAATACTGCTTGACAGTGGGCTCCATTAAAGTGTGAAACAATCTCCCATGGGGAGTAGCAAAAACTCAGTCACTTTGGATATTTAAAACTAGACTGGACAAAACAGCAGTAGATGTTTAGTGGGGTGCAGTCTTGGCTTGGCATTCAGAGAGACAAAGTGACCCAACTGACCTGTTCCATTTCTGTTTTCTAAGCATTCTAACATTTTCTGTTCATAACTGAGGCTAACTGTGCACTAAAAGTAAGTACTGACAAGTCCAGGAGCTAAGGAACTGTCAGAGCTGCTAAAAGCAAAACAATCTATACTGTCTCCCCATCCTCTTTTCTCTTCCAACACCTATGTTAACAGGGAAGGATTCAGCTTTGCTCCCCAGTGTCAAAAGCCATGAGTCCAGCCCAGAGCACACAAAAGTGTCCACACCACAGACACCATCCAAACTGGTACTAATTAACAATTTTTCTGAACACTTTAGTAGTGGAGCCAAGGAATGAATGGGGCTGGAGAACAAACTAACTTCTTGATCCTAGGGGTTACCCATCCAGGTCAAAGGTGGGGTAGAGGGAGCAGTAATAGGGCAGTGTGGGGGAGCTAGCTATGCTACTGCCCTTGCTGTACCAGTTTGGTGAATAGAGGGCTGCGTTCTCAAGGGCTGCCAGCCCAGTACAACAACGTTAATGGAGGCCACTGCAGAAGCTGCATCAGAGCCTCACTGCAAGACTCTCTGAAAATGATAGTTGCTTCTCTCCTTTCTTTGATTTTTTTTTTAATTCTGTGCTTGTTCCGTTAACGGTCCATTAGCTAATCTCCATCCACATTGAAATTCAATCCATTCTCATAATGGCATTTTAAAAACCCTCAGCTTCCTGGGGAGTGACACAATTTCCTCCTCCTCCTTTGCACTGTTCAGTGATTTGGGGGATTTTCCTCTCTATGCTGAATGAAATGCATAATCTTGCCTCATTCAGAGCCAGACAATAGGGAGACAAATAAGTGACACATGGATGCCAAGGAAGCAGTCTCCCAGACAACGCCATGGCCATTCCCATAACTCTCTTCCTGGCCCAGAGGACATATTATTGGTTGGAATGAGGTGAATAAAAAACAGAAGGAGATGGGGGAATAATACAGATCCCATTTGAAACTTCTTGTCACACAGAAGGAGTCCCATAGAACAGTGAAAACAGCTGACAACCAATTGTCTCCAGTGTTGGGACATGCATATTATGAATAATTTAACTCTCTTTCGGGCATTTGAACAGACAACAGCTACTTGTGCTAATCTTAGCAATTTACAGAGCAAGTCTCCCATACAAGAAGTCAGTGTGGCTTTTTGGAGACACACATGACACTCAACAGCTACTGGAGAAATTAACTATCATTCACTCACTGGACACTTTCTCCTAGATTCTGCTATTTGAAAAGGCTCCACACCTTATTTGAAATAACTTCAATTGTCCAAGATGGCAGTGTTATGACATTTTCCAAACAGTACAGAGACTCAATCTGTTCTTAAATGCCATCACACATTCCCGTTGCAAGGTCCAGCGTATATAAAATTAATCACTCATTTACTGGGAGAGGTTACTTTTATAGCTCTGCTAGTCACACTTCGCTCCTGGCTGTTCAGCTAAAGGAGCAGTGGAACTACCAAATACTCAGACAGGGAACTTTCTATCATGCCAAACAAGGATCCAGGCAGTCGTCCTCCCTTCTCCCCAGCCTTACCCATACTCACTGGCCTTTGCTGGCCTGTGATACAAGGGTCAAACAATCATAGCCATTTAATAGGCTAGGAGTAACTACTGAGATTGTAATTTAACATAGTTGACTTGGAGTCCCCCATTCCAGTTGTGACTATGACCTCTCTCCCCAATCCTAGCCCCTAACCCCAAGTTTCATGCCACACTGAACAAATACCTAGACTCACCCTTTGACCTCATTAACCACAGACCAGCACCAATTATTGCCTGTGAGGTCCACATTCCCTCACTAGAGACAAGAGAGTTTTGCTTGAAGTGTGCTAGACTGGCTTGAGGGGATTAAGGTCCTATGGAAGTGGGCCCACTCCTGCCAAGCATCGAGCACCCATAGCTCTCATTAAGAGCCAGGCTTTACAGGATTGGATTAAGAGGGCCAAATTCTCCACTGATCCTGTGCTGATGTAAATCTGGGGAGTGGTGCTTTTACAGCAGCATAGCTGAGAATGTGATCCATAATCTGTACGGTAATTGAAATTTAAGTAATGGGACAGATTAACCGCCCCTCTTGGACTGCAAGCATGGACAGTGCCACCCCTATATCCCTGACTGAGGACCCTCAGGATTATGGCAACATCAAGTCACACAGGCCTCAGGCTAAACTCCCATTGGCCTCAAGGATCAAGCCTTTCACAACAGCACTTTATCACCCTAGTCTCTGTGTTACACAATGAGACTGAATAATGAACAGAACAAGAGTGTGAAGCCATCATCCCCCACTCCCAAAAAACAAAGATGTATGACAGCAAATAGTGAGTGGAGGTTCCCAAGACACCCTTTACATTTAACAAAACCATTTATGGGAATCTTTCATCTCAATTCTGGAGGCTGGTAGAGAATCTCAACACAAGGTCATGCCAGCAGAACTCAAACCCATCAGCCCGTGCTTTATGACAATGCTAACTGCTAATGCAAACCTTCCACTTTGGGTCCTCAGCTATATACCATGTGAAAGTGTCACTGTCCTATTTTATTAATACAGAGTAATGAAACTCTGAGACATTTCAAATTATTACATATAAAATGGCACCTCATACATTTTTCCAGCCTTTTAAAATGGTCAGTTAAATAGATATTTATTTTGGAAAGAATTAATAAATAAATAAATGAATATATTTTTACATCCTAAACACTGAACTGATTTGAAAGGTAGCTACAGTACACCATTCTCTTTCCTCTCTGCCTACCCAAAGAGTTCTAATAGGGACAAACTGAGCCAAACCTCAACTGTGATGTAGCTCAAATGAATGCAAAAGATTAATATGGCCAAAATCTATTCAGCATATTAAATAAATATATAATAGTCATTTTCCAGCTGTGTGATATAGGAAACCAGACATTTTGCAACAAATAAAAGAAACTGTGGTCCCCTTTACGCTATTACTTTAAAGTGATTTTGCATGATCTCACACAGCAATTATAATATGGTTACATTACAGTTATAATTATGAATGGATATTTGAATCTTTTCTGTTACATCTCATGAATAATTCTGTAACAATTTTAAAAGCATTTAGCATGACCCTAAACTCTGTACACACTTCAATAAAAAGAAACATTGAGCACTGGGCAACTACGCAGCAAGGAACAACCACTATTTAATCCTATATATGTGCAAGCTTTACAACGGCACTCACCACCATAGTTATAATTAATTCTCCAAAGACTAAGGGAGGGAAATATTATGAGCCTTATTTTACAGATGGATAACTGAGACACAGAAAGCTTGAGTAACCTGCCCAAAGCTACAAAGGAAACCTGTGATGGGGTAGAAACAGAATCCAGCAAAAAGTCAGCAAATTAATAGGTAGATTTGAGCAGTAGTCAGGAGTAGCTGATTTAAAAAAAAAAAAAAAAAAAAAAAAACACACAAAAAAAAACCACTACTTTCAAATGATTTGGAACTGTGTGTGCAATAGCACACAATAGACCTACAAATCCATATAATCTTGTTATGGTTACTCATATCCTCCTTCCTTCCCATTGTTTGTTGTGCTTTCTTGCTAAACCTTGTTTCAGTTTAGACTGTAACTTTTCCAGGGCAGTGATCATGTTTTCCTCTCTTTGTATAGTACCTAGCACAATGGAGTCCTGATTCTGCCTGGGACCTTTCAATGCTTACCACAATCCTAATCTTAATAAAAAGAAGATCATTCTATGCCTCTTGAATCCCACATGAGTTCGTACCTTTCCTACCGAGGCTTTGTTCCTGTGGAATGATTAAAAGGGACAACAACATTAGGATATTAACCTGCCTTTCTGGGAATCATGGACTACTTGTGTGAAACACAGCATAGCACCAAAGGGTTGGTCATTCCACTAAAGAACATGAGGTGGATGCTGTATAAAGAAGTCTTACCTCAAAACTCATGCTGTGTGCTAAGCAGAGCTCCTGCACCAGTTCAGCCACCTCTTCTCCTGTGGATGACCTCTCATTTTCTTCCCTTTCATACAGCATATTACTCACATAG
>ML677381.1:19745249-19768619 GCA_007922305.1 Dermatemys mawii | reverse complement strand
GTGCTTTGTCTCCACTAGAATGTTACAGAGGACAGCTAACAAGTATTAGTTAAACCACAGTAAAAACACACCTTT
The DNA here is from genome assembly GCA_007922305.1 of Dermatemys mawii. NCBI lineage: Eukaryota > Metazoa > Chordata > Testudines > Dermatemydidae > Dermatemys > Dermatemys mawii. The sequence goes on along the minus strand of ML677381.1, from coordinate 19,768,544 downwards.
TTTTGGCACAGAGGACAACACCTACAGCTTCAGGTCAGCATAATTCTAAAACATATGCTAAATTGAGTCCATGGATGTACTCACATGCTTAAAATTAAGCATGTGTTTAAGTGCACTGCCTAAAGGAGCATGTAACCTGCAAGGAAAAGTCATAGAAAGACATGGAACAAACAAGACACACATGAAACAAAAACCAGTCACATGTTCTTTTGATAGTCTTCCCACACCATGCCGGCTTGTTTTCATCACACCACAGCTACTTATTACTGGCCCAATCCTCCATTTCTGAACTCCCTGTCAACTCAACTGTAATGCTGGGTGCCAAAGAGACATGTTTGGACTCTTACTATAAACTCTTAGGGGCCTTGTCTTCTTATGTCAGCATATATGTATGAGTATTCTGAGAAATACGGATTTTTTAAGAGAATAATTTACAGGGAAATATGCACCAGTAAAATAAAGTCTCACCATTTAGATCTCCACTCCTTAATCATTACTCAGACAAACCTCCCATTGACTTCACCAGATTTGTTCTGCTAATGGAGATGAGGAAATAGATGGAAACAAGGGCTCTACTTGGCATTTTCCTTTGCAGTCCATTGGGATTTCTGATATTTTAGGCACCAGACACTGGGGAAAGCTAAGCATCACACTCTGCCACTACAGGGGGAGTATGTGGATTGGGGAGAACCTGTATCAGTGCTGCAGGCATAGGCGCCAACTCTGTGGGTGCTGTGGGGCTGAATCCCCTTGCCTCCTCCTCCCCAGAACATGCCTTGTCCCTGCTTCTCCCCCTCGAAGTGCTTCCCACCCACCACCTAATAGCAGTTTGGTGGCACTTAGGACTTTCGGGGGTGAGGGAGGGCATGGCGCGCTCAGGGGAAGAGGCAGTAAAGAGGTGGGGTGGGGCAGGGACTCAGGGGAAGGAGGTGGAACTGGGGTGGGCTGAGAGTCATGCTGGGGTGAGGGGGTGTCGGCACCCACAGTGCAGAGGGGAAGTCAGAGCCTTTGAGTTAGGAAAGGGTTAGGAAAGACACGGAACAGGAGTCAGCCATGGAGGAAGTCAGACCTGCAAGCTCTCGCTTGTGAGTAACAGCCTCACCATTTTTGGAGACTCACTTTCTCCAAGGCCCATAAAACCTCAGGGCCCTGTCTCCCAGAGCAGGCAATGGGCAACAGCCCAAGATCCACAGTACAGTCTCCTGTTCCATGCCTTTTAGGATGTGAAAGGAAAGATCTGGTAAAAAGAGAGTTCCTACAAGCAGACTGAAGGCAAGAGGCAGCCCGCATACTTCTTTTTCCACCTCTTCCCAGGAAATCACTTTAATTTGCTGTTACTGGAAATATCAAGTAACCTGTTTTGTACAACATCTCTGCTTCCACATGAAGTAGTTTCAGTGAGGACTGTGTCTGTGTCTTCGCCCCACTGCCCTTCCTAGAGAAAGGTGCGACAAGACTGGATTCAGTGCACTTGGCCTCTGCCAGAATTCCATCCTTAAAGCTCTGAGCGCATTCCAGTTTGGAGGACAGGATCTGCTGCTGTGACTGAGAGAAACAAACATTTCAGAGAAACTCTTTGCGACCTGTGCCCATTCACACAATCTCTTCTGGGAAGCACAGACTTCACAGAGGATTCAAGCTTTGCAACATTCCTGTCTAGACCCGTTGTGATTCTTAGCGGGGGATACATTAAGAAGGTCCCAATTTCTGACCTGCACTTCCCTCTTCTGAAATGGAATTCACACCAACTTTCATTATGAACTGGATTTATTTCATTTTATTCCATAAGGTACCAATTTGACCAGGTCTACTTTGCCAGAAAAGATTTAGTACAACAAAAAGCTATTCATGTCAAGTAGCTGAGAGCTGGCTGGTACAGTAAGTATGGCTGACTTATTTCTGTTGCTAGTATTTGTAAAAAAACATGAACACTGATTGTGCTTGGGAAATCCTTAAGTTTTTAAAACAGCTTTTAGAGATTTTTCCATAAACATGACACTTACCTCAGATACGCCTTTCTTCATCCACAGTTTTTTATTTTTCCCCTTCAATTTTAGATTTAAACCACCTCTTTAAGCATCATATATTTGGAGGGTGGAGGATTATCCAACCTATGAGTTTTAACCAATCCATTCCCTTCATATATTGATATCTGCTAATCAGTTATGGGATTAATGACTCAGTAAAAGAAGATCAATAAAATATCTATTCATTGCCAGAAGAGCTCAGAATCAGTTTTAAAACTGTCTGCTACTCAGGTCATTTAAGTGTTGCCATTTCAAAGGACTTTTCTCAGTTGCGTAGAGATGGCACGTAATCAAAAAGTCAGGTGTATGTAGTGACTGAATCAGGAGTCCAGAAGACCTCTACTACACTCACCACACAAGTGGAATGGTATGTTATGAATGAGGCTGGGGTCTGCTCATTGAACAGCGAGGATAAAAAAAAATAAATACTGATCAGCTGCCCCATTTGCTACTTAAAAACTAGGAAGATGGGCTCTCAGAAAAACCTCAGACAGATATGTCGAAAGGTTGATTATGCATTGTCCAACCTGGGCATTAAATGATGAAGACAGACTGATAATAAAATTGATTGTGCCATTAAGGAAGTGACTGTAATGCGTACATGCAAGGCGGCAGAGTTAAAGTTGCCTGAGTATATAGGAACGTGCTGTGTCTGTCACATAATGTTCATCAAATACAACAGCCACGGCCAGCTCCAGGCACCAGCATGGGAAGCACATGCCTCGGGCGGCACTCTGTAAGGAGTGGTATTCCAGCCAATCTTTTGTTGTTGCGCGCTTGGGATGGCAAAAAAGTTATAGCCGGCCCTGACAACAGCAAATCTCTGCAAAAACAAAGGAAACTGTAAACCTAACGACTAACATGGTTTCATTTCTGAGGATTTAAGGAGGGATGGACATTCATAAAGTGTAATTGGGCCCGAGTAACTTTTAATTCAATGATCAGAAACATTTTGATTAGCAGAAACATGTCACTAAATATATTTGCAATCAGGATGTGGTTATAAATACTTAGCAGGTCTGGCACTTTTTAATCACTTCAGAAAAATAGCAAGGATTCCTGTTAGGATCACAACCAATCCCCCAATACTTACCAGCACATCAGGCCGAGCTATGGACTGCAGAGAAATAAAACCTGCATACCGGTGAGAACACAGATTTAAGTCTTTTGTCTTCAAAATAAAAGGGCCTTTCCGCTGATATTTGGTTGGGCATTTTCCCAGAATATCCATCTAGTAACAAACATACAAAACCAATAAAGCTACCTATCTGTATATAGTCATACACAATACAAACAGACTATATTGATCATTACAGCTGTTAACTGTAATTGCTTTCCCGAAGTAGTAAAGGCTCAGGGAACTGAATTGTCCCTTGCAATGCATTAGCTTCGCCACAGATATCATGGGCAGGCACATGCATTTAAAATGGCCTGGTGAGATGATCTTGCATTTTAAAAGTCAGATTCGAGGGTTTAATTTCAACCTGAAATATTTTTTATTACATAATTGCTTAAACACGTTACATATCACTCCACTTGTTTTGTACCTTAAACCTTGATTCAGAAAAACATTCCCATTCAGGATATCACAACCACGTTCAATATTAGGCACGTGCTTACGTGCCATTGAGACTTCATATGGCTGTATCCAGATTTACCTTAGTGCAACACAGCAGAATTTGACCTTATGTTTTCAAACATAGTGTTCAAATGATGCTCAGCTAAGAGCTTTGAAGCCTGATTTTGCAATCTCTTGAGGTCAATGACAAAGCTCCTGTTGATTTAGTGGGTGTCGAATCAGGCCCTTGATGAGAGAAGTCTGGATTTTGCTCACAGAATAGGTACAGCACAAGTCTCCTTCTGCCACTTTACCCTGCTCTGGAGCAAAAAGGAGCCACCTTTCGGGTTAGCAGAGTAGTAGCTGAGCCAGCTCTACTTAGACTTTCAACATAAAGGCTGAAAAGAGCCAATTTTATGATGTGTCCACTTGAAAACATAATGAGACCATGAAAGGCTGCTGACTGGCCATGAAGCAGCAACAACTTCTGGTCATTTAAAAAGGCGATAGCTAAAAGCCAGCCCGTAGGACAGCAATGCTCACCTCTTCAACAATTCCAGCGCCAGCAACTGCAGGTGATGTCTGAAGAACGCTGAGAATGCCCCGCTTAATGTTCAGCACCCAGGCTTGTTCGCCCTGCCGGGGGCAAATCTTCAGAATTTTCCCATTATGGAAAGAAAACTGCAGTGGATCTTGCTCTAGTACTTCCCTGCAACAAAGGAATTCACAGCTGCTAGGTTCAGACACTGGCTGCAATGGGAATTTGAGAGCTTTGATGGATGCAGACATTTTGACTTGATAGCATCCCTCCAACGGCTCACTCTGTCACATACCCCAGCATGTTATAACAGTCCCTCTTATTTAAAAAAGTCATCTGGTGCTCTACAAGACTTCTAGAAAACAAACTATCAAGCAAATTGCTTTGAAACAATCAGGACAGCTCCCAAGGAACCCATTTAAGGCTAAGTATACTTAATGCCACCAGCTCTTGCTGAATGGAAGACAGGAATATCACTTAATAGTGAAGACTTGTGGCAATTCAGTGAATCTTGGGCCATGAATGGTGTGTGTGTCTGTCTTAGCTACATACTGTCCCTCTGATACCTTGCTGCCTTTCAACAGCTGTGGTACATGCAGAAAGGGGAGAAATGGCTGCCCAACAAACTTGTAGTTGATGACTCCTTCCATGATGCCTACCTATGCCAGGCCACCATAATAGGGGTCATATATCTGTCCTTGCTGCCAGTGTGGGACAAACTCAGTCCCTATCTCAGCGTAGATAGTGCTTCTGCCCAATTCCATGGCCATGATGGCCTCTGTAGGCAATGTCAACATTAAAATGTTGACTTCTGTTCATCAGGAATTCCTCTGAGCAGGGAAGGAAATGTCATCCATGTGCAGGGGTGCATGTAGCAGCACCACCTGACTTGAGTCCATTATATACAGGGTTTATAGTTTTGTTCAATGGCTTTCAGCACCCACTATCACCACAAAAGTTCTTCCAATGCCACTGTCTCTGGTATCCCGGTGAAGAGGGTTCTACTGTACTTCATCACAAGGATTACTCCTACTGTGGGCAAATTGGTGGAAGACATGCATTTCATTTGCTCCTTCCCTACTGAATGAACCATTCTCCCAACCATTGAGAGCAAAAAGTAGGCTCAGAGAAAAATGTCATTTGTGGAACAACAGCCAGTTCTCACCAAGGGAGATGTGCCTGTGTCTAGAGCCAGGGTATTTCCCACGGATATGCCTCTATGAGTCCCATTAGATTCAGTGGGAGTTGCATGCATGTTTGGAGGGCTGGTTAAGCCACAGTATATATAAACTAGGCTGAAGAGAATGCAAATAAGGTGTCGCTGTTCTGAATAATTATTTTTAGTAGTCAGGCTTCAGTGAATCCTTTTTTCACCATTTCTGCCATTGCATTTTTGGCTTCTCTGCAGAGAACAATAGACACAACAGCTCTTATCTCTACAGAAATCCCCACAGCCAGCATTCCAGAGAAAGGTGCATCTGTGCCTGAAACTCTCAGAACTCTGATATCAATGCTCATACTGTGGAACAAAAGTGTTTCCTAATGAATATTTTGAAAAGCGATGCATTTACTCAAAAGGTGCTCTTTCTGACCCTCTGTACTGAGCTAATTATATTTTTGAGGGCCTGGTGCAGATCTCTGTGTTGTTTAAAGGCTGGGAATCCAAGCAGAGGAACAATACAGGGAGATTAGCCAGCTCAGCCTACCAGACAACAAAACAGCTTTTCTTGATGATGCAAGGAATATCAGCTCTCTGGGAAAATACCACCCACCCCTCCAAGGCTTGTAAGGGTCCTATTATATAGTCATCCCCATAAGTGTCTGTACATTAGTTATCCAGGGGGCAGCCCAGTAACAGCATGCTATGAATGAGCTATTAAGAAATATACAAGGAAGAAACTGACATTTGAAAAATATCCTTTAAATATTCTGGAGGGCTACAAAGCCTGTTTTCATTATGCAAAATATAAACTACTCCAAGACTATGCCTTAAGAGTCAGGTTTTCAAAACCTCAGCAGACCCGGGCCTGTGTATGCATGAAACTATCAAAACTGTGATCATGATCAGGTATCTCTACATGCAAGTAGCCAGCTAAGTGTCTGATGCTTTGGTAATCATCCAATGAATGTACAGTTTTTACACAAAAATCCCAAAGATCTTTTTAAATCACATGGCCCTTAACTATGGTTAACAATGTTGTAATCCTCATCAATGTTTGCTCAACAGACAGCTAAAAAGTAAATGAAAGAGAAAACACGGAGAATGGTAATATGATGTTTCTAAAGAAAGGAACTGAGTCAGATAAGAAGTCATGTTACCTTAAACTGTCCATTTCCTTCAGAGACTCCTCTCTGGAAGCCAGTGTCGTCTTTATCTGTACATCTTGCAACTAGGAGGGAAAATACCAGTGCAGCAACCACCACTATCAACAGGAACTTGTTGGGTTTAATTCACACAAGGACAATGAAATACTAAATAGAATACAAAGCAATGGCCCAGTTCTCCAGCCCTTGTTCATGTAAGTCAATGCTACTCACACACAAGCAGATTAGTTGAACTCAACTGGATAACTCGCAAGTCAAATTAATTCCCCAAACTGCTTGCTTGATATTTACCCCCCATGAATAAGGGTTAAAGGATCAGGTCTTATAGGGCACATCTAACCTGCATCTGGGAACAAGCCTCCCAGCCTGGGTGGGACTAATGTATGCAAGATACATTTTGATTTCAGAAAGAAAGGGAAACACTAGAGATTGGCTATACACAATGCCTTGAACAAAATACTTAGCCAACAAACCATAAACTGAACTAGGGACCTCCAGAGCTAAGAGCACAAGCTGCAGCTTCAGCTAAAGCTTTACAGATGGGGACCTAACAGGCCCGTATCCTGTGTGGGTCAGGCACAGCAGCTGAACAGTAACACCCAGCGAGTTAAACACTACCTATTGTCTGAGCCTCCTTTGGTGCATTATTACGCTTCCCCCATTGTTTTTACTTTTACAGAAAAATGTGTTAGGCTGCATTTCCCAGGGCTGGGGGATTTGTGTGTCTTGTACAGCAGTTACAAGCAGATGCTGGAGGTAGGCCAGTGAGAAAATGGTGTGTGATGCTATTGTAACTCACTATAACCTTACTGTATATCCTGTGGCACAGAGTACACAGCAGATATAAATATCAGTAAATCAAGCAGCTACCACCAAAAACAAGTCTAATTCTGAGCACTCACATTCTGGTCACCTTCTGAGTTAGGGTGGGACATTGACCAGATCAGGCATGGGGTAGACACCTCTAGAGCCCTTGGTGAGAGGAAAAAGGATCCAGGCTCTCTTCTTCCAAGCACCCTGGGGCCCAAGTTAGTGGTGGTGGGGGGGGAAAATGGGGTGGCCACATCCCTTCCCACTTTTCTGGCTGGTTTGAGGGTTGCAGGGAGACACTACTGGCTCCTGGCCTGCTGGGTATTATGCTGGGTACCCAGCCTTTAGCCTACTCTCATTGGCTCAAGGGGCCGGGGGGGGGGGGAGGTATGCTTGGGTTGGTTGCTGGACTTCCTCGTTGTCTGGGTATTTGGCCAGTTTCTCTTTGGGGTCAGGAAGGAAAGGTATCACAGAGCAGAACTGGCAGTCCACGTGGTGACATGTTTATCTACCAGCCTCAGTTAGGATGACCAGACCACAAAAGTGAAAAATCAGAACAGAGGGTGGGGGAGGGGGGGTAATAGGAGCCTATTAAGAAAAAGACCCAAAATTCTGGACTGTCCCTATAAAATCAGGACATCTGGTCACCCTACTCTCAGTGCCCAAGAAGCTGAACCAGGGTCACTGTTTATTTTGGTTTTAATGTTTGTTGCAGATTCAAAAAGAGAGGCCAGGGCAGTTTTAGCAGGAAATGCCAAGTTATAAGCGGACCTGAATCAAGAGAGAACACAGAAGGCCCTGGGCCTTGTTCTTGGTGTTGCAGTGGTGTAGGCTTGAGCATCTCATGCAGCTCAAAGACCCCTCATCTGGACCCTTATCCATCAAGTGAGGTAGGCAGGGGATCATGGCAGCTCCAGCCACTCCCCTTTATTCAATTGGAATGGATAAGGTAGGAGTAGCTTCCCCTTATTCTCTTGAGGTCTGCTTGGGTGCAGTCCTGGACTCGTTCATGCTGGTAATTGTGTAGGGAGCTGCTCAATCCCCCTCTCTTTTGTTAGCTATGTTGCAGTCTCCACTTGAAGCACATTTGTGTGCCTTCTTCCAATGTCTGGCTCAGTGAAAGCACAGATATGCCATAAAAGCAATTTTATTATTCCAGTAACACCCCTCCCTAAATACAGAATCTTTCCCCAAATCACACCCGCAAGGACCTAGGTGCTCACGTAACATTGTGACTGTGTAAAACCAGAATATTAAGTGAGTAGATATGATCTGAGCAAAGGCATGTGCATAGGGTCATAAATAAAACAGAGATCATATACACACCAAAGCATGGGCCTTCCCCTGACCTAAAGGCTCACCCTAGAGCCTCTCTGGGTCTTTGTGCCCAGAATCTATGAATCAACCTCTCTGTGAGCTTGAAAAGAAGCCAGAATTGGTACAGGCAATTAATTGCTCCATGCTGCCCCTGCTGGGCATAGATGCATAATGCCCAACCTGAATTTGGCCTGGATAGAGCGTCCAGTCTGAGACTTTGGGCTGCTGCTCCATTTAAGTCAGTGGCAATTTCCCGATTGAGTTCAATGGGAGCATTATGTGGCCCAGTGAATTTTATACTGTGCTAGACTTGCCTTATTCCCAACAGATCCCAGACGTTTCAGAAGTTCTCTCTCAAAGAAATAACCATGGCTATTTTTAACTTGCTGATACAGATCTGAATCTGAGGGGTAGCCATGTTAGTCTGGAATTGCAGAAGTGAGAAAAAGTCCTGTGGCACTTAGTCTTTAAGGTGCCACAGGACTCTGTCACTGATACAGATCTGAAAGTGATTAAAAATCACCTTAGTTTCTTTCAAGGGCATCGACTTCATCTCCTCGTCCACTTCTCATGGCACAACAGTAAAGTAGCCATTTTACTCAGGGAAGGGAGTGATTTATGTAACTTGGCCTTTAAAGTTCTTTACCACTTAATCTGAAGCTGGGATGCATCTAAGCAATTCTACAAGTCTAATTATTAGTCCTGGGGATTTGTTTACTTGCAGGTAAACCAAATATTTCATATGGCACGGTCACCCTGTGGAGGGGTATTATCCTGGATTAATTAATTGCAGTCAGTTGCTGAGACACTTGTTGAACTCATGACAATACTCACTTTTAAGACCATATGGCACTTTCCTAGGGCTTCAATGATCACTGTGCTCTCCAGAGACATACCACTCCTTTTGTAGATGCTTTCCTGCAGGAACGTATTGGTGGCTGTTGAATACCTATAGCTATATCTGGATCCTCTGGGGAAATTCAGACCATTGTGTTCTAGGAAACAAACAAAAAAACAAACAAACAAAAACCTAAAACCTGTGTGTGCACTTCTCTTGATTTGCTGATAAAATGTAGAACGCTGGTAGATTTAGGCACCTAAGCAAGTGGCCAGATTTTCAGAAGAACTCTGCTCCCATGTAGACTCAAAGGAAGTGGCCAGATTTTCAGTAGTATGAAGCCCGCAGGAGCTCCTGCATGGAGGGCACAGGGAAAAGGAGTGCCCTCCCTCCCCCAGCACACTCGTACAGGACCCAGCCACAATGTGGCCCATACCAGCGAAGGCCCTGTAGTGTTAAGAGTCTAATAAGACCACAAACAGAGGCGGGCGGTAAGGCAGGAACGTTGTGGCACAGCAGTCTTCCCACCATCCAAGCAGAATATTCTGATGTCAGTAAACATGAGACAAGCAAGACCTTACAATTCTCCAAGTACATTTCATACATGTAAAAACTTCCCAACTGTCAGGGTAGTTAAAAACTGGAGAAAGTGACCTAGGGAGGTTGTGGACTCCATCACTGGAGATTTTAAAAAGCAGGTTAGACAAACACCTGCCAGGAATGGTCTAGTTATGACTTAGTCCTGGCTTGTGTGCAGGCGGCTGAACTAGATGACCAGCTGAGGTCTTTTGGGGCTGGTCTACACCAATGCTGTAAGACACTCTCCCACTATTTTACTTTGCACCTCTCGGGGAGGTGGTGTACAGAGATCGTCAATGGGCGAACGCTCTACCATCAACTTAGCTTGTCTTCACCAGACCCACTAAATCGACACTGCTACATCGATTGCACCAGCGCTGATTTAGCAGGAAGCATTGACAAGCCATCACAATCCTACACTTTTATGATTCTATGTGCTGTTAACTGCACATCTGTTATCAGATGAACTGTGGAGTGACTTCTACCCCCCGGTCCACACTATAAACTCATGTTGGTATAATTACACTGTTCAGCGGTGTGGAAAATCCACACCCGAGTGCAATTACACTGACCAATATCCCGTGTATGCAGCGCTATGTCAGCAGCAGGGCTTCTTCTGTTGACACAACTACCACCTCTCAGTGCTTGTCTACACTTACATCCCTGCAGTAGTGTAGTTGCTCCACTGTAGCACTTAGTAAAGATGCTACTATACTGACAGGAGAGCTTCCACTGCCTGAGCAACATAATCACACTGACAAATTTAAATTTAAAATGATCAGGGGGGGTTGATGTAAATTGAAATCTGATTGCATGACTTGGCTTTCACCACATGTAATTATCTCCCACTGAAAACACAATCAGGGTAATACTGCTTCTTTCACTGCAGTCCCCTACAACATAGGTCATTTAAAACAGCCACTTAATTGTAATGGACTGGCTAGTGCATGTGTCCTGTGCTGCCCTCTACTGAAAAAAAGACAAATGCTAATGTGTACCATACACTCTATACTGCTACAGTCAAAGAAGATTCTCCTTTAGTTCAGATGATAGTAAGCTGTGCTTTAAGGGCCAGAGGATCAGAGTTGTAACCCTTCTACTAGCATGAGTTCTGGTGGCCAGGGCATGCCACAGTGACACTCATGATGACAGTGGTGAAACCCCTAAAAGATAAAATTTGTAGCATTATCTTAGCATTGGAGCTACTGTAAAGTAGAAGCAGGAGAGTTTGATTAACATGTTCTTTCTTGCATCAGGTTAAGAGAGTGGTGCCTGGGAAAGATGGCCACAACATTTGCCATGCTTACTCTTCATTAGCTCCACCTGCAGGCTCAGTGGGGAATTGAAAGCCCTTTTAAAAAAAAAAATCAGGTTTTTGTTAGAAATCATGAGGTTAGATTGGAGCAGAGCAATGATGGCTGAGCAGAAAGACTGAGCCACACTGGCTGTGCCAGGCAGCATATAGGGGGACCTTGGTTACTGATGCATGCACACAAGCTAGCTGACCAAACCTTGAGTCTGTGGAGGACCCCCAGGAGCAATAGCCAGGTTCTGCGGATGGAGCACTAGGTCTTCCTCCTACCGTGCTACTGTGCAGGTAATGCTGGGATGTGGAAAGAGACTCAGGACAGGGCGGGATTTTGTGTTGCCTATTTTGGAGCACACTGTAGGCTACTTTAAACTTTTGTGTGATCTGAGTCCGTAGAATGTTAACTGAGAGCAACTCGGTGCAACAGAAGACTCAGCCGTGCTAGGCAGTTTCCTTCAGGAATATAAATTAGCTCAAACCAGTAATAGCTGAGCTGGGATTTACTATCATCCTTCCAATAAAGCAATGCCCACTGAAAAGTCCAACATATTACAAACTGCAATGTCGTACGTTGCGACTATAAACCTGCTCTGAATACCAGCTTGGCCTTACTCACCAGCACACTCAGTCATACAGGCAACTTCCGGGCCTAAATTCTCCTGAGATCCTGCAACAACAAATGAGAAGTAATTGTAGAAATGCACCAAGAAAAAACCCATGTGCAGCTTCAGTGACTGATTCCATAACTGTTCATTTACAACAACACTGAGATTAAAGCAGCAACGTACATTGCAAAGTCCTCTAATAGCAATTACTGAAAAAAGACTTTATTAGGGGAAAACATCATATACAGCAAGGGACTTGTTATCACACAGTCATTTCGAAACAATGATTTTGCATTCTTCTCTGGCAAAGGATAAAAGCTCCAACAATTGATCATCATCTCTTTTCTAACTTGGGTAGCAGCCAACATCTTTCACAATATAAAAAGTCCTTACAATCCTCAGATCAGAAGCCTTAATGTGTGAGTGAAATGAACCACATAATGGAGTCAGAAGTTCATTCCGTGCCTGGTTAGCCTAGGCCAGGACTCTGTGGTGTAAGACCCACTGGCACAGGTTCTGCCTAGTTATCCTGGGAGTCGGAGAACTAGAGGGACAGTCTGTGACTGGCTGGCAGCTTCAAGTGAAGAACCATTGTTATATGCATTACAACAGAGTCTTGTCTCCTCTGTACCACCAGCATTATTACAGGCCTGCGCAGCAAAGTGGAGATCTGTTTACGGTATTAAGAGCCAGGGTCTAGGTGCTGCTGCTTATAGAGATAGGAGTCAAAGTTCTAATGAGACCCTGATGTTCATTCAGGGGAGTTCAGCCCCAGAGTGGTGGTTTTGATTCATCTCTGTTGATGTTAAACCATCGGTAACTGTGCATATTAACACTCATGCTTTCCCTTTCCTCCTCCTTCTGCTCTAAAGAGGATAAACACTTTCGGAAAACACAAGCAAATAAATGAGACTACCACCATGTTTCCTGTTTCTTGCCCGTAAACTGAGAAAAGTCCCATCTTCCACTAGAGCTTTTCCAGCATATTTTGACTAGCTTAAATTTTAGTGCTTGAATGAGAGACTAATTGCTCTGGTTAGATGGGTGGAAGCAACGTGCAAGATTCCCCTTTACGAGTTCTGCCATGCCTCATTCTAACCATACCTAAATAAAGGCCTTCTATCCACACCCTGGAAATGTCTTGGGGTTTATATTTGTATTTTCTATATTCCAGGGTCACCATTAATATTTTCAAGGCACACATTAGACATGCTGTAGCCTTTAGGAAAGGACAAATGACTTCAGTGTCAGCCATAAAAAATCTCCCCCCAGAACTCTCAAATCAGGTTTTGTTTTTTTAATATTCTTGACAAACCAAGTATACTTTAGCCTTCTGAATTTGAGGCTCATAGAAGGCTGGTGAGACCCAAACATTCTCCTGCTAAGTTGTCCAAGGTCTGACAAAAAAGTCACATAAAATAAAATAGCATTGGACAAGGCCTAAAAGCAAAGGACAGAAGACTTTGCAGGCCAAGGTACATCTCTTCTATCACCCGTGGTGGAGCTGACTGCTGAATAAAAAAGGAGATTACTTTCAAACTAAATGCTGCCTTATCATTCTTGTCTATTGGCAGTAGTCAGCAGAGCACCAGTAAATAGTGCCAACTGACCAGGATATTTTTTTTTTTAAAAAGGAGACTTCTCTGACCATCTAAAGTACAAAAACCCTGCGCCACCTCACGCCCAATCCTTTGCTATAAAGGTGGCTGTGACCAAATTTTCTGATAACTCCAAAGTTAGGGGAGTACCAGCATAGCGCACACATAGATAAACAAAACCAAGTACAGAATGACTTGGAGTGGTTAATGCACTGGAAGCTTCAAGAGGAGAGATTTGGGAGTAATTACTCCTTAAACCCCAGGAGAGGAAATAAACAGCACTAACATAAAATGAGAGTCAGGAATAAGAGAGATTTACCAGAGAAACCTCAGAAGTGGTACTCACTGTCTCTCTAAAACGTTCACATTCTTTCATCGAACCAAGCTCTGTAGTTGCCAGGGGGAAGGCATGGGATTTAGAAGGGAAATGTTCTACAATATGAAAAATTTTGAGAACCACTTAGTTATCCTAGAGCAAAACTACACTAATATTCTGTTTAAAGGTAGCTACACTCAGAACACAGATATGTCATCTTACCCTCATCCTCTGACGCTCTCTTTATCCTTTTTGTTTATTACCATCTGCCACTATGGAAGCTGTTCAAGGCAGGCCTCGGGTGAAATCCCCAGTGGGAGTTTAGCCATTGAGTTCACTGGGGTTAGGATTTCAGCCCATGTCTTCCTATGTGTCTATACCATACCAAGAACATTTTGGACACTACTGTAATATAAATACAGAACAATCCTTTGGTAGATTTGCTTGGGTGGGTATGAAAATGTAAATTATTTTCCCTACCAACAGAGGAAAGGAAAGACTTTAGTTAAGGGCCTAACTCTGCCATTCTTGCCGGCACTGGGCCGCGCCTAGAAGGATTTTAGGCATACAGTGAAGGATTCTGCTGCCAGATTGCTGAGAATTCATTCTAATCAGCAATGGAGTGTCTAAGCCAAGGAAGAATCACACTGTATTTTATCCCCAAACTTCCTCCTCAAGTGCAGATTTTTAATGAATCAATTATTTTTCAGGTCATTATCTGCTTAGCTGGAGAGTTTCATTGCCAGTGGCTACACAAGAGAGAATGCAAGTGTCATTTGAAGCCTGAACAGCAGCAGGTTTCCACACTAGAGTTGTTTTTTTCCCAACGCCTGCACACTGAGGAGCAAACACTAACATCGCATCACAGGGACTTTTTGTTGTTCCATCCGTCCTTCAACGCTAGAGTCTCTATTCTCCTTCCTGACTTTCATTCAGGCTTCATGGAGAAGGCAGTGACTCTCTAGAGACGTGAAGGCAAATGCATTGAAATGAATGGAGTTACGCCAGAATTATGCAGGCTTAAATGAGAGAGTAGTTTGGCCCATTACATACAGATACTTGGTCTGTTTTTTAATCTCAGTGCATGTAGTGTCCATTAAAACTAAATGGCATAGCTCACTGTCATACTTAGCCATTGAAATGATCTTCCAAGGGAAGTGGCAGAATCCCCCTTACTTAATCTGTTTCAAACACAACTAGACAAGCACTAATTAAGAACCATTAAGGGGCAGGACAAGAGAGTCAGATTTTCATCGTCTGTTAGGCATGCACCTGTGTGCAAATTGCCTGCACAATTTCTGCAGTTGCATGCACGAACATCGGGACTGGACATTCAAATAACCAGTTAGGCTCCATCACAGAAAACTCAGGTGAGCAAGAGGTCCATAGATTGTTTGGCCATCCCATGGGCACATATTAATATAGTTCTGAAGATCTAGTCCAATAGGCCTTCTCCTCCGCTATAATAAGTGGGAGCTAACTAGGTATACTATGATGAAAATAGCCCCTTTTATGGATACTTCTAAGAGACAACCCCCATCCAAGACCTGATCCTCATTCCTTGCACCCACCAAACGTCAGTGGAATTCACTGGGAACACACAGTGTTGATTGAGTCCGAGGTGTTTTATTAATAAAAATTTTGGTCACACTGATACAGTAAAACAGCCAAAATCAGATGAGTGATGCAAATTCACTACTGTTTATGGCACGTTCATATGCCTGGACAGAAAGGAAGGTGGATTTGCTGCTTTTATAATAAAACATTTACTATTGAACCTTTTAAAAAAACCACCCAACGTTAGCTTGCTATAATCTATAAAAAGTTTGGTTTAAGATCATTCCCTTCAGCATTAAGAACAGCAGCAGTACTTATGCCTATTCCACAAGTTCTGTGCTAATGCAATAAGCCCTCCAGTTATAACTGAGGTCCTTGGTGCCCCTTAGGGTCAATTATTCCTACAGGAGACAACAGTTAATAATACCTCTCTCTTTACTTGCCATTGCTGTGCTTTTGTATATTTCATATGTTCCATCTGCCTTAAGAAATCCTTTTGGCAAACTAGAACATTTAAAAAAAACCCTTCAGATTATTTGACTGAAACCACATTTTCTCTTCTTTTCATATAGACTTTAAAACTACTGGGGGAGGGGGAGAGAATTCACTGGTTCCCTCCCCCCCCCCCCCCCCCCCACACAACAAAAATAAGTGAGCAGCTTTTCCCTTTGGTATCTATTCTTGTATCATTCTTGAAGCAGAGGGAGAGCTTAATTCTCAGAAGAGTAAAGTTACATTTCTGTCAAAATACATTTACCACTCATTTATTTTTCTCCCATACAAGGTTCTGATACATCTTTGCAGAAACTGAACTCCTTAATGGAAGTAGAAACTGGAACTAAAGGAGCAAAATGCAAGTGAGTTGGTGGTGGTTTTAAATAAATTTTCTCTCAGTTCAACCAATAAGTAGAAAGCAAGAAGATTTCTGGAATGATGATTGTCTAATTGACTACATCTGGTAATAGCATTCTAGGACTACAAAAATCTTGCCAAATCTATAGAACTATATAAATAAAATATAATAAAATTCCAACTGCACTGCAGTTGGAAAGCCATATAACTATTCTGATTCATTTTTTCATAATCCCATTAGAAATGTAAAGAAAAATTGCAGCCATACAAATCTAAATAACCAAGTTTGGGTCCGGAAAGTCTCTAGAAAATTTAAATGGTTTCTCCTTTCTTGAAAAAGCTTTGGAAGCGTAAAAAGATTCATCATCAAGTGCATGGCCTTCGAATTCAATAAAACAGCAAATTTCCTTTGGAAGAGCATTGAAATAAATGCAAACACACACAAAATCACCCACCCTTCACCTTAATCAGGGAAGGGCAGATTTTCAAGAACGTTCAGCCCTCACCGTTAGGGCCAGATTTTCACAAGAGCTCTCAGCACCAAAATGATACAGCCAGATTCTCAGCAGTGCTCAGCAAAAAGGGAGCTGAGGTGTGCTGATCCCTTTGGAAAATCTGGCAGGTTAGATCCCTGACCGGGAGCTGGTCAATGCAGAGTCCCGTGAGTATATTTTATTTTATTGTTTTCAATTTGTTATCCTGTTTGTTTTCAATTTAAGAAACAGCATATGTCCAGATCTATTCTCAGCCAAAAATGGACAATATTGTTACAGGTTCCCTCATTTTCAGCTAGTTTAAGAACCTTTCATTTTCAAGATATTGTAATAACCATCATTTTTAAACATCAAACGAATGCAGCCTTTTACAAACTCCAATCATTCTGTAATGAGTGTATGTATCCCCTACAGCAGTTCCATTGCTTTCTGGGGCTTCCCTAACTCATGCTGAAGGAAGATACAGTAATCCTGTGCTCTTTAACATGCAGGATCCCCTCCCACCTGCAAAAGCGCCACCCAGGCAGGCCAGCAAGACAGAACCAATGTACAGAAAGCCAAGACAAAGTTACTACAAGAAAATATTCCTACAAGAGCTGCAAGTCCCAACATAATTTACACTCTCCCAGATGTTTTGCAAGTGAGATCATTGCTGTGCAGAAACATTGTGCATTTGCGAGCAAGCAAGCAGCAATTGTACCAGAGGAAACAGTATTTTCTTCTACTTACTCCTAGGTACTCCTGCGACAACCACGCAGAATAAAAGGACTGAACGCAGCCCCATGACCATCCAAAGTGCCTCCTTAGCCCAGCAACAACAAACCCACATCAATCCTCCTCTCAAAGGCAGCTCTGAGCCAGGCAGTGAAAGAAAACTTTCCTCACAAAGCAGGACCTGACTATTTCAACTCCCCTCTTCCAGCCAGGGGAGGGGCTGACGGGGGAGTGGGTGGTGGTGTGTGTATGGGAGGGAGGGGAAGAAGAGTAAGGGAGGGGGAACATCTCAGCCAGAGTTCTTTGATAATGTTTTAGACCCACAGCTCCCACCAAACAAGGACCATTTCTAACCTATCGGAAAAAAGAGAGTCACCCCGAAGGAAGCTGGAGTATTCGACAGAGTTCAGACAGCCTGAACAATCCTGGGCAGTGATGGCCCCGCGGGTGATCCAGCCCTGCTGCAGTAATTACAGCCCCATGGGGGAATGGGCGAAGGCTTTGGGGCTGAAAGGAAGGTGCTTCCATGGGAGGGAGCAAACAAGTGAGCTTTTCTCCTCTGTGCTTACCGAGGGCAGCAACATCCTCTCCACCAAAGTGCCACTTCTCAGGTGACTGAATGTGTGCCTAACACACACACTGACAGACAGGCACATAAAAAAGAGCCCTGAAGGTAGCTACGGGGGTTTAATGACATGCTGGATACACGGCTTCCAGCACTCACTAGCCTAAAGACTTCCCCTGCAGCAGCTGCCTTGAGTGGCTTTATTTCCCCAGCTCCTGCTCCCCACCCAGGACCTTTCCCCTGCTCTACCTGGCACATAGCACTCAGCCTAGGCGTTTCTGTACTTCGTCACACTTCTTTCCTTGGGGCTAAAGCTGGAAAGGACCTCTAGGGTTCAGCCCCATGAAGCAGAGCATGATCATAAATGACTGGGAGGCTTCCTGGTTTAGCAATCAGAGCCGGGTATGGACATCCAGGGCTCTGCTTCCAGGTTCACTATCGACAGTGCGAAGTCTTGGCCCCACATAACTCCCTCTGTAAAACAGGGCTCCCAGCAAGGGCCTGCACCACAGAGGTGTTGGGAGGCTTGCCTGTTCTTGTACTTTTAAATTACTGTAGAACAGCAAAGAATTATTTTGCTCTGCACTAAGCTCCCATGGTCTCCAAATGATCATATGTGTGGCAGCCTGGTTTCGCACAAGGGATAACAATTCAAGTCACTGGAGTTAGGCTCTTCCCTTCAGTAGGTAGTGTCTTCAGAGCGACAAGGATTGCTCCCACCCTTCCCCCCACTTTTAATGACGGGAAGGCAGATCCTCCTGCATACTTTGGCCAAGCTTTTTACATCATCAATGAAAAATGGTAGAGAATCAGGTCTCCTATGCTAATCAGAATCAGCTATCGCTAAATACTGGGATAGCTAAGGGCTGAATCTACATCCAAATTCTCCAGCTTGGAATTTCCTATAATAAATCCCAAATGTTCTGTAAGACCAATTCTGTCTCCTAATGTAATTTTTGGAAAATAAGAGCTTGGCTGTGAAACCACTTCAGAAACTACATTATAGTGATCTAGTAACTGTTTTTTTTTCCCCCACAAATCTGATGCGTGTTACTGAATTGAAAGTACAAAACCATTGCATGCTTTATACGATTCCAATTCATTTGGACTCAATGAAAAAGTTTGTAGTAAGTTATGTAGTAGTCAACTACCTCTGTAATTAGGCTGCAATCAGAAGCCATAGCAGGCAGTAGATGCAGGGGAGGGGTGGGTTTATGTTAGTAAGACAATTCTGCTGCAAATTCAGCCTGCTAGGACAACAATTTCTGCTTTTTCCAAATTAATGGAATTAATGCCAATTCTCCACAATATAGTCTGACTTCATAGTGTTTAGATAATGGAAAAATCTATTTACTGATTTTCATCCAGGCTGTGTTACTGAATACTTCACCATGACAAAACTTCCACAGAAGTCACTGGGACTTCTGCCTGTGGAAGGATGTCAGAATTAGGTTCAGAGATGACTTTTGTGCATTAGCCTGACTCCTAAAACCTACATGACCCAGTACCAACAACGTACACAGCAGAATTTGTTTGTTGGATTCATGTTATTCAGCCCAACCCTCATAGTAAAGAGAACGGGTGTGACATCAGGAATGACAACCTAAGCTAGTCTTTAAAGGAATTACTGATTCGTTTTTTGAGAGTATGTTGAGGTCACATACAGCAGCAAGGTCCTGAGCCACCAAAGCACATCTCAGCACATGCATAAGCATGGGAGTACTCCCCTTAAAATTAAGCAAGTACTTAAGTGGTTTACTGGAGCAAGGCAAAATTAATATTGTTGTCTTTGTATCCCTAACCCAGGCATCATAGACTTTGTCGCTAGTCCTGCATGCTACTCTCCAGCAATGTAAACAACATTTCTAGTTATTTGTCTAGTTGGCTTTGTGTCACTTAGAGGAACAATAATTTTACCCTATTTCCTCTTCCTTTTTCAATTAAATCACTAAATATTCCCCAAATAACCTCTGCATTGCACACATCTTTGTAATATTGTAAACATACATAATTCATGGCTATTAAAACCAGAGGGGACCATTATCATCATCCAATGATCACCTGACTTTAAACATAAGGAAGGATGCCTTGTTTAGTGAGCAGAGCACTATAATTCCTGCATCAAACCAAGTACATTTGTAATTGAACTTCAGCAATGATTATAGAAAGCCATGATACAAGTATTTGGACACCTATTTAGATAGGATAGTTTATAAACTATCCTCTTAAAGCAATTTTTTAAAAATACTGGAAGTTCTATCATGACCCCCAGAATCCCAGAGCACTGAAAGTCGCAAATGGAACACATGCACACTACCATGTTAAAATGTATTGTGTATGCCGGCATGTATGTCATGGCTCAGTCCTTCTAAAAAAGGAACCAATGACCTTTCTCAGATGAATCAAGGACATAGCATTACAATTTTCATAGGGTTGCTTAATGAAGTTATGGGCTTTGGTTCCTGTCTTGCAAATTCTTATGCATCTAATTTTAAACACAAGTAGTGCCACTGATATTAAAAGGCATTTATGACAACTCTTGGGGTTCCCAGGACTGTTGGTTTCCTGTCAGGATTCCAGTTCCCCAGCTGTTGCCTTTCTTGGGTGGAGACTCATTTCTCTCTCCCTCTGATCAGGATATTGCCAGGCTGCACAGTTCCCTGCCTTCACTGTTATTCCCAGCAAAAGAGAGACTGCCCAAGCAGACCTGCTTGCAGTCTCTTCAGAAACTAACAGAGCGATTGCCACAGTTATAGGTTGCCACACAGCACTTCCTATACACGTTTACATCATTCTTGGGGTGAAAGCATTACAGAGAAGACATATTAAAAGCAATAAAAAGAACCTACATGCATGCTTATAAAGTTAAGCAGAGATCACCCCAATTCTAACATGGGTTCCAGCAGGAACCCTCCTTCCAAACCCTACAAAGAAGTCTCTTCTACACTCACAAGTTCATAAGAGCCTCAGTTCAGAGTTAGTGCACCACCTAATTGGATCTCAGGGAGCCAACTCCTTCCAATCTTCTCTAAGAATTCAGGCCCTCCATGGACCAGAGGTCCTGTCCGTTTGCTGCATCAGAAGGCCATTAGCCTGCTTAAAACCAGGCTATTGATCCAGAACTCTTTTCTTTGTTGGTCCTTGGAGAATCCAGTTTGACCTAGTATATGTGAACCTCTCCGGTGGGTAGCTTCAAAGGGCTGATAACCAGAGGAATTATATTAGCATACACCATTCCTCTTAAAGTTGTAACATACAATCTCACACCACCACATTAAACACTAGCCTTTTAAATACAACAAACTCCAAAAATGTCAAACTTCGTTCAAAGAGGTTTAGCGTAAAGTTTGTCCAGGATATTGTCTTCTGTCACATTTACATCCAACACCATAAAGGTATACATAACTATTATCCATAGATACATCTCACACTGATTATGAGGCTTGACAAGTTAAAGTATCAGTCATACATTACCCTTTATGAATAGAGTATAACCTGCAAGACATGTTGGTGTAGTGAGTGTCAGATCTCAGATGAGTGTTGTTCACAGCGAACAGGGACTCTTTGCCAACAGGCCTCTATGTCACAGGATTACCCATACATGTGACATTAAGTGCACACACAAAAGTGTTTCTAGGATCATGGCCTATATTTGTGTAAGTGACTAGTGATTCTTGGTGCCAAACATGAGATGCCTTGAAGGGGATGATTTTCAGAAAGTGCTGTGCATACTTAAGGAGAACTACACCTAACTTGAAAAATGCCTAACTTGAACACTTAGGCTCATATGCCTGAGGCTGCGTACTAATTATTGCTTGGTGGCCTCAGAGAAGGGTACCTCCATCCCATTGGGCAGCACCTGACCCAGACAGTGATACTGAGCCCAGTACCAATCTTCAGGATCTGGATCTGTGGTATCCCAATGGCACAGAAGGGGAAGTGTCTGATGAATCCATGTATGGCTGACGAGCCCAATTCAAGTGCGAGAGCTTGTTACAAGTTTCAAAGATCCATGTATTGTCTGAGTTGGAATCCAAGATTGCAGCACGCTACTTTCTTCTTTCTTGCTTGCTTTCATCCTCTGGGGATCAAAGCTACTTCATGTTGAGCTGCAGCCAGCATCAGATGTTCCTTACACATTGAATGGGATTCTGTGTGCTCTTCCCAACTGGCTATCTGGATGTTGAACAACTTCACATCATTTTTGCATACATGGTGGTACCACCATAAAGGGCAACCCTGCCTTCTAGAGCCATCTCAAATCTCGTCGTACAAATATTCTTGGGGATACAGTCTCTTCCCATTCTCTTGGCATCACAACCTACTCTTCCTAGTGGTAGTTTCCAAGTATGTCAATGCTGCACCCTCTAGCACCTCTGTGTTTGGTATGTTGTCTTCCCACTTTGTTTTCAGGATCTTGTGCAGGGATCTCATGTGGAAGCTGTTCAATCTTCTGATGTGCCTAGCATATGTAGTACGTGTTTCTGAGCCACAGAGCAGAGGTAACATGCAAGTCTCATACATTTGCACCCTCACCTTAGTTGCTAGTTTGCTGTTATTCCATGCACGGTTTTCTAGCCCCAAATTCTTAGCTGCTTTTCTGGCTCTTAGTCAGTTCAGTCTGATAGTCAAGATGCTTGCTCATCACAGAGCTCAAGTAGCAAAAGTGGTCAATGAAGCCAAGAGATTTACCCGTCAAAATACTGTCAGGTACTGATTCACAATTGCATGCTCTGGGTGTCCCTAAACTTCTGACTGTCAGAAGCTGGGACTGGAGGACAGGAGTTGGATCACTCAGTAATTGCCCTGTTCTGATCATGCCCTCTAGCACTGGCCAGTGGTGGAAGACAGGATACTGTGCAAGATGGACGATTGCTCTGACCCAGTATGACCATTATGTTCTTATATAAAGTAACAGTATAGAATAGATACATCTCAGATTCCACTCCAAAGCTCCTGCCACAGAAAACATTAACCCATGTGGATATTGAATCCCTGCTGACTCACTACATTAATGTATTTGTGTACCTAAACCTTTGCAGGACCAGGGACTAAATGAATGAATGAGATTGGAATACATAGAATCACTAGGTCTATCGATATTTGTGAGCTGAAAGGACTTGGAGTGAAATCAACAGAAAACACAGCAGCAGCATTCACAGTGTCCAGCATTCAAGCTGGAAGTAGTATTACTATTAAATTCGAAACACTGCTTTACACTGCCTTAAATCAGTTAAACATGGACATTGCTGATACATTTACTTCTTACATTAATCAGAGGGGTAGCCGTGTT
>ML677381.1:19570125-19744849 GCA_007922305.1 Dermatemys mawii | reverse complement strand
TTCAGTTAGTCTTTAAGGTGCCACAGGACTCTTTGTCACTTCTTACATTAAGTGTCCATTATAAAGTTGAGCAATAGCATCATTGAGCCCCAAGGCTTAGAGTCAGGATAGACAGTGCACGGTGTTGTTCTCTTTGCAAGACTGAACTTTAAGGAATCTAGTATGTTGTTCTTATAAATATCAAGAACTGAAACCTTAAGTCAATTGAAAAGAATACAATACATTCAATCATGCGCATATAGTGACTTTAATAGCTGCCCTTAAGGGGAAAATTCACCAGCAGCTACTCAAAGCAAAGAGCAAATTAAGCATAAATTATTGTACATTCCATTTTGCACACATCTCATTATGCCGTTGGGAACACACTTTCTTTGATCTCTGCTAGGTAAAGTACATCTGACTTAAATTCCCCTTCCTCCATTATAGGTCCTACTGCCTCCAGGAACAACATGAGCACCCTCTTGTGGTGAGCAATTTAACACCTGCAAACCTCAGCTGCTAAACACAGTACACAGTCCAACGGATGAAACAGGTGATCTGTAATACAAAGATTCCTAGCTCAAACCCATTTAAGGTTCATTATTTCAACTGCCTTAATTTTTTCCTCTGAAGACTGAATGGGATCAAGACAGCTTTGGCCCTAATTAATACTCTCTAGTGAACTAATAAATAGTTTAACTCTTACTTAAGTAATCAGTTAATATTGTTTGACAAAATAATATACAATTCTGCAAAATAATATACAATTCCACATGACAGCACTACCATTACATAGTAATCTTTACCATAAAAAAAAATAAGTGAAGATTTGATGCAGTGCCATGATAACTGACAGGATTGCCCAGGACAAGAGATGCCTTTACTCCACAAATCTGCATCTTACATGTCTTCAATTGATAGCTCCTTCTTTATTTTGTTCATCTCAGAAAGACATCAAGTTTGACTCCATTCTGGCTAGCATATCTTCAGATTTAACTTGTCAGTAGCAAAGCCTGTTAGTCATCTAACACCATCATTTTTCTATCAAGTTTCCGTCCTATCTTTTGATGTTATTGCTGATGGCCATCCAGGCTGACGGTGTCTCAGAGGGTTCAATTCCTGAAGGGAACCAAGCAGCTTGGTCCACAGGGCCTGCCAAAAAAATACAAACACAAAACACACAAACAGAAGAAAGCCACACTACCCCTGCACATGGTCCCTCCCTGCCTTCCCTTTTGTCCTCTCCCTCTATACCAACCCTGTTTTCCCCACCTTCAAGGTCTTCAGTGTTCAAATCTCCTGTGCTTTTTATTATTATTTGGTCAATTCAGGAGTGACTGATTCTTCGTAAGGGGGTGGGGGGGGCGCACAAGGCCTCCCCACCCAAGCCATGCTGGAAGCCAGCTAGGGGTACAAGCTCACCACCCTCCACCTGCGGGCGGGGGTGGGGGGAGAAGAGAAATCCTCCCCAGAACAGCACGCGACCTATGTCCCTGCCCCCGCCAGGTGGAGGGGTCCAGGTCCTTCACAGAGCAGGTAAAGGGTCCGCGGTTCCCCTATGTGGCTCTTACTCAACCAGGCTTGCAGCTCTTTGGCCCAGCTGCAGCCAGGCTATGTAAGAGCTTCCCAGGCAACTGCAACCCTCCATCTGCCCTGGGCAAAGGGCTCAGGGACACAGACTAGGGACTGCTCTCTGCCCTCCCCACCCAGGCAGGTGGAGGGCCCACAGCCCCCTGGGCCTCCCAGGCTGTTCTGACCCTAGTTAGGCTCCAACTTCCAGCCTCAGGAGGGGTAAGAGGAAGAGCAGAGGTCTGGGCTCGTGGCAAAAAGTGGGTGGGCCACGGCCCCTTGGCCACCCCAGGTCAATTTACTGTTGTGGGGTTTGGAAAGTTCTTTAGGGCAATCAAATACAAATGTTCTCACCTATCTAGATTAAGGCCAAAATGTTCCATTTTGGGACTTAAAATTAGGCACTCACATTTGAGGAAAACATTTATCTCGAATCAAATCTCCAGCCCACATCTTCATACCCTTGCAGGATCCCTGGATACAATATTTCATAACATTACAACTGTCACTCTGTACAAAAAACAAACATGTTTTATTGTAAAAGATATTCAGCAATAAAAGCAGACAGTAACTTCAATGTAACTCAGAACACAAACGCATTTTCTCCCACACAATGTAGTATTTCCTGCATATCCTTGATACACTTATTTGGACACTGAAAATTGTTTTGGTCCATTCAGTTTAAAACCTCTCTATACACACAAGAAACAATATCTGAGGAACCATGTTCAGAACAAAGCCATACAAGGGACAGTAGATGGCTTTTGCAAGTGGTTTAGCAAGCCTAATCAAGCTCAGAGAATCCTCCCACGCAATGAGCCTTATTCCGGTTCTGACAGTACAAAAAAAGATGTGGCAAACCACACCCTAAAAAAAACCCGAACCCTGTGCCTTGTGACTCTGAGGAAACATTGTAGTGCTACCATCTCAAGCTTTCCATGAGATCACTAAGTAGGGATAGGGGAACTTAGGTGACTATTACTTTGACAATGTATCTGTTATTCACTTGTTGAATAAACAGGGTTGCCTATGTGGAAAAGGAGTGACTAAAAACAGAGGTGCAATTTAAATCTGCCTATTATGAAAATGAATGAAGAGTTTGTTAATAAGAAATGTGATGTGCTTTTTTAATTTCATCTGTCTCAAAACAAACTAACACTGAGCCAAGAATTTTATTTTGAGATATGGATAAAATAAAGGCATGATTTGTCACTGTGACACATGTAAAGGTTATAAATTAGGATCAACTAATGTTTGTGTAAAGTATCAGCCTGATTTGCAAATTCTGCACTGCAGAATTTGCAAATATTTTAACTGAACTGAACTGCAGCTTTAGACCCATATCTTACAAAATACTCTGTAGCAAGCTGACCCATACTCCAGTGAACTGCAGTGAGCTCAAGTTCCTCATGGGACAGCTTCTAGGTTTCGGCTATTAGCATGTTACATTCAATACAACCTGTGTGCGAAGTGTGAATATAAGTTGGTATAATATTGCAAAACAAACAGCATAGAATAGGTGAATATATCTAGTACCAGTGGAAAACAACATGTGAAAATAGTCAAAATAAGAACACTGATCATATTTGGGAAAAGCAGCACATCTGAAACAGAAAATTAAACTTACCCACCACATACTTAACAAAATATTTTGTTATTAGGATAGTGTTGCTTATGTAGAAAGCTTTGAAAATATGTTTTGGAAATAAAACAGTCAAACTCTAAAATGGAAAGCAGACTCTTCTATTTGGATTACAATACAAAAAACTTTAAATACTTGCATAAAACTGCTTTTCTGCTTTCCACAGAAGTCACCTCTACTTACACTTCTAGGCACTATGGGGTATTGCTATTGTCATCAAGCTTTGGTTTTCTTGAGTTAAAGTAACCTATGCCTACAGGCTGCGTATTACATGTGTGGCAACACTATAAATGCAGATTGTAAGGTACATAAAATAGTACCAGCTCTTTACCTCCATTATTCTGTTGCCAGTTAGCTGTTATTACAGTAAATTTTTGTGGTGCAGCTAAATATCAGACCTGAAACTTTTTCTAAATATAGGAGTTCTTAAAACCACTTGCAAATTGAACCACAAAAAAAGTACAATAGCCACTATATTTCAATGTTAAAAGTTGTAATATTTTTGGGAAAAAGTTACCCCTGTTCCAAATATTTAGAGAGACTTTTTAAAGAATTATAGTTGCAATATTTATTGTTTACACAGATTAATACAACTTTACAATCATAGCTCACATTTAAACTCAACTTCTAATGTTTTTTAAGACAGACCTCATTCAACCAAATCACAAAGCACACACATTTGAACTTGCAGTGGTGGAATCATGCTCTATTTCACGTCAGCTTTACCCCAATCATGAGAAGAACTTGAACCTTCAGAGACAAACCTCAATTCCTGTCATCGGTCTCTGGAAAGTCTACCCATATTTCATTTTCATTCTGAAAACTTCTTTCATTTGAAATATCACTATACAAGCCTTATCCAACTAGCAGTCACTCAGTGAAACTCCTTAACAACAACAACAAAAAAAAGTTACCTTCTTACAGAAAAGATGTGATTATCAGATTATACCAATAGCAAGTAAAAAGATATTTTGTTTTGATTTTTTTTAAATATTTATGCAGATGGAATCTAAGCTTTATAAAATTAAAAAGCCTGAAGGGTTTGTTTGTTTTTTAGGATTTACCATTTGGCTCATGTAATTATATTATAGGAAAGACAACACTGATGGAAATACTGGTAGCCATCGCTCTATTATAAAGCTATTTTCACAGATTTATAACAGCAGTAAAAAAAACACACCCAATACATATATTTATAAAAAAATCCTGCACAAAAACACCCTGTGCAGTGCTGAAGGTCTGACTGAACTCACAAACCACAAGGAAACTGGGAGAGCATGTCGCAAAACTATCAAACATGGTAGCCTGAAAGGGCTGGATTTGGTAAAGCAGCTTAAGGAAAAAGCCAAACTTCAGGCTATTTTTGGTTCTGTTTCTTTTAAAGGCAATTTTAAAAACCAATTTAAAGTGAATTTTAGTGCACGTAAAGGCATTAAATTGACTACACTGGAGACCAGAGTCCTTTTTAGACACAGAACAGGACCATCACAGGCAGTCCCTGCCAACCTGCTTCGATGCTTTTCCAGAGGCATCACTTCTAGGCGTGAGAAGGCAAGTTTGTCTGCATGCCACTTCAGACGTTGGTCTCTGTGACACAGTGCCAATCCACATGGGAAACTTCCTAATATTAACTGGACCCACACCATAAACTATTTTGCTTAAACCATAAAGGGACAACATTTGGTCACTACCAACTTGAGTAAGTCACCTGTGAAGTGGCAGACTACATCCCCTTACCAGTCCTGAGTTCCCCTAAGCAGATTCTTACTATTAAAACAATATAGTGAGATATATCTTGATCCATTCACAATGACAATGCACAGAGATCTTCATGAAGTTCAGAAAGAGCTTGAAAAGGTGCTGAACAATCTTGGACATCCATCTTCACTCAATATTTGATATTGCCTACAAACGCTTGTAGGTACCAAGGAGGGCTTGGCAGCTTGGACAATAGTGATCCACATCCTGGAGGGCATCAACACAGAAGGGGATGAAACAGCAACCAGCTACGCACCTGTAAAGATACAACTGTGTCCTTCATTCTGCTTTCAATTCATGGCAAGTAACAGTCTTCCCATGTACCGTAGTTGCCAAACTGAAAATAGGCTAATGCAGCGCTAGGAAGAGTGGTGCAGAGAGTTTGCACTGTACTTCAGTCTGGTTTTTAAGCAGGACTTGTGAACCCTACAGCGGTTGCGTAGGTGAGTGTCACTGAGACCCTGAGGTGTCCCATTCACAGGAAGAGTGGCTAACCAAACCCAGCAGTTATGGAAAGACCATAAATCTATGTAAGCTGCTACAATTATGCCCAGGATTTTCTTGTCCCTCATGTTAAAGGTTAAAGGGATTCTGAATGATTGGTCAGAGTGGGAGGTTTTTTTTAACCATACATTCAGTGGAAATTTCTCTCTGCATAATTAGCTTGTTTAGAAGGCTTCATGTTCATATTTTAATAAAAACAAGACTGGGAGTTTCCTTCTTAGGAAGAGGGAGTGTAATAAAAGAGCTCTAGCAGGCATAGACTCCACCCCTTTCTGAGATCAGCTCCCCAGCTGTCATTAAACTATGGAAATTACATGGGTGGAGCGAATCACAAGTGAAATTACATGTTACATCAACATACCCCAGCAGGCAGAGGCTACCACATGACAGCCAGGTCAGCGCTCCTGCACTATGTGAGAGACGTGTCACTATCATCTTGTTGCAGGAGGGGCAGCACATCTGAACAGGACGATCATAAAATGTTACTGGCTGCTGCACATACACAGTCTGAACTGTAACTGAGCAAACAAAGAGAAAGGCACTGTTTACCCCAGGTGTAAAAACAAAACAAAAATGCAACATGTCTGAACCAAAACACTGCATTAAAATACATTTAGTGCTTAAGACACAATGAATTACAAGATAAAAGGGAAACCACACCACTGCAATCGATGGAACAGGATCTTGTGATTTAGGAATAAACCCAGCTTCTAAACAGTAGAAAGCCAGATGAGGCAGATATAAGTGATACCTTAAAAACATGTGAGAGATTCACTTTAGTTCCATGTAATGGACATAGTGGGACAAATAAAGAAGTCGAAGGAGGAATCTCTCTGCATCATGATTGCTACATGCCTGTATGGCACCTTGATTAGGGCCCCAGAGGAAAACTACAGATATAAGACACTGAACAGTATTTCAGACTTACTTGGATTAGGAGCTGGAACAGGTTGTGAAAGATATGGAGGAGGATTCACACTCTTCATGTTCGGTCCATACCCAGATTCCGGGGCAGGGTAAGGGGGATAAGTGTTTATTCTGGTTGTCTCTTCATATGTAGGGGGTGCTGATGGGATTGGGTAGCCACTGGGAGCTGGTGGATGGGATGCTGGAGCAGACATTGTGTCTAACACAAAAACTGGAAAACAGACAATGTACAAGCTGTTCAGGGATGTACAGGGCAGGGTGCATTGAGAACAAGAAAGGTGGCTGGCTGGCACACAAACATTTTAATCAGAGTAATAAGTCTGAGCAAAGTTTTTTTGTTTGTTGTCTTCGTTAAATTGTTTTTTATAGTTTTTTTTAATACAGTGCCTTTCCTCAGCCCCTCCAAAAAAAAAAATCAAATCTATTTCCAGAATAATTTTACGGTTTTTCCCAGCCTTCCTTCTTTTTTAATTGAAGATGCTATAAAAGGCAGATCCAGCATTTGTACTAACATAGCAACCCATCCCCTCAATCTCTGAGATTTATCTTATTTGGAGTTCAAACCCCACAGGGTGCTACATGCCATCAACACCATGTTAACAATCAACCATCAAGGACATGCTTAGCACGTTGGATTTAACTCAATCCCAAGGCTGCTTCATTAAAATCACATTTAAAATATGATCCTTAACCTTTCACTGGTTTTCAGTTTTACCACACTTGCTGTTTGCCAAAGCAGAGTTTTTTTCACTCAACCTATCTCCATCTCTTGGGTTTTGTACTGAAAATGATGATGAAATTGTAACATACCCATAGGAACAGACTGTCAGACTTATGACATCAATGTGGAATTGTTATTTCCCTGTACACACCAATTCACCCCCTCTCCCTCCAACCACACACACTTCTTTTCATGCTGGCTCTACATTAAGGCTATATCTACACTATTAGACCTTACAGCAGCACAGCTGCCAGCAAAATTAAACCATCCTCAACAAGCCGTGGTAGCTATGCTGGCAGGAGACGCTCCCACCAACATAGTGCTGTCCACACTGGCCCTTTTGTCAGTGAAACATGCATCAGCCAAGGGGGTGTTTTTCACCACACCCCTAACCGATAAACAGTTTTGCCAATGAAAGTGCTAGTGTAGACAAAGCCTATGTTTTAAGAGTCTTCCCCTTCGACCTCCCAAAGATTTCTGAAGACTATTAGACAAACATCCCAGCTATAAACAGCTTTCTAGTCTATATTGTTTCGAGTCGCCGTATTGAGTGTCTACGCTGAAGCAGTGGCACTGTAGTAATTTAAGGTGAGCCATAGGGCAAGTGGCATAAACACTTAATTTGATTTCAAGAAGTGGAAAGGATAATCACCCTCAAGAGATAGGGCTTTGTAGCATCTCTGTGTAGCCAAGGATTTTTCCTGCCCAATATCTGTGTGGATAAAATATTTTTCATTCAGCTCTATCAAGCTATAATTTAAGAATTTTACACTTTTTTTGAGGGGAAAAGTTATATATAGACCATTTCAAAAGTTGACAAATTTCTGGGCCTTCTAAATAAATAAATTAAAGGTCTCAATCCACAACAAGCTCCACAGAGACACATCCCTGTGTCCACACAGCTTTAGGCCCCAATCTAGCAGCGAGCTCTATCTGAAAGCCCAATGGTCTCATACAACTGACTGCTGACTTTCCTACCTCAGAAAATGGTGAGTCAGTCAATAAAGTAGCTGACAGTAATACAAACCATGATTAGATGCTAATTAGAACTCTGAGTTCACGGTAACAGTTTTAACATCACTTTTTCAATATTCCATTTTAGCTCAAACTAGATTGGGCTGTCACATGGATTACTGATATAGTCTACCAGTGCTCGGCATTACATAGACATTGCATACAAGTTCAAGGACATCAGTGACACGTAAAGATTTTTTTATTTTCCCTTTTTTCTTAAAGGCCAGCAAGACCTAAAGTAACTACACATATTTTAAATGCTTCAAAATTCAGAAGTGGGAGTGGAAGCTTGATTGTGCAACAAGGATGAAGGTAAGTGAGAGTGCGTAGGAAGAATAGGGGGAGGTTTTAACTAACTGCTGTTCAAAAACCAAGCCATGTTAAAATCAGAACCTATATAACCTTGCTGAATTAGAACATTTCAAGAGCTATTCATATTTTGGGGAGGAAGCT
Organism: Dermatemys mawii; assembly: GCA_007922305.1. NCBI lineage: Eukaryota > Metazoa > Chordata > Testudines > Dermatemydidae > Dermatemys > Dermatemys mawii. Next base: position 19,736,282 of record ML677381.1, on the reverse strand, counting down.
CATTATCTAAAAAGAGCATACAAAGTCTCTCTGAAGAAAAAACACAAACAAACCATCAGTTTTGAACAAACCCTTAACCCACAAAGTGTGTTAAGTTAAACAGGAACAAGGCCCCCTTATTCCAGAAGGAGAGTGTTCACATCTGAAGCTTCTCAGGAACAGCTCTTCCTTCATCTGTAAATGCACACCAATGCCACCGAAGTGTTATGTTCTTACGCTGTTTATTGTTGCTCATTACTGGGGATTCAGATACACAGAGAGAAGCTGCTCCTCCTCCATGAGTCTTTCAGGGGCCTTGTCTACATTCAATGTTGGAGTAAGGTTTAAAAATTGCTTTGGTTTAAAAGAACGTAGTAAAGAACTGGTGAAAAACTCCAACTGCGCACTCAATTTGATTCAAACCTTGTAGCAACTGGGCTTCTTTTCAAAATAAAGAAAAAAAAAAAAAAAAAAAAGTGTTCACACACCGTTGTGAACAGTGTTGCAGTGGTTATATTAATGGGATTTAAACTAAACAAAACAGATAAAAAGCCACACATCTTTAATTAAAATCAATGCATTTTTGAATGCTTGCCTACTGAAACAAAAATGAATTCTAGGATAGTAAATACTGATATGAGTAAAGTTTGAAAGGACAGACTATAAACAAAACAAAATCTCATAGCCTCAGGATAGGCATACATTTCTTGGGGTTTCTTCATTCATTAAGCCTGACTCAGATGACTATTGTTGCTATTCATCAATTCACATGGCATCATATCAGTAAAAGCATGCCCAGTTTCACATGGATGTGGTATAAAACGTGGTATAGCAGGTCTTTAGTAGGTCAGGTTGGTGCAACTGAGAAATGTAGAAATGCACACATTCCTCAGAATGTAATCTTGGTGTTCCACTAAGGTTTCTCCTATAGCAGGGGTGGGCAAACTTTTTGGCCCAAGGGTCACATCTGGCTACGGAAATTGTATGGCAGGCCATGAATGCTCATGAAACTGGGGGCTGGGGTACGGGAGGGTGCTCTGGAACTGAGGGGTTCAGAGGGCAGGAGAGGGTCAGGAGTACAGGCTCTGGGTGGTGCTTACCTCAGGAAGCTCCCAGAAGCAGCAGCATGTGCCCACTCCAGCCAATGGGAGCTGCGGGCATGGTGCTTGGGGTCAGGGCAGCAAGTGGAGCCCCCTGGCTTCCCCTACACATAGGAGCCAGAGGGGAGACATGCCACTGCTTCTGAGAGCCATGCAGAATGGGGCAAGCCCCAAACCCTGCTCCCTGGAGGGAGCTTGAGGGCCGGATTAAAACATCTGGAAGGCCAGATGTGGCCCCTGGGCCGTAGTTTGCCCACCCGTCCCACAGCATATGTGAAAAGCTAGTAACTAGAAGTAATACCATGTAATTTAGGACCTCAACATTTGAGTAAGAGATTCTTCTACTAAGGAGGATTGTTAGGAACTAGGATGTTAGGACAGGTTTCTGTCAGTCTAGGATTCCTAGACTGACAGAAACTGGTCAATTTATCTGGAGGTTTTTCATTTCATTAATACCCAGTTACAGATTTATTTTAACACTGTCTTGCATGATCTAGTCTATTAATTGATCCCAAGTCCTCGTGTAAAGCCATATGAAGTCTGTACACCTGCAGTAACCTAACTCAGTCAATGCAGTATGGTCCCTTTTACACAGACAGCTGTGTGACTTTTAGAAGTAAGACTGCCTTCAAACTCAGTCATCAATTTAACAGTGCTCACAAATACAAATCATTGACACACATCAGGATATAAACCAAACAAACAATCTACCATTTAGCTACCTAAGGATTAATAGTATAGCATTATTTCTGGGTGAAGCAAATACTTGGCTTTTAAATAGGGCATTTCATCCAAAGGTCTTGAAGTACTATTACAAAACAATACTACTCATACCAACCGTGACATTACAGTCATTTTACAAACAGGTAAATTGAGGCACTAAGTAGTACAGATATGCCCACATTTAATTCAGATCATGTGTTTATTTGATCAAAACCACAGAGACAAAACTATCTGTGTTACAAATAATTCAGCCTCTTATATTGATCAAGCTACAGGAAGTTGGGAATTAAATTCTGGCTAAAACTCTGCACAAGTTAGATGCAATAGCTCAAGAAAATCCATGTGATAGACTATCAGAAGTTGCATTGTTCAGATGCTATAACAATTATGTAGCATAATAGAGCCCAGATGAAGTAATAGAGATATTATTTTAAGTGGATCAGGTTTGTAAGAGATTTCATATCACCAATCTCAAGATAAAAATATATGGTGAACAAGTAAATTAAAATATCCTGACTATGGATACTCTATATAGCTTCCCCTTCTGTATTATCATAGCACCACAGCAAGCCATGATCCTGGATTCAACAAACTCTGGTTCCAGGTGCTTAGCCAGTGACTGCTGATCTTTTAAAGAAAGTCAAACCACTGAGCTGGTGGCAATCACGTACTGCTTAATACTTCATTTAAATTAATAGATTATAGCACACAATAGAGAGTGAGAAAGAAATATTTATACTGCAATAAGACCTGCAATAAGAGAACTAAAGACATGGATTTTGAAGTCATTGCCAATGAAAGTGGAAACATGTTAGATGACAACGAGATTAAGGAACAGTGGAGAAGTCACTTTAAAAAGGTTTATGTATGAAGAGATTCATGACGAATGATAAAACCAAACCAGAGTCTGGTGGCACCAGTCCTAGAAGACGACACTGCAGAGGCATGGAGCAACATGAAAAATAAGAACTCTCTCATCCCTGATGGCATACCAATAATAGAAGTTCTTGCAGCAAGGAGCGAACACACTGACAACTGTTTAATTTCATCATGAGGACTGAAGACGCCTGGTGAAAATATTAGTACTAATGTGTTCTAAGAGAACAGGAGACATACAAGACTGGCAACACCACAGCATGATCTCATGAGCCACACAACGAAGATCTGGAATACAATTACTGAGAAGAGAACTGAGGTTAGTGACAATATGTTTGGACATGTAACAGGCAAGTCAATAATGGATGCTATTTTTGCTTTAAGATTGGTTGTGAAAGAACGGAGAAAAAAAGTACAATCCTGCACATAGTATTCAATCTTGAACACACTTATGATCACATTCTGAGGGAAGTCATTGATGGTATATGAGAATGAAACAGATGCCTGACGACTATATCAGACACGTCCAGAACATGTACACAGGTGCTTTCACCATAATTAAAGAGCCACGTAGAGAAACTGAACAGTCAGAGTAAGAGTTGGAGAATTCGAAAAGATTTGGTCTGCTGCAATTTGAGGAACAAACTAGAATGGAGAAGAACTCAAAGAGATGACCTTATGTGGATTAATGCAAAACAAATTACACTAAGATTATGCATTAACGTACGATTTCAAATGTATTTTAAAAATATAAACCTGACAACCTGTTTAAATAAGGATATTTTATATAAAAAAAAGTTATTAATTTTTATGCCCTGTCCCAATGTTTTACTCAGGTTTCCACTCATTCACCCAGAACATTTTACATTTACGTACCATAGCTTATATCTCGGAACTCAACATTCTCTAATTGCTATTTACATATAACACATCACGGACATTCACCCACTCATGGAGGGAATGGCAACAGTAAAAACTTTGCCCAAGTTTGGAAAGGAGAAGAAAATTTTGGCCAGAAAAACCACAGCAAGCCCCAATTTAGAAATACCATGAGATCTTAAGTTGTCAGTCAGAGCAGGGAGAACTTGAGTTGCTAGCAGCATTTTAATGGACTGAGAGTTGGGACATAAGTGAGCTATTCATTTAATTCAAAGAGAAATTAGCTTACCTGAAAGAAATAAACAGGCTCAGTGATGAATGGGTGGCAGAGGGAGAAACAGAACTTGGAATCCTGTCTCCCAGTCCTCAAAAAAAGCTTCTTCTATATAATGATTCAGAAAGCAAAGGCGGTGGTGAGAGGCACTAGACTATATAAATGGCAAAGAATAAAGGAGACAGTAGAAAGGTATCAGTTAAGCACAGTGCCCCACAGAGCTATTTTTAAATTGTGTATGCAAATAATTTAGCTACATTAAACAATCTAAAACCATAATATACAAAAATATTCTAACAGTAGCATACAGACTAAATGCAAGACTGGATCTTCTTTCACACTGATGCACAAACAGTCCCCTTCCACTTAAATACATTTTATATACATATGCCCTTAAATCAGTGGCACAAAATAATGGACAAACTGTAGCTCCTTTGTGCAGGCTATCACTTCTCAGCTTCTGATCTATGGAACCAAGGCTAGGAGGCAAAGGCCAAAAATTCTGGCCTCTGTCCCTCCATAATCGGTTATCATCTCCCTCCCCTGGTCACAGTGCTATTGACTCATGCAGTGTTGCTTGGTGGAGAGATAATCACTGAGTGCTCAGTAGAGAGTTAGTAGGGCAGCATAAAATCCACCTCTCCAACTTTTCTTGTTAATTGTATTTTAGGAGTTATAACTACTCAGTGCTGCTCCGGCTCCCCAGCTCTGCACATTTTCCCACCAAGCCCAGATCCCTCCATGTCTTTTGGAGAGGGAAAAAGATTGTTTAGGGGGTAGAGGCAGCATCCCTTTAAGTCCTTACACCGAGACAGACTTACACTACAGATTTGTAAGTTCCTCTGCATAGCACAAAAGTCACTGAACTGAGGGGTAGGCAAAGCTGTTAAAACGCCATCACTGATGAGTAGCTCCACTCAAACTAAAACTGATGGTCATTCTGATTCTACATTAAATATAAATAGCTGAATGCCAAGTGACAAATCCTACTTCAGGGAGCGACACACAAAGATACTCCTCTCCCATGACGAGTGTGAAACTTTCATAACCATACTCAAGGCCAACCATGATGTATCTGTGGGTGGGAACAGTTTGAAAATTCAAAACCAGACAAATAGGATTCTCCTTCCTGCTAAAGAAGGTGATACTTTCAGCTAAGTTAGGTTGGAGGTTTGAGTTCATGCAAACCCAGAATCTCAAAGCAAGTTCCCAGGATATAAACCCATGCAGTTTGAAACTAAGAACAGGGCTCAAATTCACAACCTAACTTGAAACTGCTGACTTTAAAAAAGCGAGAGATTCTGCTGGCCACACCTCACAGAAATGTGAGACACCTAGTTACACAATCTAGTTGTCTAGCTATTGGGAGACATTAAAACCCTTAGGGGAAATTATCCCAAAAGAGCTATAACTTATTAACGAAGGATTTATTGATGAAGTCCAGATTCTTGCAACATTTCCACCAGACCCAGTTTATCAAGGATTTACAGATACAAAGAGTCCTCAGGATAAAACTTGGTAACTATGAGGTGGCTGAAAGGCATCTATGTACAGTAGAGTGAAACTCAGCAGCAGTATGCTTAGATAATCACACACAAGAAGTATTTTTCAATCAGGTTAGTTTAACAGTTAAAAAGTTCTCTGAATTCTCATTAAAGTGGAGACATAGGCCTTGTCTACATAGCATTATGTAGCATATATGCGTGTTGTTTTTAACACTAACAACATGCATATATCTTGATTAAGAAAAGGTATGGGTTTTGTTTTTTAAGTTGCTAACTTGAACTACTTCCAAGTTGTAAAATAGTAGTGGAGGCAAAGCAAAGGGTATGGTCACTCAGGGAGAGAGGGAGGAGGAGATAAGCTGTATCTGTGTTGTGTAAGTAGCACAGGAACCATAGAGACAAGGCTTAACATGTCTGAAACAGTGGCTATGCTGTAATCTATGCTCACCCCTAAAATACAACATGACAACTATGGCCTTGTCTTCACTAAAAAGCCCTGTGGTACGCTATTTTTTATCATTACCTGCTAACACGCATGAAGACTACAAATTTCCTTGTCCACAGTTGGGCTTAGGCTACATTTAAAAGTTAGTGCCACATTGCTACACGTACATCAGTCATAGGTGTGGGGAAACCAACTCCCCACCCCCACCCTCTCACCCTAATCCCCCAGTGTGGGCACAGCTATGTTGACACAAGCATTCCATTAGTGCAGCTAGCTTTGCGGAAGTGGTGTTCCTACACTGTCAGAAAACTCCCTTCTCTTGGTACAGACTGTGCTTACACCACAGGTTTGTGTCCACATAGTCATGCCAGTATAGGCTGTGTACAGACTACAGAGACTAAGATTTTACTATGTATTAATAACCATATTAGCCAACACATGGTAAAGAAACTTTCCTTGTATGGATGTACACTGCAGCTTACCAGTGTTAATCATGTCTGGCTGAATTGAAGAGCCATTCTCACTGGGTGGAAAAAAGCACCCTTTTTTCCAAAAAAGCTGTGGAGACAAGAATCAAATGTGTACTGTGGGAAGCTAACAGCAAAGAGGGAGAAAGGAATCAGGAAATGCAGATTGCAGTCAAAGCCAAAAGCTGCAAGAGACAGGATTAGTTTCAGGACTGGGAGGAACAGGTCAGAAGTGGAAAGGAAAAACTGAGTCATTGACTTAACCTTTAATCCATAATTATTATTTGGGCTGGTTTCCCAAACTAGTTTCAGTCTGTATATATTTAAACAATTACATGGTATACAATGATTTGATAACATAGTTTAAGAGCTGGAAAGAGGATAATAAATTCTTTATGAAGAACTGTTTATTGGGATTTTTTTTAGAAAAGTTAATGAACAAATAAGTGGCTAAAGGATTTGTGTCAGATTACAGCAATATTTATATTTGAAATGTCTTTTACATTTTAAAATATTGAAATTGAAGCAACCTTTTAAAAAGTCTCCATTATTTATGGGTTAAGGGTTGTTTGTGTTTTTTACTTAAAACAGCAACTAGTTACAGTACTTGTTTATAGACTATTTCACTTCCTGCTCTTCTACTAACACAATGCTGAATGTTTGTATGTAGATACTCCCCCCTTGCTGTGTTTTCAAGCCAAACTAAAAATTGGTTCCTATAGTTGATTTAAAAAAAAAGTTATGTATTTTTAGAAAATTACATAAGCCTAATGTACTAATTATCAATCTTGAAGGGGCACTATCAATCAACTACTGCTGTAATTACCTTGGTAAGAGGAAAAATGCCATCTTATTTTGCTGAAGCTATGCCAAAGATGTACTGGACCATAGTGTGTAAAAGTTAATTTGACCGAAGATTACACTATCAAAATATGGATGATTAAGAAAAAGCTAAAGCCTGCATTTCTTAAATCATTGGTCTATGCATATAATAATATTAAGCCTCTGTTTGAGGGCAGACATGCAACTTGCTTTGTGTCTGTGCATAACTGAAGTGAAGCCATTTACATAAGTCTAGGAGGATATTCTCGTATGATCATTAATTTTGTTGTTGCTCTCAGGTACAGGAATGCAGATCAGAGACTTTCTTGCTGCTGATGGCAGGGTAGAGAAAACAGCAACAATCTCTCTTCGTGAAAAAGACATTTCATACAGTTTCCCACTCTCCCGTAATAAGGTCCAACTCAACATTCTGATTTTATTACATTTCTTTTCTACATGTCTTTGTGTGAAACTGACAACTTTGTGGGCTTGGTTTCATAAACACACTTCTCAGAAAGGAGTCTGAGAAGGACTACACCTCCTTTACAGGCGGCTACACATTCCACTTGTGAACAAACAGTTCACCAGATCTAGCTGTTAAACATTAGGCTCAAAAGAAATTTAATACACAGTCTAGTTTGTTAAGAGGAGCACTTGCAAACATGCCAGTTCAAAAGACAAGTGACAAAAGCAAAACGTGGCACATGCTTAATGTCTCTTCCAAACCAAATGTAAGACACAACATATTATGACATGCCAGGAATAGTAACCGGCATCTTAGAAGTACCTAGTATAAGCTGGCAATAGTCTGCCTGATGTGTTCAGATCCGTTTAAGGTCCTCCCATTAACGCAAGAGCAGAAAATCAGACCACTTGATCATGATGGACCCTTAACCTTACAGTCTGCAAGTCTCTGAGCATAAAAAGCTGCTTTTTCAGATTTTGTAAAATAAATGTACTTCCCCTAGGGAAAACTCCCCATTTGAAAATCAATTTGAGCCAATGGTCCTCTGCTCCAGACCACAGTACTTCATTCAGTATGGGCCAGCCATCCTGAAATTCCCTCTCTGTAGTTTAAGATTAAGCTGGTGCAATTTTAAAAATAAGGAAAAGAAGATACTTTTGTTCATTAGGCTTCAAAAAAGTTGCTTTTGTATATTTTAATATCCAGGCTCCCCTAGTGGACTTTTGCTGAAATGTTTTTATTTTTTGCCTCAAAAAAAGGCAAGCCACAGACAAACTCCCCAGGAATATCTGTCTTATTGTGTGGATCACACAGAAACTCAAGTACACATAATGGTGTAAAAGAATTTGGCCCGTGCAGACCATTGCACATTTGTTAAACAGAAAGGACAGTTGTGGGAAGGACTGTTTTGTTTTGGGGGGGGTTTGGTGGGGGTAAGAGGGGCGCGCAGGGTATTCCCTACTCTAGGAAAAAATGCACCGCAAGAATACTGGTGGAATAGTTAAACTACACACACCCATCCAGGAAGTCCTAAATAGAAGGAAACAAAAGCTGTTGCCAGGTGAACTTTACTAGAAGGAAACAAAAGGCATGGTAAAGGAGTCAGAAATACCTAATGTACAATTTCCCCCACAGGAACCATAGTAAAGATAAACTCTTAGTAAAATGGAGGTGGGGAACACGAACTCCAGACACAAATTAGAGAGGGGGCATATTTAGGTTTAAACACTATGGCCTGAGCCGCCTGACACTGGTGTACGTTAATTTATTGTTGAAGTCTATTGACTTGCATTGGCATAAAAGTTCGGTGTGTTAGGAAAATCCAGCCTTTAGATTTAGTGGGTCTGGTTCTCCTGTCACTTGCATTAGTTAGGAATCACACATGCTGTATAAGTGGAACAGAGAGTAGCCTGATCTGGCCAGCTGAGACTTCTTCTGCAGGGGTGGGGAAGCTCCCTGGTGGAGCAGAGCCAGTGTAGTTGGCCCAATCACTGCCCCCTCACTTATTCTCAATATCGCCAGAGCTGATAGCATTCTGACTGTACTCAGCTAGTCCAAAGTCATAAGATCCATTACCAGCTAGCATAAATTTAGTACCTCCCAGATTACTCTAACCTATACCAGGACAATTTACGGTGCCCTGATAATCTGGAAGCTGTGTAGGAGTATTCATATTAGAGGTTATAACAACCTTTATGGCTGATTATAGTCACCCCATTTTAGGATAAACAATGTCTGCTATGGTTTCTCATTTGCATTACAATTTGGTCCTATTAGTTTTTGTTACAAGGTTTAGTTGTTAAGAGACAGGATTTTATATTGTCTATAAGTGATTAGAGAAACGGTGAAGGCCTGAAGCCTCAGTGTGAGTTGTTTTAGACATAAGATTTAGCTAGGCTTGATTTACGATTTCTTTTACTCAGTATAAAATACTGCTGTCTGTATACCTTTGAAGGACTGTGTGAATGAAGAATGCATCCATCAGGAAAAGGTGGTGTGAAGGCCAGTGTGAACCAGATGGTTAAGAAAGGACGAGTGAAGATGCTTAATGAGACTTACAGAATCAACGCACATCCATGACTGAGGAAGGGCAGACTGACAACTGAGATGGAGGCTAGCACCCCTAAAGACAACTGATTAAATCAGGGATAGACAACCTATGGCACGTGTGCCAAAGGCGGCATGTGAGCTGATTTTCATTGGCACTTACACTGCCAGGCACCTGGCCACCAGTTGGGGGGGAGGGGGGCTCTGCATTTTAATTTAATTTTTAAATGAAGCTTCTTAAACATTTTAAAAACCTTATTTACTTTATATACAATAGTTTAATTCTATATTATAGACTTATCGAAAGAGACCCTTCTAAAAATATTAAAATGTATTACTGGCATGCAAAACCTTAAATTAGAATGATGAAATGAAGACTTGATGCATCACTTCTGAAAGACTGCCAACCCCTGGATTAAATCAATCCAGGACAGGATGACACTCTTGGAGGTGTTTTGGAATGTTAACATGAAAAGATAAAACCAACTGAGGAGTAACTGGTCATGAACTAACACCGCGAAATCCATAGACTTCAACAGAGGGAAAAAAACCTAAGAACATGGTGCTTTGCCGGGGGACTTTGGGTTCATCTTGCCCCTTCATATTAAATCTCTGGTTCCAAAATAGAAAGCAGGCTCAAGACTTTGTTATATGCTCTGTGAAAGCTAAGGCAAGTGACTTCCCAGTGGATATTTCCACAAGCAACTTTCTTAAAGGGCAACATGATTTGGGAAAAGCAATGAAGTCTGGGAAGCATTAATGTTCTGTATCAGACAACAGTAGTAAGTGTCACAAGCTGCACAAACAAACAAACAAAAAAAAAACCAAACACACCACACACAAACACACACAAGCAGAAAAAGCAGCTTTTGATTTTAAAATGATCTATTAGTATTCTGTCACCAGTTCAGACATCTTCATCCATGAGTTACTTTGCACTTAGATAGGCTTTTTCCATCAGAGCAAAATACTTTATCATTAAATCTCACAGCATTCACATGCGGTAAATAAGCTATAGAGACCTTTCATCCACCACTGGCATGTAATGCAGCAATTTCACAGCATATGTCAACATTAAAAAAGTGTAGACAGAAGCAAAGATAATCTTAATCCAATTGAAGCAGCAGGGGAGAAATGTAATTACCCAAACTGGAATTCAGCCAACACAAGTGATAAACACACCCTTTGAACAGTTACCCTGATATCTTTATATGTAAAGGTCCTTGCCACTTACTATTATTGTGTCATATGAAAAAGGGTCCTTTCTGCAGTTCAGTGCCTGCTAGCACAATAGGTGGCAAATCATCCCAGTGTTGTGCCACCATCACCATTTCGATAGGAAGTATGATCTTTGGAGACAATTTGTTGATTCAGCACAACCCTCTCGGTTCATAAGATGACACTATCCTACCACATGGATCTTGAAGTTGGACCGAGTTTGCAGAATGAAGTGTTAAATCAGGAACAACGATTTTATGGAAGTTTGATTTAAAATAAACCATTTGCTTTCTTCAAGCTTCTGGGGCAGGATTCTGGAGGAATTTAAAGTCTTACTTTAGTATTTTCCTTATGTCTACATACCCATCTCTCAAGCCAGATCTCCTCAATAAGTTAAAGATGTCTAAACATATTTTGGCACGGCGTAGAAAGGATTAAGCAAATAAAAAGTATTTCATGCTTAAATGTTTGGCTTATGTTAGAGACGCTCTCAAGTAATGCAAGTTATGCCAATGGCTTGTCATGCAAATTTATCTGGCAATTATGGAACTCCACTCACTTCCAAGGATAAGAAATTATCTACAGCATTCCTGATTACACTGCTACCTCAAAATAATGTTGTCCTCAGGAAAAATCATACCGCATTCTAGGTGAAACCACGTTATATAGAAGCCAGACAGGCTGATCCAACAGAGCACACAGCCACGCCCCCTGGAGCGCTCCTTTACCACGTTATATCAGAATTCGCCTTATATCAGACCTCGTTATGTCGAGGTAGCAGTGTATTTGCTCTTGTGGGAGAGTTCAACAAAATAGGAACGTTTAAGAGAAATTCTGTATTTCTGTTAGAAGTTTGCTCCCTTAACTTGGTTATACAGGATAATATACCAAACTGCAGCAGTGGAAGAATGATAGCATGCCAAAGTACATCACTCAGGATTGCACCACTAGTCAGTTTTCTTCTTTCAATAAACTGAAAGAGAAAGACAGGCTTATTAAGGAAAGTGGTTTTGTATTTGCTCCAGGTAGGAATTTACAGGAGTGTCTTTTCTTAGAAAAACCACATGTGCCACCCTCAGACACCAGTAGATAAAACTTCAAATACAGCTGGCGGTACAGAATCTACATTTTAAGAGCAAATATACAGATTGGTTTATACATACACACCCTGACCCGCCTCCCTTTCCTTACATGCTAGAGAGAGCTCAATCTAAAAATAAATAGAAAAAGACTAAATGAAAAACGACAAGCAAAGGGACCAAGGTGATTGGACACATCTCCATAATAGTATGTTTTTGATAATGGAATTTGTGTTTTGTAGATTTTCCCCAATTGCCTAAAAATATTGAGTTGATTACATAATAGCATGGTTGTAGGCTATCATGGCAGAAGTGAGCCTGCATTCATAGCCCTCCTGAAGGGAAGGTAGTCAACTTCCAGACCAGTATATGCAAGTACCAAGCCTGATCTACATGTAAAAATTTAGGTCAGTATAAGTACTCTGCTCAGGAGTGTAAAAAATCCACACCTGAGTTCTGTAACTATCCCAGCCTAACTGAAGCATAGATGCAAACAGGTCAACAGAAGTATGTTTCCTTCAACCTAACTACCCTTGCTCAGAAAGGCAGAGTTCCTACAGTGAAGGAAAACCCCCTTCTATTGCTATAGTCCGCATCCACTCTACAGGGGCATAGCTATGGTACTGCAGCACCTGTAGACATGGCCTGAGGGTCTGTACACCATAGAAGCAAAAAGTTCCCCTGATGACTAATATGAAAAGCTGCACATTTACCAGCTGTCCTCAATCACAGCTATTTTTACAGCACAGTGACATTTGTATTCTTGAGCCTGTAACCGTAATGCTCTAGGATTTCGGATTACTATTAAACAAGATGGGATGTATTTCTTTTCATGCTCAACTATCCGCAAGTACCACAACCTTTCATTAATGGGGATTTTTTAAATTAAAAAAAAAAGTTAATTTTATTAACAGCAACACTAATGTCTTCCTGGAAAAGAAAATAAAGCAGATAAATTAATATCTTTTTAAAAGTGATTATGACAGATTAACAGTTCTACTCATGCAGAATTAATCCAATAGTACCAAAAAGTAACTTCTGTTAAGACCACTGGAAGAACGCATTTATTTGTATTTTTATTGTGTGAAAATTCAGCTTCAGAAATAGAAGTGAATTTAAGTTTGTTATGAGAATGTGCCAGAAGAGACTGGTCTTGTATGCAAAATGAAAAAGTGTTCCAAACTATGGAAAAGAATCTCTATCCTTTAACAGACTCCAAAATACTAACTGGTCAAGAATATCCTCCAAACATGGGAGGTTACTGGTTGCCCACATACATTCTCCTGTTGCTTTAACCGAACATCCTATTCTTCACCTCATGCCTAAACTGTTTGGAGTTGCTGGCCCTGTTAAAATAGCTGTCACATTTCATCTAGTCTTGCTGGTATATTCTAGTAATAGGTGATAGTTTTCTTGTATGTGTATTAGTTCTGCAAAGCACTTTGTGGTATGCAATTGCATACATGCCATCTTTCACAGGCCTCACTTTTTTTCTAGCTTTTCAGGGCTGCTTTGTTTTTGAAGTATAGATGATTTAAGCTATTTTGTTTTTGTCACTTCTCTCTGGTAACAGATAGTATCGACATCGATCCTTATGTTATCAGCTATTTCCAGTCAACTCACAAGTTCCCATAACAGACCTATAAAAACATCAGCACTGCAAATATATACATAATATATTGTTACAGAGGAAAAGCAAAAGGTGTCACCAGTAGTGCACAATAGCATCTTGCTAATATGTCTTCTTTTAGATGACAAATTAAACTATGAGTAATCTGTTACAATTCATGGAAAATGTGTGCAGTATCTCAGAACAAAGGTAGACACTGCTTTGAGGGACAAAGAAAAAGAAAGAACTCATCTGTACACTTGGTGGTAGGGTTGCCATCTTTTAGGTACGAAAAGCAGGAACATTCAGGATGATCCTGAGCCCATAAAACTAGGCAGCTTGCAGCGTGTACTGAGCACTCTTACAGATTTCCTGGGACAGCTACCTCAAAAGGGGATGATCTTGGGAAAACCTGAGCAAGAACCCAGAAGAGAATGACCTAGGAAAAAACAAGGAATTTTTCTTCTAAATCGACTTGTCCTTCACAAACTGGGATACGAGATCTGGTTATCCTAGAAGAAAAATGTTTGTCCTTCCCTCATCTATAATATCCTGATATGATCTGCCTAGCACTTGCATAGCAAAATATACCAGCACTGCTACTGTCTCTACTCCATTAATAAGTCCATGCTGTTTGAAAAGTGCATTGGCTAATTATGTGTGTGCTCTATCCCCACAACACAGCATGAGACACAACTGCTCCAATGAAACTGAGACAAGAAGTCATTATTTTGACCCTACAGCAAGATTGCACCGGTACCCCACTGCACCCAGACTTAAGTGCAGGGCAGAAAGTAATTAAATATATCATTTGTTCAGATCAACTTTTTGGTTGTCTGGACAATAAGATTTTTCCTAGTTTAATTTTAAAAATTGCTATGAAAAAACAAGGAAAAACAGTAAAGTAGTGCAGATTCCTCAAAAGTTTATTCGAAAATAAAGGCTCGATCATATATGGTGCCAAGTTTCTTCCAGAAGCTGATAAGAACTTTGAAATAAGGGGTTCTAGGAAAAAAAATTTTTACAATTGACATAATGGGAATTATATTCTGGCTTCCATTTTTCTTCAATAAAACTTCACAAGCAAAAAATATTTTAAATAAATGATCAATGCTCACCCTTGAATTTTTTAAAGAATTTTGTAACTGTTTCTTAAAATTAGCTCCATTTTAGGCTGACAAGATTTAACATTAGATGTTGGAGTGATGATGTCATTTTACAATAAAAATATGCTATCAAGTCTTATGAAAAAGGAAGGTTTTGAGAAACTACCTGAACATTTAATAACCAATGTATATCTTATCTGGCAGGATTTGCAGTCCTGGCTGCAGATCATTTGAGAATTTTCTGTAAACTACTAATTTTAATATCTGGCTAGACCACCTCCAAAACCTAGCTAGAGGCAGATTTGGGTGGAACTCTATCTACAAAGAGGCCACAGCACTTCGGGATTTGCCAGGAGAACAAAGAATTTTAATATAATTGGCTAAGTGAGGAAGATATTACTTTTGTCTACCCATGGACACTCAGGAAAGTTAAGCAAAACTTAAGTAAAGGTGTGAATTTAAAGTGCATCAATTAAACTGCATTAAACTCCTGTGTGGATACTCTCATTCAAAAAAGTGATCTCAGTTCACTAACAAAAGTGAATTAAGGCCGCTAGACTTGTGAATGAAAGCTTCCACCCAGGGGTTTCACGTGCTTTTGGTTCAGCTTCCCTGCATTATCCTGTATAGATACACCCTTTCACTTTTGATCATTTGTCACAGAGTGTTCCACTGCCATCAGTTTTATGGACTGACTACCTAAGGAAGTTAATTCAGCATAGAATAGGGTGTGAATTTCAGATAGCATAATTAATCCCAAGTAATGCCCTAGGAATAGTTAATCCAGAGTAACTCTCAGTATATACAAACCAACAGAAGCTCATGTCAAAAATTTCACTTGCCAGCATTAAATGTTTTCTAACTAAGCATTAAATGTCAGTTACTACATCTGTTAAAACTAAGTATTACAATACTTCCCCAAAAATACAGGTTTACATCTCCAGAGCTAACAAATATAAAGATGAGGAGGACAGATAAATGAGTAACTCTGCAAAACCACAAATGTATTAAAAAAAAAGACACTTTGCAAATGCAGAAGCTACGCTGGGCAAGGTGGGTTACTAAGCACATAGAAATTTTGGTTTCACTTCAGGGAAACTCTTTAAAAAAAAAAAAAAAAAAAAAAAGTTCACAAATTCCAAGCAGCCTGATCCCAGGCTGTGCCCCAGGAAATCACACAATGGCAACGCCATCCGACCACTTTACTTGAACAGGGATGCAAGCCGCATTAAAAGAACCGAAAGGCTGCATTAGATACAATTGTACAGAGCGACTCTTCGTCCTGTACCCCTCTAATGTCTTACGGCTTATGGACTCGCTTCTTCTCTACACTGCGGGGGAGAACGGGGCCTTCAGCTCTTCACACCGCTTTCTCTAGAGATTTAAATCACCACTGGGGCAGCACAGAGAGCGGCTGGAAACGTGGCTAGGGAGCCCTGGGCCGTCGGTCAGAGCGGGCCCGGCTCAGGAGGGGAAATCGCTGCCCGGCCGCGGACGAAACGTGGCGGCTGCAGCCCGCAGCCCAGCCTGGCCCGGGTCGGTTTCACGCAGTCCCACGTGGCTTAGTTTGCGCGCGGTGTCCAGCGGTCCCTGCCGCGGGGCACCGGGCTGAGGGGCGGGGGACAGCGAGCGTGTCTGCCCCCTCCCCCCGGGATCCTCGTGGGAAGCGGACAAAGAGCGAGGAGGCTGCGCCGCCTCAGCGCGTCCCTACGGCGGGGCTCGCTGCGGCCGATCTCCGAGCGGGCCTAAGGGGAGCCCCTGCCCAGCGCCCCAGGCTGCCCCGTCAGCAGAGGGAAGGGGCGGCGGGGGCGAGAGCAGCTTCCGCCGGGCTCCTGCGCAATCCGAGCCCGGGGCACCCCCCAGGGCCGCTCCCGCCGCCCCCCATGGAGGGTCCCGAGCTGCCCGTCCCGCCGGACTTGGGCCGGCAGCGCCGCCCTTACCTCCTGCGCGGGGACTGGGAGCCGCCTGCTGCCCGGGCTCAGCTGGACTCGCTGCGCTCCCGGCCCGAGGTTGTTGCTTCTCCGCGCCTCGACTAGCAGAGACAAAGCTACACCCTCCCGGGCCGCTCCTCCCCCCGCCCCTTCTTCTCCTCCCGGCCCGGCGCGGCGCGGCGCGGCGCTCGCCTCCCCCGCCTCCCCGCAGCTGGGGCGGGGAGCCGGGCTCCTGGCAGTTAACGAGCGGCCCCGCCCCAGCGAGTGACCTTCCCCGCCTTGGCCTACGCACCCCGGTCGCTCCCTTCTTCCACTGGGAACTAACTCACCGGCTCCGGGCTCAATGGGCCACGTGAAAACCCCCCGTCCCTTCTCCAGCACCTACACGTCGGCTCCGGGCTCTCTCAGGAGCCGGCCCAGAGCCTGTCCGGCTAACCTGGGCAGCCCCATCCTCAGCTAAAGACTATAATCAACTCTAACAACACATCTGTATCTATGGATAGCAGTTCTGTACAGACCACAAAAGGAGCCTCCAGTCTGCTGTCCCATCGCCTGGCAAGTTAGATGTGGGAGAGCCAGGGCCATCGAGTTGGCGACCAGAAACAAAGATCCAGGAGTACTGACGATAGGGAAAGGGTTTAAAAATATTAAGCTTCTGGAGAGTAAAAAGTCAGGTTGCTGAAATACAGGTTGTAACAGAACATACCACTCTAAACAAAGGAATTTACTTTGTCAGGAAAAAAATGGCCAACTCAACTCAGTGCTATCAAGAGGACCTTGGAGTTGGAGTTTCTTGCAAATCAGCTTTTCCCTAAGGTTAGAAAGTCAAAACAACAGGATCTATAAATTTTTTTATCAGCAGAACCAGCCATTAAGTTTTATATGCAAAACACAAAGATAATTTGAAGAGGAAAATTCCTCCTCCAATTTCTGTAACATTTTACTTTTTAACAGGCACAATTATTCAGCAATAAACAATTCCCATGTAGTAATTACAGAGTATCATTCGTTAAAGGATCCAGTTGCTTTGTGCCCGAAGAGGAACATTTTGATGCCTGGATGAAAGAGCCTGGCAGTGTTTTCTGCCTTCTTTCTATGCATCCTTCTGTGAGGCACATAAAGGTGAAAGTGAGCCAACAAAGGGAGATTCCCTACTCTTTGGAACAGCCCCAGGCAAGGAGATAAAATTCCACAGTCAAATTAAAAAGTTTCATTTCTAGCATAATGGATGTAGCTAGCGAGAAATAGGAAGGTAGATAGTTGCAGTGTTTCTGTAAGAGCAACTGTCTACAACAAGACACCCATTAAATAAAGTTATCAGACAAACCTCTAAAAAGCAAACTGATTTTTAAACCACCACCAGGCAAGTAAGTAAACTAAATTTTTGCGGCCTCTCTACTGTTACATTAGTTCCTTTTACTGGCCAATTGTGCAACAGAATACATATCTTAATTCCTCTTTTTTCTTTGTTTTCTGCAACTATATTCCAGGCAATAATGAGAGTCACTGGATACTCAGCAACAGATTATCAAATAATGAAGAGTCATTGGGTGTTGCTGCATTCTCCCAGTAGGGAAGCTTTTCTGTTTTTCACTGGCTGGGCAGACATGAATCAGATATTTTCTGATCAAGTGCCAAAAGGTACTGAGGACCTATGGGCCAGCATCTTCTGGATAGGGTGACATTCCATTTTGACCCTTTTAAAACCCTGTCCCAGGCATCCTGACTTTTTGGCAAACCTGGGCCTTTGTCCCACTTACTCTTGCCAACTGATCATCAGCTGTCAAGAGCAAATGGGACAAATGCCCAGTTTTGCTAAAAAAGGGTGGGGGTGTGTCCTTAAGAGGGTGCAGAGGAAAATGAGGGGCAGGAGTGAGTGACAATGCCAGTCCTGCATAATGAGGCTCAGGCGATGCAGTGATGCCAGGCAGCTTGGGCCAGCGAGTGACTCGGGCCAGTTCCATTGCGTGGCGAGGGGTTCATGTGAGCCCTATGTGGTGTCCCATTTTCCCTTTGGGAAATATATATGGTCACCCTACTTTTGGAATTTGGCCCAACATAAGTGTCTCAAAACCTGCAATATTAGTTGTACTAGAGAAAGCCCCTGAACTTAATTAATTTTTAGAACCTTTTCTTTAGGGAACACTTCACACACTCCATGCTTTACATCTTCAAAGTGCTGTACAAAAATTAACTAATTAGTTCTCACAATATCCCTGGGAATAAGCAGTTAAGTTTCATTATTCCCATTTTTCGGAGGCAGAGGATTTAAGTTACTTGCATAAGGCTTCAGTGCAAATCCATGCCAGAGCCGGGAGCAGAATTTTAGTAGACTGTAAGACTACTTTCCTTCAAGTAAGTGACAACACATCTTCTGAACAATTAACTTCTCTCTCAGATTCTTTTGTTGAATTGCCTATAGTAGCTATACAATTCCAGATTTTGCATTCATCACACTAAGCAGATGCTGACTTGGTCAGTACTTGATACACAAACACACACTTTGCTGCAGGTAAATGGTATTGGTGATTCATAGTCTACAAAACCAATCACGGGCTTAGCAAATATTGCAAACTTATATGTCAAAATTTGGGTGGCCAAACTTACTGGCCCTCGGAGCCACATATGCCAATCTTCAGAAGTTTGAGCCAGGATACATATGCCGAGAGATGGGAGTTGGACTTCAGCCCCACTCCTGCTGAAGCCACGAACAGTGGTAACACGCCCTGTAGGGCTAAAGCCCCAAGACTCGAACTTCTGAAAATTGGCATATGTGGCTCGGAAGGCCAGTAAGTTTGGCCACCCAAATTCTGACATATAAGTTTGACATATTTGACGTATGTATCCTGCTAGGTGAAGCCTCTACCGCACCACCCCATCCTACCCCACTTCAATGCAGAAGTTCTGAGCTTTCCCCGCCACCCAAATCTGGTAGGTGAAGAATGGGAGGTGGGGAACAGACATGAGGGGCTTCACAAACCGCACTTTAAGGGTAAAAGAGATACATGTGACTCACAAGCCACAGTTTGGCCACCCCTGAAATATGTACTCCTGAGCTTTAATCCTGCTCTAAACTGTTGTGATTGTTATGGATTCCACCCAGTTGTGGCTGCATTTCAATAACGGCTGAAGGGGTTCTTTCATCTATGGAGTTCAAACAACTTACATCCTTGTAATATGATCCTTAAGAAGTGAGGGGAAAATAAATGAGAATCTTGATAATCCACCAGTCCACCCCCAAGAAATGCCTATTTATTAGAATGCTGTTTTTATTGACTTTTTTTTTATTTTTTTAAAAAAGTGAGGAAAGTTGTGTTGCAATCAAATCAGAAACATTTCATTTTTGGCAAGAGACACACAGTATAATGTAATACAATGCAAACAATGAACATGATATATTGGAGTACAGGGTGCCAGCAGATGTCAGTTGAACCCCAAGAATGAGAAACACCACTTCAAATACAGTAAATGTGTTGTTGCTGTGAAAACAAAAACTAAGAGTTTCCTACAGTGAAACTTAGGGCTTGTCTAAACCGCACAGTTCTTAGTGACAAGGCTGTGTCGACACAGCTTTGTTGCTAAAAGTCAGTGTGTGTAAATGCTCTTTTTCGGCACTTTTGCCAACAAAATACTTCCAGCCACACAAGCAGTGTTAGCTTGCATTGGCAAAACTTTTGTCTTTCTTGGGGGTGGATGGGGGGGTTAAGTATCCCTGAAAGACAAAAGTTTTGTCAACAACTTCACAGTGTAGACAAGCCCTAAGTGAATAAATTATTTTTATTAAAATACATTTAAAAGCCAGTTAGCTGCAAAAATGTAAAATACAATATGCACTGAAAGTGCAAAATAAGGAAAGAGTGAATGGAAATGGGCCATTTGTGTGTATGAGAATTTGAATGTGCATCTTGCTATGGAATAAGTATGAAACCTGAGTGCTAACATACAAAGCCCAAAGGAATTTGGTTTCTGCTAAGCTTCGTCTAGGTTAACAAGCTCAGAGGAAGAGCTAATGAGGCTACAATTGAGTGCAGTATTTGGGAACATCAAACTTTTGGAACCATTTAAAATGTCGCTTTTGAAATCTTCATGTGTTGAGAGAAAAACATGTTGTTGTGCGCATACATCAGAGGGGATACATACCATAGAGCAGGGGTGGGCAAACTACAGCCTGCGGGCCACTTGTGGCCAGCGAGCCGTTTTTATCCGGCCCGCGAGGTCCCGCTCTCCTGGGCGGGGCGCTCTGAGAGTGCCCCGGAGAGCGAGGCAGGCTGCTGACTGGGCGCGCCGCCCCAGACAGCAGACCCGCAGCCGGCCGGGCGCGCCACCCTGAGAACGGGGCTGGTGCACCCCAGATAGCGAGCCCGCTGCCAGCCAGGCGCATCACCCTGAGAGCGGGCCCGGCGTGCTGCCTGGGTCCCCACGGCCAGCCGGACAGCACCATGCCCTGCGCTCCCGGCCCAGGGTGCCGGGCCGACCGCGGCAAGCCGGACGGAGTGCTGCGAGCCACGGGGCCCAACGCCCAACTCAGAAGGTAAGCAGGTGGGGGGGTGGCTAGGTGGGGGGGGTGGTTATGGTAGGTGGGGGAGACTTAGGTGGGGGTAGTGGTTAGGGTAGGTGGGGGGGCTTAGGTGGGAGAGTGGTTAGGATAGGTGGGGGAGTGTTGGGGAGGTGTTGGGGGGTGCGAGGTCTCCGGAGGGGGCAGTCAGGGAACAGCGCAAGGGGGTTAGATAGGGGATGGGGTGCTGGGGGGCAGTTAGAGTGGGGGGGTGTCTCTGGAGGGGGTGATCAGGGGACAAGGAAGGGGGGGTTGGATGGGTCAGGGGTTCTGAGGGGGGTAGTCCGGGAGCAGGAAGTGGGTGGGGGTCAGATGGGGATGGGGCCTTCAGCCCTCCGCACAATTTTGAACCCTAGTGTGGCCCTCGGGCCAAAAAGTTTGCCCACCCCTGCCATAGAGTCACCCCTTTTCCTTCTAAGGTAGGAAAAACATCACATGACCTGAAGTAGAAGCAGAGATTCCTTAACTCAGTGTGAAATAGACCCTGTAGTTCCATTACATTTCAAATATAGAACAGTATTAGCCTAGAGATTAAGGCCAAGATTTTCAAATGTGACCAGTGATTTTGTGGTTCCTCAATTTTGTAGGTGTCCAATTTAAGACCACTTAAAGAGGTCTGTTTTTCAGAAAGTGCCACCCTATTAAAGGAGCCCTGATTTTCAAGTGTCAGATTGGGCAGGTAAAAAAACCAGAGATACACAAAATCACTAGTCATTTATGAAAATCTTGGCCTAAAAGATCTAAAAGCCATTTAAAAAAATGCAAAGAAAAAAAATGAAATTGACACATGTACCTTTTTAAAGCACAGAGGGCCTAACTGGCTGGGGCTGGGGAAGAGGTATCATATAACTGATATTCAGCTGCTATAGAGATAAGCAACAAAGACTGATCAATACACAAGTATAATAAAATCCCCATTGCGCCTACATTATACCATTTTATGGCGCAAATTCATCCCTGCTAGAGTTCCAGGTCAATAGAATTCTACCAGGCATGAATTTGAGTCATAGTTTTGGAAAGAGTGTGTTGCTTTCCTTGCACAATGTCAGAAAGAGATAAAAGATGGGTGCCTCCACACCCTTTTCCAAGTTTGGCTCTGGGTTTAACATCCAACATCTCTAAAGTTCAGAGAGTTTTTGAAGTCCTGGGTTTTGATCTGAGTTTATTTCTACAGCTGAATGATAATGGGAAAGCATTTGGAAGAAGGGGGTAGATGTAATGTCAGCCTGTGATGGTGCACCCCATAAGGCTTTGAAATATGCTTACAAATATGCTTACAAAAGTGATCATATCTCCTCTATAGATATATGACCTAACTGGATGCCATGTAACATATCTCTGTAAAGGTTATGATTTACTGAATATATTCCTCCTATTTGTACGCATGTATCATTTTTGTGTTCGAAGATGTGTACTTGCTTAATTTCTAAGTAACCTTAGTAAAAGTATTGGGTCAGTTTTCAGACAAAACACTATTCTCAGTAAGTGCCCAATGAAGAACTTAAGCCAACAAATGAACTTAGGGACACCAATCCAGATCTGAGATTTCCCAGGAATGTGGCATGACTGGTAAGGAACTCAGTCATGCATGGACATGTGACTTGCTCATGTGACTCCAAAACTCCATTTTGGAGCTGGATTCTACACATGGGGGAGGCAGGGGTGTCCACCCACAAGAGGGAGTCCTGGGAGACCCCCTCCATTTTGTCTTCAGGTAGCTTAAGAGAGAGCCTCTCCACCCGCACAAGGATACCTCAAAGAAACTGGAACAAAGGACCATAAGTACAGGGGGTATGAGGATTGCTGATCCAGACTAGAGGGAGACTAATTTGTGAAAGAAACTTACTGAAACATCGCTGAGGGTGAGACTTTATCTGTATTCAGTTTTATTATTGTATTAGAGATAGAGTTGCATGTTTTATTTTATATTACTTGGTAATTCACTTTGTTCTGTCTGTTATTACTTGCAACCACTTAAATCCTACTTTCTGTATTTAATAAAATCACTTTTTACTTATTAATTAACCTGGAGTATGTATTAGTATGGGGGTGGGGGCAAACAGCTGTGCATCTCTCTCTGTCAATGTTATAGAGGGCAAACAATCTATGAGTTTACCCTGTATAAGCTTTATACAGAGTAAAATGGATTTATTTGGGGTTTGAACCCCACTGGGAGTTGTGTGTTAAAGACAGGAACACTTCTTAATCTGTTTTCAATTGAGCCTACAGCTATTAGTGGATGTGGTTCAGACTTGGGTCTGTGTTTGCAGCAGGCTAGCAGGTCTGGCTCAAACCAGGCAGGGCTCTGGAGTTCCAAGGTGGCAGGGCAAGAAAGCAGGGACAGAAGTAGTCTTGGCACATCAGTTGGCAACCCTAAGGGGGTTTCTGTGATCCAACTCATTACACAGCCAAATCTACAGAGGAGATATGATCACTTTTTGCCAAGATGCCTTTCTGCTTTTTGGCCATTATCTCAGCCTCATCCATTGTTTTCTTATGATTCCATACTCCTAAATAAATGACTGGTAAGAGAAAAAACACAAGCAACATATTCAAATGTAAAATTATGGGTCACTTATTTAATTTGAAGACTATACCTTTGAATCTTGGTCCATTCAAAAGCCACTAAGGAGTAAAGGGTATGTCTACACTGCACCCAGACACCCAAGGCTGGCCTGTGCTAACAGACTCGGGGCATATGGCTCAGGATAAGCGTTTTTTTAGTTGCAGTGTAGCCATTTGGGCTTGGGCTGAAGCCTGGGCTCTAGGACTCTGCAAGGTAGGAGGGCTCCCAAGGCCCAAGCATCTACATTGCAATTAAACAGCCCCTTAGCCCAGGTCAGCTGGCAGAGGCCAGTCACAGGTTTTTAATTGTAGTGAAGTCACCCTAAAAGGCCTGTGGACATATTACTGTAATTAAATTGCTTGCCAATCTGCATGTAGGTAGCAGGTAATCCCAGCTGCCTTTTAATGCTTTTAACGAACAGCGACATACAACACTGGACAGAGCCAGGCACAGTGAAGGTTGCATCAGGGCTGACCCTATATCTTACCGGTCTCTATGAAATATATATTTTGGGCCATTATCCAGTTTCCTCTCTCTACCTGTAAGTAAGCTTGCCTTGCAGGACTCTGTATATGAGGCCCCAGATGAACTGTGTGCAGGGAAGCTAGCGTAGACCTAAGGCTTCCATTGAGCATCACTGTGCCTGCTTCACCCATGCATTTCCTGAAATGCTGATCTGCCTGTTGGTACTGACTGTTTAACCCACAGTTCCTCACATACAAGGTCACAGGATCAGGGTTAGTTCTAAGGGTGGACAAGCAGAGCAGTCACTCTGAGTGGCATCTTCCAGGGTGTTCCATGCTGCTATGTTTCGTGTGGGTTTTTTTGCTAGATCAGTCACTCTAGGGGAGTCAAAAATGTTTTCTGCTCTGGCCAGCATTCTTAAAGAACAGTTAGGGCCACTCCTGCACTGGATTCCATTTTTCACCCCTCCCGTTCTGCCCATGCAAAGCTGCTGGGAGGGACTGAGGCACATTTTGGGCTGTAGTAGTTTCAATGTGCCAAGAATATCCTCTTTTCAAACCTAGATTCTACTTTCTCACTCTCCTGGAGCTGATCTACCAAATGTACAGTATTTAGGTCTATACATTGCGGCCATTACCCTTGCTATCCAGATGCTAACCGAGATGGGGTCTAGATGAAAGTGAACCAGCGACAACTTAACCCAGATAAGGTGGAAGAGCTGTTGAATGGCACTGGGAAAGCATTTGGAAGAATAGGTAGATATAATGTTAACTCTATCTATAGAGGAGATATGATCACTTTTTGCCAAGATGCCTTTCTGTTTATTGCTGTTCTGGATTCTCAGCAAGCGGTGGTGGCCCTTAGTGCTTACCTGAAGACCACATTACCATTAATAATTATTTATATTATGGTAATGCCAAGGACTCAAAAAGTTTGGGGCCCTAGTGAAGTAGGCTGTTCAAACACTGAAACAGACATGGTTTCTACCTCAGAGTTTATAATCTACCTAAAGATAAGATGCAACAACTGAGAAGAACAACAGGACCAGAGGACAAGGGCAACAGTGTTAATCACAGCCCTTGAAAAGTTGTTGTCTATGCCTTAATCACCTCCTCTCTAGACCACAGTACTACAACACTGTGTTTAGGGCTTCACTTTAAACCCACATGGGATTTCCAGCTAGCATGGATGACAAAAATCCATCTATCTCACGAGTGAGACAAGAATTTCTGAGTGCAAAACATCCATGTTCAAATTCATACAAGCTTCTTGTTCACTTCTGATGGAGTATAAATGTGCTGGTGATTATCTACAAAGTCCAGCATGGTCTGCGCTCTGATTAATACCACACCAGTTAAGATCACCCTCAAACTAGCAACAGGACATTCAGAGTTTGGAATTCATTCCTCTTAAGTGTTCAGAGCACAAGCCAAGAACTATATTATTTCTTTTAAATTCTTTACTTTTCTGACAGTTATTCCCAATTAATGTGTTTTAATTCACAAGCAAGCACCCACCATAGCTGGTAGGGCAACAGGCATTCTACAAATCATTAAAAATAAATAAGCCTCTGCTATTTTAGTCCCAGATCCTTCCTAGTCATGTCAAATGATTTAGTGATTCTGCAGTGCAGTCAAGTCACTTATAAACTAGGCTGAGTTGAGACAATTTTTATATGCTACCTAATCTAGGATTTTTTAAATATAGCAAATGCTTTTTAATGCCACATTCTTAAAGAACAGCATCAGTCGCACACGGAGCTTTGGACACGTTGCACATTTGGTTGTACTGTTTATGGATATGCCACTGTTGATAAATCATGTTCTCCATCACAGACATCTCCAGCAGCATTGTTTGCATGTTTTCCCTAAGAGGAAGAAACATAGCTTAGGGCAATCTCTTTTTTTAGAGTCCTTATGCCTAATATTATTGACACTAAGGAAAATGCAACATTTTCTGTGTATTCTATTCCAGTAATAGAGTATTAGGTGAAGCCTTTTTTCATAACTCAGACAACAACAAGCAAGATGTCTCCATTCATGACTCGTGGTAATTTTGTCCCATGGATCAACATTTTCTATAGAACTACACAACTAGCAATATCCTCTGCTTCATTGTCCCTGTAGTGGGGTGGTCACCTACTCCAGCCCTGAAGGGACTGAAACAGCCCTGCAGAGGGCTGCGGCAAGGGGAAGGAGCAAGCCTTGGCTGATTGGGGAAGCAGTCATGGGTGGGCCACACCCAATCAGGCCACAGCTGGCCCTTATAAAAAGAGCTGCTAGGCAGGAGCCAGGCAGTCTCCCTCTAGCTGAGGGGGGAGTTGGACCCAGCTGCCTGAGAGCTAAAGGGTACTGAGGGTGGAGCAGTGCTAGGGAAGGGGCAGGCTGAGCTGGGGACCTCAGGCTGGGTTACTTTCCAGGCTGCCAGCCTGAAAGAAAGACCTGAAAAGCGTACTAGGCTAAAGAGAAAGGCAGCAGGCCCCAAAAAACCCTTACCTATGATGACTGGCTTTTACACCGCAGTCTGCCCCAAGGAGCGAGGGCTTGATGATGACTGGCAGTAGCCCAGACTGAGGCAAGGTGGGGATTAGAGGGTGGGGGTTCCCCAGGGAGGAGAGACCCAAAGAGAGTGAGGAAATTGCCGGGGGACAGCATCCCAGATAAAAGGGCACTGGGGTCTGGGAGGGACATGGGGGCCAGCAACAGGTGAAACACGGGCCTGCAGGGGGCGCTTCAGCTGGTAAAGAGAGCTAATTCCCAGACAACCAACAGGAGGCACTGCAAAGGTGAGTCGTCGTGCCATCACAGTCCCTAATGCCATCATTAGCTCTAGTCCTCTTCTAGCTCTCTCCTCAATCAAATAAACTCTGCCCTCATGCCAATAGGCTGGGGGGAAACAAAAACCTGACTGCTGTATCTAGCCACAACAATTTCATCTTATCAGTGATCACATGAACTAGAATGTTTTGCTGTTAGCATAACTGACATATGGCTCCATCCTGCTTCACAGTCATACACTGTCCAGAGAAAATCCCAGTTTGGAAACTCCTGATTAGACACATAGCATACTGAAAGGCAATCATTAAGAGCCCAACCTTGTGACATCCTGAGACTGTTCTCTCAGGAATCAGGATCTAGCCCTACATGCCAGAAAATTATCCAAGTATCACTAGACACCGTAAGTGTCTTCTCATGTACAAGTGTCTTAGGGCCAGATCATGAAATTAAAGTCCTTACATGAAATCAGCAAAGTTTAGTGTCGTGAGAAGGCAGCACTCTTGTTATAGAAGATTCTTGAATCTGCAACCAGCTATAAATGAATGATCCATGGCACACATTTTCCATAGGAATCTTAACCAGGAGATCAAGTGACCTGTCTAATTCTATAACCTGTTTTAATTATTAGTCCCAGATATTTCAGAGGAAGACAAGTGCAAGAAACCCTCTAGTGGACAATTATGGAATAGCCTGTCTATAAAGGTTTAAGAGTGGTAGCTGTGTCAGTCTGTATCAGCAAAAACAAGGAGTCCTTGTGGCACCTTAAAGTCCAACAAATTTTGTGGGCATAAGCTTTTGTGGGGTAAAACTCACTTCACCAGATGCACAGAGTGGAAAATACAGTAGGGAGGTATACATACACAGCATATGAAAAGATTGGAGTTGCCTTATCAAGTGTGTGGGGGATAGGGTCAGTACTAATGAGCCAGTTCAATTTAAGTTGGAAGTAGGCAATTCTCAACAGTTGACAAGAAAGAGTGGAAATCACTTTTGTAGTGCTAATGAGGCCAATGTAATCAAGGTAGCCCATTTCAAACAGTTGACAAGAAGGTGTGAGTATCAGCAGGAGGAAATATGCTTCAAATCATGACTACTGGCAACTGCTATCCCTTAAAATATGCATCTGGATCTACTCCCATTAGCTGTGTAAGTGTTGAAAGTAAGAGGGGAGGCTAGTGTTTGCAGGGTGGACAACTCAAGCTCTTGGTTGTTTAAGTCAAACACACACATCCTTATAAGGATTTTACTCTTAATTTGCGGATATGTCCTCTCAACTTTAACTTTGTTAAGTTTTTTTATCTGAGAGTATAAATATATATTCATACGTACACAAACCACTGCATGCAAGAATAAAATTTTTATTTTTATATTTAAATATTTTCTATCATATACACACTATTTTAGACAGCCACACTAACACACAAATATCAAAATCCAGGTTGCTTTAAAAAAAAAAAACAACCAAAAAACAAAACCTAAGGGCATTGGAGGACTCAATGCAGAGAGTGCCTTTGACATGTTGCATTACAGAATTTTCTGATCCTTCAATTGTATGTTGTTCAACTAGGCAAGCCCCTAGCTGGATTGGCTTGTTCTGCTTGAAATGATTTCTAATAGCTTTAGAATCAAAATCTGGTCCTACTCAAATTGTTGAGCCCATGTAATGTGAAGCAATTTTTTTCTTTGCTGTTATAATATTGTATTCACATTGCAAAGCAAACACTGTGGAAGCAAAACCTGCCACGCAATGTGAGTAATCACTGGAGGAAAAAGGACGACAAATCATTCCAGTTATTTAATTGCCATACAATAGCACCAAAAGCTAAAACTGAAGCCAAAGGTTTTTGCTTTGTTCTTATAACAAATATTTTTAAAAATCTGCCAACTTTGTTAGACTTTAAAAAAACAAAACAATCACTGTCACAGTGGTGTCATCTGGAAGCAGGGGAGGGGTGTCGTGTCGTGTCTGTGTGCGTACGCGCGCACGTGTGTGTGTGTGTGTGTGTGAATTCAAGTGACCCTTCCTACAACAGGCAGAAAAGTTCTCACTGATTAAAGGATCAGTTCCTTGGAGGAGAACCTATTTCTAAATCATTAAAGGCAAGAATGGACAAAGAGTCCTGTGGCACCTTAAAGACTAACTAAAGGCAAGAATGTCCAGATAAGATCAGTGCTGAGGAAAGTCCAGTTATTAGGCTTAAAGCAGATTCTACAGTCATTGCTTAATCAAAATTAATAGATTCAGGGTTTAAAGCCAGAGGGATCACCAGATCTTCTCATCCAGGGTCCTCAGCAGTTTTGTTTTGTTTGTTTGGAGCTTCCCACCCCCTTTACAATAGCAAGAAGGATACTGCCACCTAGCATTGCTGATGTGTTAGTTCAGGAGATAACAGGCAAATTACTCAAAACACAAGTCAAGAGGTACTCTAAAGATGCCTCTTGCCTGTACTATTGCTGCTGCTGTCAGTCAGTGAAAGGTGCTGCAACTTGGTACTTGCCTTGCCCCTCTTTTACGATAATTACTGAAATATTAGATGACTCACCAGGCCCCTCTAGAAAGTTTGAAACACCCCTGCTTGAGAACCTCTGATCTAGTCTCACCTCCTGGATATTACAGGGCACCTAGACACTCAGCAGCCACATACTAAACCCAACAGTCAAAATCAGACTAAAGTACTTCAACCCACTGAAGACTAAGGGAATGCCTTTAAACAATCATTTGAGGATTTCAGTAGCCCAGACGCAGGCTAGGGTTTTATTACAGGAGTAGGTGGGTGAGACTCTGTGGCCTGCGTTGCGCAGGAGGTCAGACTAGATGATCATAATGGTCCCTTCTGACCTTAAAGCCTATGAGTCTTCACTAGCAGCGGCAGCACTTTAATGTAACTTTGTAGTTGCAGCACCAGCGCTGGGAGACAGCACTCCCAGTGCTGTAAAAAAAACACTCTCATGAGGGGAGTAGCTCCCAGCGCTGGTGCACTATCTACACTGCCACTTTATAGCGCTGAAACTTGCAGCACTCGGGGTGTGTTTTTCACATCCCCAAGCAAGATAGTTGCAGCGCTGTAAAGTGGCAGTGTAGACAAGGCCTAAGCTATTGCGCGCCACAGGCAGAGAATAAGAGGAAGTGAGATGCACCAATAAGGTGACAACCAGATGTCCTGATATTCGGGACTTTTTCTTGTGCAGGTGCCTATTACCGCACACCCCCATCCTAATTTTTCACACTTTCTATCTGGTCACCCTATGCACCAGTACCTGAGGCCCTTGAGGGAATTGATTAAGTGAGATACACCTATTTATGTCAGTGAGAGTTGGGACTGTGTAGACTGCAGGATCTGGATCCTTAAAAATATCTCTTAAAGGCTTAAAGGTAAAGAGCTCCACCACTGTAGCAAAATCATGTCTCTACTGGTTGGAATAACTAGACATATTTTCTATAAGCTCACAATGCAAATTTTTAATATAGTTTTTATGGGTAATAAGTCCTCTGACTATGCTGCTCTTCTATATAATTATTTAACATGGTACTATAATCCTCTCCTATCCTGCCCCCTCTCTCCAATAATCAAAAATTGACATATTACTCCTCAGACTTTTCTTTCTTTTTTTTTTGACGTAATGGATTTTGATATAAAATTTATTCAGATTTTTATCAGTGTATCTGTTCATAAATTAATACATTACCTACATAAATTCTGCTTGTTTCTCTAAAAACCCAATACAAATAAAAACTCCTCTGATTTTGCCTTTCCCTGATTATTAGCCAAGTTATACAAATCTTCTCAGATTTTCTTCACTTTTTTCTTTTCAGTTACCAAATATGGATTTAAAACTCTTCTCAAAATTCACCAATTTTACTGTCCAGTCATTAAATGACATGAAATTCTCATTTTTAGCAGAGAACTATTGCCTTAAGTCATTGACTTGATTATGGAGAGAAAATAACAGGTACCAAGGATCCCTTTAATCTAAAGAAGAAAGGCATAACAAAAAAACAGCTGGAAGTTAGACAGAAAATTTCAAATTAGAAATAAGGTGTACATTTTAACATTGAGGATAAACCACAGAGCAAACTATCAAGGGAAGTGGTGGATTCTCCATCTTTGGATCTCTTCAGGTCAAGACTGGATGCCTTTCTGAAGTTATGCTCTGCTCAGAAAGCAGTTATTGGACTCAGTACTATTGTAACTGGGTGAAATTTTCTGGGCTGTGTTACACAGGAGATCAGACTAGATCTAATAGTCCATTACGCCTTTAAAAAAAATCTATTATTCTAAAATGGTAGGGGATAAAAGCAGACTTGGTCTTTTTGAAGTCCACAGACTGCAGTCAAGCTATGCCTCTTTAAAGTTGGCCTGAGTCTTGGATCAATACCGTTAATGCTATACACAGATGCCAGCATTCTGTTCTACATCTGTAACATGGAAATGAATACTCAATAAATACTCAAAACAAGTTCTTTCTGTGACTTCAACTTACAATGCAACATGAGGTTCAAGTTTCAAGTCTCAGTGTTGAATACAAGGCTGACAACCTGGCATTGGGCAACCAACAACTTGGCATTTTACATTATAAAGAGCATATTCACTGTGACAAGGTCTGTACTTAGAAACATGAAGTTGTCTCTCAGTAGGGCTTCCAGCAGGGCTTCTCAAAATATAGCTGACTCCATTATGCCCACCCTGCTCTATATATATTGGTTGTGGATTCACATGTAAGCAGTGTCAGGAATGAGATATATTCTGACATCTGGTGGTGAACTATGGGAATTGCAGTGAGTTATGGAAAATAACTTTGGGGCTGATCAATTTGCATACACACCCCCACTGCGCCTAGCCTGAGCCCACAGCAGCCCACATGGCCACTTTGGCTGAGGTGGGAGCCCCAGTTTCTATGTTATTGGGGCAGGAAATATAAAGTGATGTTACCCTGATTATGTGAATGAAGGACTATGGACATGTACTTGGCCCTTGTTATGATGGAGGGACTCGCCATCATCTAGGTAGCACTCACTGGGCAAGGGCCAGGAGTTTCAGCACACTCTGAGATTGAGAAAGGCCATGGGCAGATCTGTATATGTTTTGGTGAGGGACTTGTTTAAGGGCCCCCCAGGCCTATTGCACCTTATCTCTCTCCACTGTAGAATGTTAGAGCTAATTTTGATTCTCTTAGGAGTCTAGGTTCAGCCTGCTAAGTTGAATTCACTTTGGGTTTGCTGGTGTACCTGTGCCAAGGTGCCCCCCCCACTAGCAGCTGAAATCACTTAAGAGCTGAAACCACTGAGCACTGTGTTAAGGGGGGGTGGGCCTAAAGGCATGCCAGTGGTACCAAGCAATTTGTGCAGCTAGCAGAGTGAAGCAGCCGAGCGATTTCTGGGTGCAGTTTGTGCGACTAGCAGAGTGGCTGCCACAGCAGAGCAGTCCGTGTGTCGACTAGCAGAGCCGTTTGTGCTGCTGACGGAGTGACTGGCACCGCAGAGCTGTCCGTGTGTCAGCTAGTAGGACGGCTAGCGGAGTGACTGGAGCTGCAGAGCAGTTCGAGTATCGGCGAGCAGAGCAGAGCGGATTGCGGTGAGGGCTGCAGCGGAACCCCACAGAGAGCCGGCGCAGTCGGCCTCGGACCACGTAAGGTGCCCCTTGCCCTATCCTCCATTTCCACCCAGGCTGGGAGGTAAGACTCTGCCAATTGACTTTTGAACTCTGCACTGACCAAGAACAGAGACTCTTGGGCTGCTGGACTTTTGGGACTATTGAGTGACTTTTTGGGGTTGTGGAACTCAAGAGCCAAAGGGAAGGCCACGGCCTATTTGCTGGGAGGGAGGCTTCTGGTTCATGGTTTGGTTTATTAACCTTGTTTGTGGTGTTTCCCCAATATAATGCCACATTGTTTCTCCCTGTTATTAAAAGGCTTTGGTACACTCAGACTCTGTGCTTGCGAGAGGGGAAGTATTGTCTCTTACAGATGCCCAGAGGGGTGGTATATGGTTGTCCCAGATCACTGGGTGGGGGCTTGAGCCGGTTTTTGTATTGTGCTATTGGAATGGAACCCCTGGATACTGAAGCCGGCCCTTGTTGCTGCCAACTCTGACAGGCAGAAGGGTTACACACATTTCACTTACTCTGTGTTTTGTTTGCTTGCTTGCTTGTTTTTAACCATTGTACTTTATTATCAGGTACTTGGTACGACTCAGATCTCCCCCTTGAACTTATCCTGATGAGTCTCTAACACCAGCCACCTTTTCAGTATTACCTCAATTTGGGACAGGCAAAGTTTCCCAGGATGAGAACAATATTGCCAACCCGGCTCTAATCCTTGTGGGATAATGCAGTACAAGCTCTCCCTTGAGTGGTGCAGGCTTGCGTCACAAAGACACAATCTAGCCTGTTATGTTTCCTTTGTTCTAAGCTCCTGTACACATCCTGAACCACCCTCGCAGCTAGCTTCCTTTTGGTAGGTCAGGCTTTTCTTTCCTAATGAAGATGACTAATATCCCATGTTAAAATATATAGTAAACAATCTGACATTCACACCTAAGCGGGGGACCACACACATCCTATGCCCCACACAACCCTTCAAAATAAGAGTTGCATTGCACATACCATTTGTGTAGACTCTCAGCATGGGGGGAATTTCACCCATGAGGAACACAAGGAAGAGAGCAAACAGTTCTCATGTTTGTATAAATCATACAGCTAGAAATTGAAGAGACCTAGAAGGTCTTCAAATCTGTTCCCTGAAAGGGAGGAGAATAGCCCCCTTTAGAGACTACACCAGACAGACAGTTAACAGCTATTACATGGGAACTTAGCATGAGAACTTATATAGAAAATTCACACACAAAGATGTTCTTACAGTTAATGTGAAGTGTGGAGAAAGGAAAAGGTTAGTATTCCAGATAGTTTCTTTCCCTGGAGAATAGAAAAGATTGCTTTCCAAAAAAATATTTCCCCTTCCCACAGAAAGCACAAGAAGGATTTCTAGTCTGGGGATATTTTTCTTTTCCATTGATTTAGATCACTCAGACCTTATCAACCTGTAGCTTCTTCATTAAAATGACAATACTAAAGGATCATTAGCAACTTGAGATTTTTTAAAAATCAACAGTGCCTCAGTTGATCAAATATTTCATTCAAATAATCACAGACCAGTAAGTCTGTAGGAAAAATCTCTCAGTGAAAGAGTTGTTTGTGTTTTATAGACAATTATGTTCAACAGCACATTCTCCTGCCACATACATGGTAACGTTAAAGTAATAAACAGATGTCTAAGTTGCATGGAGAGAACAACAAGAACAACATTCAGCATTATACCTCCCCCTTCTCTCCAGATGTGAACATTAATAACAAAGTGATCTAGGTTCTTACTCTCCCTTTGCTGAACCATCATAATCAGCTTGATATGGAGGATATTCACATTGTACATCCTTGTTTTAAAATGCCGCGATTTTCCCTCTAAAGTTTGTAACACAAGCAGAAGTAGCGGAATGTTACACCTACAATAACTTGCAGTGACCTGACAAAAACTGAATCACACTAATGGAGGACTTATTTATACAACATTGCAAATCACTCTAGAGGAACGTGACTTTTAAAGTGCACTACAAATCACACCCCGCTATGGCATTCTTCTGGCACCATGCAGATAGGCCTTCAGAGAGCCAGAAGTGAAATATAAGGCCCAATTCTGTCATTTTTTCTAATACAGTAATGTGTTACTCTTGGAGTAGTTCTATTAACTTCTATGAGAGTACTTGTGAAAAAAGATATTACACAAAGAAGAGTGGCAGAATGTAGTTCAACGCAATACTCCCTGTTCTTTATTGTGCAGTTTGATTAGTAGCGAAATAGTCAGCAATGCTGACATGTAACCAGTTATCAATAGGCTTCAGTGCCAACAGCCAACTCACACCTAGGAGAGCTGTGCACAGACTCTGACCTTGTTACACCGGTTACATTTTGGTCACATTTTGGAGGTTCTCTTTGTAACCGTATAAAAAAAACAAGCTTAAAGGGTGGTTGGCAGCCACCAGCATGAAGTACGAGGCAGCCAGTGTGGCAAAAATCAGTCTAGTCAACTATCTGACTTAGTTTACCAAATGAGGAGCAGGAAAGAGAGGTAATACATATTAGTTAAAGAAAAAAGTAGGCTACCAACACTCCTCCCCACTGCTTTTCTTACTGCATTACTCTCTTCACAGCCCTGCATAGGAGAATTATTCTAGTTTGGGTTCTCTGTCTTGACCTTATATCCAGTGCCAAATTTAGAGATGTGTAAAAGGGGTGTAAGTTACACACTATAAGCATATCTGAGTCTAAAAGTCTAACTTAGGCATGATTCAGGCCAAACCTACACTGCCCCTAGACTTTCTTATAATCCCTCTGACTTTATTTACTGATTTTATTTTTATCTCTTATGTAACCAATTTTGACCTCTATGCCTGCTTAAAATCTATCTAACAAACAGCAAACCCAGGATAATAAATGAAGGCAGGATAATAAAGCAACCCAGCAGGCTAGCCCTATGGACTACACAAGTCCCTGGGCAAAGCGAAGCTGTTCTAGCAATGACAGGAACAAAATAATGCCTCCTGTTAGTTATATTTAGAACTTTAACAGATTCCACAAAGGTAATCTTCTTCCATAGTTTAATAGAATGCCTAAAATTAACCATATGTATTTATAA
Organism: Dermatemys mawii; assembly: GCA_007922305.1. Taxonomy (NCBI): domain Eukaryota; kingdom Metazoa; phylum Chordata; order Testudines; family Dermatemydidae; genus Dermatemys; species Dermatemys mawii. The sequence goes on along the minus strand of ML677381.1, from coordinate 19,700,709 downwards.
TGTTCTGATCATTGCTTTATCTGGGTATTCAAATGCTTTGTAATGTGTCTTGTTTGTATACAATGGGTCAAGTTTTCAGAAGCTGAAGTCTTCTGTTCTCCCTGGGCAATCTGCTCATAACTGACTCAAGGCAATCACTGTTTCAGACTGGGTTTCAAGTGCAATGATATTCATAGCAATTATTTCAATTCCATCAGCAGCATGCAAAAGAACTAATTTCTCCCCTTGGAACCAAGTTAAACCATTATACTATTAAAATCTCTTGGCTTAATACATTATGTAAATTTTCTTTTCAAAGTTGTTTGTGTAAATAAGAAAACAAGTCTTTTTAGAAGCACTACATGAATCCTAACAAGTTTCTCTGTGCTGTGTCTTTAACTAAGGACAAGGAAGCAGAATGTGGAAGTGCTTGTGGATTTGTTCTGGAACTTTGATATTAAATAGACCGGAGCATTTGCATTCCGGGTGTCCTTGATTAAGGCTTGGGATAGGAGGAATGGCATAACTGGTGCAGTGAAAATGAATATGGAGTCAAGCTGACTATGGTGCTCCTATTCCTGAGACTCATAGTAATGTAGCTGGTGCACCTGTGCTTACAAACTGTGCCACCTGTACCTGATTCTGAAATGCTCAACATGACACTAGTAACTGCATGTTTTAGACATAATATTAGTAAAATTGAGTGGTGGTTGTCAGCCGTTCCCAGAAATATCTCAAAGCTAAATCTCATTTCATTTTAATTATAGCTTCAAAGCTATTTGTCACTTAAAGCTCATTGCTGTCTGTGGAGTTAATCAGTTTTTGCATTACCTTCTCTTCTCTTCTCTTGGTAGTTTTGACCATGATTGTAAAGTCTGCATGATGCGGACACTTTTATACTAATTAAGATATACATCAAAGTCAAAAAATCTAAACAGATTTAGGCCTAGAACACAACTTGTAGATCTAGATCTGAGGGAAGTCTGGATTTGTATGAAGCTAATTAATCTGGAAAGTGAGTTTGTAAAGAACAATCCTGCACTGGCAGGGGATAGGCTACAAGGCTTAAAATTTGTTCATTTCTAACTCCTGATATATCATCCATTATTTCAGATGTTTGATATAGAAAACAAGGTAGTCATAGTCTGTTTCAGTGGTTTGGGGTTCTCAAAAATGAATCTGAAGGAGGATGATTTGAGACAATTCTTTTAAAATCAGCTGTTTCTTTCTAAATCCTCCCCCACGCTTGCCCTTTGGCCTGCTGTGGGTGGGTGGCAGTTACAGGAACCACACTTTGCATGCATTACTGCATTCAAACATATTTGAGTTCCATTCAAATCCTCTTCTCTAAAATTGTAGCATCTCACAATAAGTGTAGAGCTTTTCTCATAGAGATGACAGGCTGTTTAAAAGGTCTGACATTCTGTTAATAAAAAAGGCTTTGTTGAAAAATGGCTACCCACATGTTCTATACAAGTTTCATTTATCCTCAAAATTCTGTATTGCTCAGGGAAAAAAATCAATAGCTTATTATGGGATCAGACAGACTGATGGTACCCAGCTGACACCATTAGCAACTGTTTTTCAGTTGGAGTAGAATAATCCATGTCAAAACTACATGGAGAGAACCAGAAGGTCTCACTGTAAGGCACTGAAAAGCTGAGAAATATCAAACTTATGGTATCTGCTACCTTCTTCTCCATATTATGGTAGTCTTTAGTAACATGGTCACAATACTTCCCATAATACAATACAAACACACACTTTTAGCTTCTATAATTTTCCACTCATTCTCCTATATTTAAGGTAACATCATTGTGCTAGTGGTCCATTATGATTTTATTTTTGGTCTAGGCTCGTTGTACGTCAAGTCCTCCCCTCTCAAAGATGTGTGTGTTAGAATACACATTATAACCTCTTATAGCATCTTTTCAGCACTATTCAGGGAATAAGCACAGTAGTCAATCGATGCATGTGCAACAAGGCTGATATTTTGATATAATCCTGGTGCTTTGCCAGGTAGCTGTGGTACAAGCTAACAACAGAGAAGTTAAGTAGTATAAATTCTACTCCATTTATACAAAATGGGAGGTCCAGTGTGAACAATGCTCCAAACAGTCTAAACATGCTCAGAGTAACTGATATGACATGATGCAAGTACTAGGATTACTGGAATTTCCCTATAGGTATCAACAGTGGGGAAATGTGCCAGAAAACCCTAGCACAGACAGAAGTAGATTATTAATGGTTTGAGAGCAATTAGAAGTAAAGACTCTCTTTAAATGATTTAAAGTGATTCTAGGACTTGGGTCGGGGAACAGGTTAATTATAACAAACAAGTAACTAGATTTGCAGATTGCATTTACATACCTCTGTCCGCATGAGGAAACAAGAAGGATTCTGAAAACGCTATTTCTGCTAGGCCCTACTTTCAGCTTTCTAGGTACACAAAGGTGAACGTCAGCTCTGTAGGAAACAGGATTGTGAGAATTAGAAATTGCCTCGGTTCAAAGTGCCCTATTGATGACAAATCTGCAAGCAGTCTAATGAAATGCTTAACCAATAGATCCAAAGCTGCCCAGGGTCAAATTAAATACACCCATTCAGAACATCAGAGGATAAATTGTGGCATCCATAATTAAGTGAACCACTAAGATTAAAAAGAGGCTATGCCTGGAGGGGCCAAGCCAAGCCCTCCACACACCCCAACCACCTGCAACTGCCTGAGACTGGCCAGACTTTCTACACCAGTTCCAGGCACTTCAGCTCTGGGGAGACAAGCAGGGCCCCATTGGTGACTGCCCAGAGCCAGAGGTGCATTTGGGCCCAGCAAGGGGACAGAGAGAACCCCTGGGCCAGCCGGTGGGCAGGCTGAGAGAAGCAAGTGATTGGTGGGGGAAGCCAACAGGCTGGCAGGGTCTCAGGCACAGTGCAAGCAGAGTAGGCCAGGGTCCCTTCTGAGCATGGGCCTGGCTCCCTGGTGCCCCTGGGTGCCATTGTAAACCTGGTACTGCATCTAAACATAATATTTCGTTTTCTGCTCTTTTACATTAGGCAGCAGCCTGACTTATTTTAATTATCTGCTTTTTTCCATCTCAGAGCATCTAAAATGCACAAAGCACTATAATACAGTATTCACTCATGTATAATTCTGATGTGCTAATCCATTACCCAGCAACTAACTAAGGTCAGGATTCTAATGGCTTTAGTTGGGAGTTAGGCAACAGAAGACTAACTTGAATATACAAATCTCTATTAACAGAGCCCACTGTTGGAATTCACAGGTATCCAGTGAGAAGTTTCTTGGAGGGGCTCTAATCTCCTGCCCCGTCACCAAAAGTCTTATGTAATTAAATTATACATATATATAAATTATACAAATTGTAGTCTAATACAAGTCATAGCAAGTGGCACAGCCTTCCCAGCAAGCTGAATAGCCACATGCTAAATTTGAGGTTGTCTGCTAACTAGGGAGCCTTCTTTCTTCATTGCCAGTTTTATGGTTCTCCATATTCATGAACAGTAGAAGAACGACAAAGAAAGAAAATGAGAAATGATTTCTAGACATGTGTGGTTCCCCTCCCCCTTGAAAAACTTTCATGTGGCGCCAACAGCTCTTTGAAAACATTTTCTTAAAATGCCAGGACTCTTTCCAGGGCTTTCATTCTGCATTTCTAAGATTCCCTAGTATTCTTTGTTCTGATGCAAGTCAAGAATTGCTTCTAGGACCTCTTGGTATTTTAGATGCAAGTCAACTTTGAACTTGCCTATACCAGTGTTTCTTCATCTCCCACCATTGCACCAGCACTGGTGCATTTCCACTGACGGCAGAAATTGTAGGACTGGTAGTCCACAGTAGGCACCAGCACTTACCCTGAGCAGCATTAGATCAGTAGTAACATGACAATGGGGTGGTGAGAATGCTGACAGCTTGTCTACATGCGACACTACCAGTGACAATGCAATTTTGGGGAAACATTAAAATATGCTACTGTGTCAAGCCTGAAAGAGGATTTTAAACCACTCTCAAACCTCTTTCTTCTCCTACTACCTTCTGTAAGGGGAAGATGGAATAGTGTAGTTTCTTGGACACCTTAAAGGATCCCATGATTGTGGAAAGAAGATCAATGACCCTATCTGTTCTGACCCCCATGGAATGACAGGAGCAACCATGTTGGTACAACTATCTCCGTAGCGTGAAAGTGAAACAACTTGGGGATTGTCAACAGGCAACAGAGCATTATACTCTGTATTGAACGGACCAAGGTTCATAAAGAAGGACAGTGAAAATGGATGACAGAAAGATTTATTCCTCTGGTGCCTTTATATCCATGCCCATAAATAGTATACATAAGACTCAGTCCAACTTCCATGGTCTACCAGTTGTAGTGAAATTAGGCCCTTACTGCCCAATCCTGTAGAATTAAATTGGAAGGACTGCAGTAGAAAAAAAAATCAGCCCTCATATTGCAATAGAATAGCTACTTTGGGTACATCTACAGTATGAAATTAGGTCGATTTTATAGAAGTCGATTTTTCAAAAGAGATTTTATGGAGTTGATTGTGTGTGTCCCCACTAAGTTTGTTAAGTCAGTGGAGTGCGTCCACAAGAGCCTGGCTAGCATTGACTCTCAGAGCGGTGCACTGTGGGTAGCTATCCCATAGTCCCTGCAGTCTTCGCCACCCATTGGAATTCTGGGTTAAGCTCCTAATGCCTGATGGGCCAAAAACATTGTTGTGGGTGGTTTTGGGTACATGTGGTCATTCTCTTCTCCCTCCGTGAAAGCAATGGTCGTGTCTTTTTCCTGGATTACTCATGCAGACGCCATAGCACTGCAAACATGGAGCCCGTTCAGATCACCTCTGCAGTTGTGAGCATTGTAAACGCCTTACGCATTATCCTTCAGTATGTGCAGAACCTGTAAAACCTGGCAAAGAGGCAACAACAGCGCGATGACGATAGTGATGAGGACATGGACACAAACGTTCCTGGAAGCATGGGATGTGGCAATTGGGACACCATGGTGGCATTGGGCCAGGTACATGCCGTGGAACGCCGATTCTGGGCCTGTGAAACAAACACAGACTGGTGGGACCGCATAGTGTTGTGGGTATGGGATGATTCCCAGTGGCTGCGAAACTTTCGCATGCATAAGGCCACTTTCCTTTAACTTTGTGACTTGCTTTCCCCTGTCCTGAAGCACAAGAATACCAAAATGAGAGTACCCCTCACAATTGCTCCCATTTTGTGAACCAAAAATCTGAATGAAAATCTGAACTATTTGGCAAATTCACAGACAGTTTCTGGTCACTCAGACTGCAATTTCTGATGAAGAACTCATTCATCTGAAATGCTTTGCCCAGCTCAAATTGTAACAGTTTGATAGCAAACTGCAACCATGAGACTATTTGGTTTTCCAGCCAATTAACACACACTTTCTTTCCTACCAGAACCTTCTATTCCACCCAAAAGTCCCTTCCTGAGTCCTAAGGTATCATGTGATATGTGGTTCGCAGTTGTCCTTTTGTGCCTGTGATAATTCCATTTGACTTCTGCCTGGGGAATGGCTGCCAGTTGAATAAATGTAGTTGGGACGTTGTATTGGATACTGCATACAGCCTGTCTGATGCACAATGAACATAAGATAACATCTTGCAGGCAAGTGAATCAGTGAGCAAGCTAAAGTGACCAGACAGCAAATGTGAAAAAACTGGGACACGGGGTGGCGGTAATAGGAGCCTATATAAGAAAAAGACCCCAAAATTGGAACTGTCCCTATAAAATCGGGACATCTGGTCACCCTACAGCAAGCCTTTCAGTTCAAGCAGAGTAACCACTGCCATGAGCTAATCCAATGTCTGTAAATTCCCAACAAAGCAGGATTCATAGACACACTCACTCTGGAGTGATCTGTTTCTGTTGCAAGAAACCTGTCACAGAACATAAGTCTCTTTCCTATACAAGAAGGAAGCAAGTAAGCCACCATGCTAGCAGCAGTTTCTGACTAGCCTTCAGCTTCAGTTACTGCAGCAACCCAGTACTGAGGTGGTATAAGCTTGGAAAACTGTCAGGAGCCCTTTCAACAACTGTGATAATCTGGCAGCTACTACAGCATTCTGGCATCACTAGAAGCTTATCATGGCTGCTCTGTAACACCTTATACTTGAGGGTCTTAAAGAACTCCCCTATCTTTAAGGCCAAGCAGCAAGCTGTGGCAGATTCAGGAATGTTTTCCATTTTAGGGTCTTATTTTGCTCCCATGGAAGACAATACAGAATTTTGATCCAAGTTTTTTAAGGCTAGGCTTGACAAAGCCCTGGCTGGGATGATTTAGTTGGAGATTGGTCCTGCTTTGAGCAGGGAGTTGGACTAAATGACCTCCTGAGCTCTCTTCCAATCCTAATCTCCTGTGACTCTAATGATTTGATAGAAAATACTAATTATTGTTATTAAGTCAGTATGCATGTCTGGCACCCTACATTTCATTATGAATCTCAGATTTCAAAATGGAAGACCAAAAAGTTGTAGCGAATTGTGACTGTCATGGGGGGTGGGGGAGTCCCGTTCCCACACCCCCCACTTCTTGGGATTCACAGTGATTCTTAGCCAGCCAGTAGCTCAGAAGGTTTATTTGAGATGCCAGGCACACAATCCAACTTAGAGCTGTCAGTACAAACAGGCCCCCTTGGCCCAGCCCTTCTGGGGGGCAGGGAGATGAGACCCCGAATCCGGGCTCCCTCCTCTTCCCCAGCCAGCGTCTAACCCCTTTTCAAAAAACTCCAACGTCTGCCTGCCCTTTGTTCCCTTGCCAGCCCCAAGGTGTCAACTCCCCTCCCCCTCCATCTCAGGTTACAGCTCCAGGTTTCCAGGTCAGAGTAGCTTAGCCTCATGAGTTATGCCCACCGTTCTCCCTACTTGTCACAGTGACATTAAGAGATTTTGAAATCTCTATACAAAGAAGGTACCATCTAATAAATCTGCCCTTTAGACGTGAAACCATGCCAGTTAAAGAAATAAATCAAATAAATCAAACTAAATGGTTATGAAGGGAAAACTGTCAGAAAAAGACCTCTGATCTGCATAATCAAGTAGAGGCAGTATTGTATCAATAGCTTGTCCTCAGCTTCCACGATTCTTATATATAGAAACAATTACAGTTGTGCACAACTTAACTTTTGGGGGAGCATTTCCTCTGAGCAAATTATCAGCTGACACAGTCAGATAAGAGATGACTAATAGTGCCAGTGTAGAGCCATTCATCAACATGTCTTTCACTTCCCGTTTAAGAAGCTATTGGCTAAATACAGATACCAATGAACGTATGTAATTGTCCAAAGAGACTTTATTAAATAGTTAATTCCTTCTGTCCTTACTCAAGCACTGTATGGGATGCTCGTTCACTTTCGTGGGACCATTTCAGCAGGCCAGCAGAATTCAACCAAGTGTCTGTAAGGTGTCATAAAATTATCAAGCACCGCAAACCCTTACGTACACTAATTAGCTACTATTCATGTGTGGGCTCCTCCCCAGAATCACTGACTTTAGGCATATGCAAGGACTACTTGCATGCATAAGGGTTTGCACAACTGGCTCCTCAGTGACCAGTGTTCAATTACATTTAAGTCATCCTTCCTAGTAAAATTGATGACTCAACTTCAGTGTGTGTTAATAGGGAGAACTTGTAAAATCCTGTTTAAACACTTGCCTCTTTAATTATGTAAATATCTGAGAACCCCCAAAGGGAAACTTGTCAAATCAGACTTGCAATTGTCTAGCCTTATGGCTCTTTCCTCACACCTCCAACCATAGGCGCTGACTTCCCCTCTTTCCCATGGGTGCTTGATCCCCCTTTTTCCCCCCAACGCCACCTCCACAGCACCCCTTCCATGAGGCCCCACCCCTACCCCACCCTTCCTACCCCTGCCCCGGCCCCATTTCAACCCCTCCTCCAATCCCTGCCCCGGTCCCACCTCTTTCCTGCCTCCTCCCCGCAGCATGCAACATTCCTGTTCCTTCCCCTCCCTCCCGGAGCATGTCAACGCTCAAACAGCTGTTTGGTGGTGGCCTGGGGGAAGTGCTGGGAGGTAGGCAGAGGAGCAAGGACATAGCATGCTAAGGGTAGGAGGATGTGGGGCGGGGGGGAGCTTCGCTGTCAGTGGTTGCAGAGCTGGCACTCATTTTTTCCCCATGGGACTGGAGCACCCACGGAGTTAGGGCCTGTGCTCTCAAGTACCAACAGAGTTATGTAATATAGATGGGGCCAAGATGATCGCTCTCCCTAGCAGGCTCTGATCGATTCTGGGGCTACTGATAATTTCATAGATGCTACAGCCACTCAAGGACTATAATTCCCCCTCCACTTTTCGAAGCCCAGCTGTGACTGCCAGGCCAGACCTCCTATACCCTGGTTCCTTACAGACTTGCTCTCTGAGCAGGGCAAGTGACTCATGCATGACCCAGCTTCCACACCTCAGAGGTGTTATGAAGCCTAATGTTTGCACAGTCCTTAGAGATTCTTGGATGAGAAGTACTAAGTACAAAGCATTGTTACTGGCTTCAAACAATTTTTATGACAGTAATAACTCCAACCCATTTTTAGTTAATATTTTATCACTACATATTAAGTTCTTGAATGCAGCCTATGCTAAACTGAAAAAGATACAGGTCCAATTTCATCCCTGCTTTAGCAACACTGAAGCTTGTTTGTATCAGAATCTATCACAGAGGTAGCAGTGAATTGCTGATCCTAATTTGCCATACAATTCCTGTTGACAAAGGCAGACACAAGACATAGTGATAGGAAACGACAAACCTCTGGAGAAACGCTGAAATCCTATGTTCGGTTTAAACTTAAAATTGGATTTTTATTTGAAACATTTGTCCTTGTTCCCCACAAGGAACTAGCATGTTCAGTACTATTTGATGCATTCCACTATCTCCAGGAGCCACAAAACAATTGAATCTGTAATAAAGTCTGACCTAGAAACACACTGTACCACATAACCCCATCTCTGAATGGATCTCTGAATTCCAGATGGAGTTCTTTTGTCTATTTTAGCTTCATAAGCATATCCGGAGAGCAACTGATATTAAATGACACTTTTCCCTACACACATAATCTTGTGATAAACCAGGAATAAACAAATCAACTTTCCCTATGCCTTAAGAAACAGCATCTTATCTTTGTTAAAAGCTGATCTTAGAAAATTCTAAGAAACAGTATCTTATCGTTGTTAAAAGCTGATCTATTGCTATAACAAAGATAAGATGCTGTTTCTTAGAATCTTCTTGGTAGGACACAGTGGAAATGAGCATAACAGGACAGACTGCATGGAAATGAAGTGTAGTCATGCACTTCGTTTGCAGGAGTTTCATTTTAATTTGAAGCTGTTTATTCCCATATCTTTTGATCTTCACATCACTAACTAGTCTCCGAAAAATACTGACAGACCAAATTTCATGAAAATATGTGCTATTGCCAGCACTCTATTCCATGGGAAATTAAATGCTGATTTCACGCTGTCTTGGCATGCCTCTTCCCATTTGCTCTCATAGCTGACATTTGTCTTTCCTCTAGATATCCAACCCCTGTCTGAACCAATCAAGTATGGCTGAACACTGAACAACTTGGGCATATTATAACAATGCAAGCATATTCCAATTAGGCAACGAATGAGGAGAGAATGTATTAATAGCAACACACACAATCATGTCATACACATTGTTTTAGAGAGGAAAAGAAAACTAAACAGCTGGTTTTTGCTACAGCAAAATGGGGCATTTTTCAACATCTCAGGAATGACAGCAGACTGACATAGTTGCTAGTCACTGAGAACCTCCTGGGACAATAAGTAATATGCACTACTGAATGGAATTCTGGATTCCTGTAAAATGCTTTCTCAGCAGGGAGACTCCATTAGCATCTGAAGGGCATACTTTATAAATCAGTTTCCTGTGATTGCAGAATGGGGTCAGATATTAAGCTCTTAGTTTTGCTACCAACCCAAGCTTTGAGCTCCCCAACAATTCAAGCAGACTGCCTGTTTTAAATATAGTCTGATTGAATATTCAATCTGCTATTTTGTATTAAAGTTGGCACCTTCAGGAATGAAAAGTTGTGCAATATTTACCTATTCAGCCATGTGACTTTAAATTGATCATACTTCTCCCTTACCTTGTCATGCTAATTGCCACTGCAATACAAATAAAACTTATAATGGACTCACGATACCATGCTCAAAATTAGCCACTCTCTTTAACAATTACCTCCAAAATTTTCCTTTATATCCCATCTCATCAATCAACCTTCCCTTGCAGTCCTGTTGACTTTTCAACTTAGAAAGCAACCAATTCTCATTTCTAGCAGACTGAATAGGGGAGCAAAGTTCCAAAGCACATGGAAAACTGCTAGCAGCCCACTCCCAAAATATGTTGAACAAAAGATACAGTCTGATCATATTGTGCTACCATATATGAATGAAAAACACAACTGCAAAGGAATCTTATCAAAACACTGAAGTTCTTCAGAAGAAGTGAACTAGGGGTACCTTGGTTTCTAGGGACATGGTATTGTGTGCAGCAAAATTGGAAACTAGAGATTAATACTACACAGGTTTAATCTAGATATGTTAGAAAGATGCCCCCCTTTATTCTGCCAAACAACACACCACATTTTATTTTTAACTAGTCCTACCAATCTAGTGGAACCTACACTGTAAGTAAACAGACAACTTTCTGTGCTGAAAACTTCAAAGATAATCCAAAGGGCTAAAATTAATTTATGCCTGGAACTGCACATATAAACAGAAGTCAGTCTGGCCCAAAGACTCAGGCTGCCTTCTCAGATTCCATAGTGCTCAGCACTTTACAGGACCAGACCCTTAGAAGGTAAAGATTACTTTGAGAAGGAATGGAGACACTTAACTGGTATGAAGAAAAGTATGTTCATTGAGCGTTGCTTGATTTACATCACTCCATAGCAAACATATCAGATACAAGAACAGGTATGCAGACATGAAGCACCTTACAGCTTTACCTGAACAAAAGTTCTTTCCTTTTGCTGAAAAGGACCAATTAGTTGTACGCTATGCTAGGATAGAAAGATGACTTAGTAATTAAGTAACTTTAGTGTTAATGTGCTGCTGTTACAGATTGTTTTAGTTTGAGAACAAAAGCCTTGTGTTAAAGCTAGAATTTTCAGGGCCTTTGTGTTAAATATTCAAGCTGCAATCTCCTGATCTTGGAAATGAGGCTACATGTTCATCCAAACGTTATTATTCAGAAACCATTGACCTGAAAAACGTGCTTCTCTATGCTTCAGTATCACCACTCTGGGTGCTTTTAGCTGTGGTGCATCACCAAAAGGCATTTTCCTTTCTTTAGTGAAAGCAAAATTGAATTGTCAGTTATACAATAAACACTGAATTTGCTGGATAGGTGATAGCGACTCTTTCAGGGATGTAGCTGACAATTCTTTTAATTAAAATTCTGTCCTATTTCTGAGCTATGGAAAATATCCTTTCAGAAAACAGGCTGTAAAACACAAAATAATTAATTGTAAATTGCAGGAGATATCAGTTTAAGCAGCCCTTTTTGACTTCCAAAAGAGTGTAAACAGATCTCATTGGTAACAGTCAGGAGATGTCGGACTATGGCTTGGTCTACACTAGCAACTTATGTTGGTATAACTACGTCACACGAGGATGGGGAAATCCACACTCCTGAGCGATGCAGTTATACCGAGCAGTGTAGCAGCACTATGTTGACAGGGAGGTCTTTTCCCATTGATGTAGCTACCACCTCTTGGGGAGATGGATTACCTATGCCAACGATGGAGCTCTGCCGCTGCAGCCTTTTACATGTAGACAAGCCCTAAGTCTTTTAGTTAAAACTACATAAAAATAATTCCCTATGATGGAAAAATCACAGTATAAAAATATATATCTCCAGGACACTCCACAAGAGCCCCTTCTAAAACAAGCACTCAAGTACCAGGCATCTGCCTTTTCTTCTACAGGTTATTCATTTTGCAAAAGAGTGTTTTCTCTTTGAAGGGAAGAGTCACAACTCACTTTCCAGCAAAAGCCCCAGAGTATTAACAAGACTGATACAGACATATGAAATTGCAGTATTAAAAGGAATGGTTAAAAAGCCCAACCCCTTGAGAAGCCACCAGGCCCCTTTCTGTGCATGCTGGTATCCATCCATCCTCTTCCTTTTCCGTGGTATGTGCATGAAAGCACCAGCTTGCTTCTCAATCCCTCTCACACAGTTGGGAAATGGGGAACGAACCATGCCCTCCCTCTGACTCAATCTTTTGTTGTCTCACCCAGTCTGACTCTCCATGTGACTCAGTTTAGTGGAAGCTTTCCATGTTATCTCAGCATCTACAACGGGAACGTGGTAGCAACAGCCAAAGAGCGAATCTCCTGTGAGGTTAGAGAAATCAGTCACAAGACTAGCCACAGTCTGAGAAGTGAATGCAAGTGACGTGGCACAGGAGATGCCTGTGATTTCCTTAATCTCTTAACAGATTGTCTAATTACCTCTAACTAAAAACCCGATGGGGCCTTATTTAGTAAGTCAAGCCTGAGTGCCCTGAAGTCTATGGGTCATACTGGTATGGAAGGGGAACCAGGCCCACAGTCTCCTCATTCCTCTGCCACAGTATTTAGGTGTCTCGTTTATCAAAGACAAACAGGCTTGTTGACAGTGAAAGTTATTTTCTTCCATAAATGGAGGAGGTGCAGAATATTGATAAAAAAATATAGAGGCAGTCTACGTTATGGGTTATAGTAAGGAAAATCGTTCCTGCTGCATCAGAGTCTGATCACTCCACCTACTTCACTCAACTCTCTTCAAGAGATTTCAGTGGTGTTTTCACAGATTTACCTCAGTATAAGAGCTATGACCCAATCAGAGAATCCCCCTTCCAATGGCTAGATAGATTGGATCTTCTTCTCATATACATGGTGGAAATGAATAAGTCCACTGATATCCAGGGACTTACAACATCTCATAAGAGATAAGCCTCCTTCCTGCAGGTGAATGTCAGATGTTACAGCCATTAAGGATAACCAGGATGTCATGCCTGCACACTGGCCGCAGCAGGGTTGCTCCTGTGACACCAAACAGCCTTTACCTATGTAGTCTCCTGAAACAAGAGTGCTTTGATTCCAGCACAACTTAAGAGGGGGCCCAGAAATGCTCTTACCAAATGTTCATTTTGTTTCTGGTCATTGCTTTTCTGCTGTTGTATAAATAGACAAAGCACCATTTGTTATTTTTTGTGACATGTGTCTCAGAACATTTCTAAAGGGCTGTAACATGCTGTTGTTGAGAGTTAGTAACAGGGGTGTCAGACTGCAAGATAAATAACAGAAGGAACTGCCTCTGTAAAAATGTCAAGAGATCATAGCAGTGCAGGAAAACTGAATAATTCTGAAGTTACTTTATCTGTCTGCATCTCAGAAAATGGAGACCCTTTCTCCAGAGGCTGCACTGCTTGTTCTCTAATCCTCTTATAGAACACAATCTGTATGCCAGCAAGCATCTTGTGTCCCCAGTTGTGAGTCTTAACAGAACTGGTGAACTCTTCTGACAGTCTACAATGTAGTTCAGTAGAGAACAGTCTATGTGCCAGGTCATGCTCCTGATAAATACTTCAGCTCCGCACAGGATTGCAATTGGGATGGATGAATCTAGAATCTGCGTTGCAAAATTAGATGGAGTTAATAAACTCCACCCTCACCCTCAACACACACACCCCTCCCTCCCTCTCTCTCAATTTGAACATATTTCAAAGAGTGATTCAATTTAAACACATCAATTTACTCTGTCTTCTTGCAGTCTCCCTCTAAAGGAGAATGAGAATCCAATACATGAATTCACATCAAACTTTCAGATCACAGTACTGGAAAATATTTCAGAAAAAGCAAAACTAGCTTACTCATCTCTACTCAAGATGGTATTTTGTAATAATGGAACCCTTTCATCCCATTGCAACATGTTTGTTTACTGAAAGTTGTCATGACAAATGAGTAAACGTGCCATGTAGCCGACAAATGAAATCTTTAGTTCGATTATGCCAGTGGAACTCTGAGTCCCTGAGCAATAATTCTGAAGCTTTCAGTGAATTTATTTCTTTTATATGGCTGTGACATTCGAAGCTCTGCACATGAACCGGACATGACTTGCCTGGTGTTCTTAAACTTCCGTAGTCTTCTGATAGGACAGGAAAAGTGCACTTACTTATTGTTTATGCTGAAAATGTAATTAAACTTTGTTCTCTGTGGTTCAACGAAGAGTACTAGAGGTTTCCAAAATACGCCAGCCAGCCAGTTTGCAGTCTAATATATAAACAGAGCAAGAGATTACAAGATGGGGCAGTTGTGGTAGAATGATAATGAGCATGTTACTCATGACTGGAGAAGCAGAGCATATGGATCTATGTATATAATCACATTTGGTATTGCCTTAAATACCAAAAATTAGTTTGAAATTAAAGAGCTTGCTTCTGCAGCCCTCGCAGAAGTAGGCCATTGAAGTCAATAGGATTGCTTATGGGTAAAGACCACTCACATAAGTAATAGCTGTAGCATAAAATCATCCACCCCATATAATATGTAGCACTCATCCATAAATAAAGCACTTCACAAAGGTGAGTAAGTCACCCTCTTCAATGACAAAACTAAGGCACAGAAGCTAAATGAGCTGTACAACGTATCACTGAATCAGTGGCAAAGCTGGGAATAGACTCAGGATTCATGATCTCTACCCTCAGTTTCAGATCCTATCCTTGGGACAGTATGGCTGTATACACAATAGTTCTTAAGAGAACAGTGAGTTTTGTACTGGTTAAAAGTATGGTACCAAGCATTAACTTGGAAGCAAAACACAATATGGCTTAATGTCCTTCATGCACATATTAATGACCTCTTATGCATAATTCAGCAAACTGAAAAGACAAAATGCTAACCTATGGCTTAAGGGTTAAAAATGTCCCATGAACGTGGCTTTCCTCATGCAAAAGTTCTGTAGCTACTGCTCTCCCAGACGTGCATGACGATGTGATCCCACCACTCAGCGCTTGTTTCCCCAAGTCCAGAAGCGGTGTCCCACTGGTGTCAGCACTTCCGTGAAAGCCACAAGTTATCTCGTGTCATAGCTACTACACATGGCACGATCAACGTCACACTCCTCTTGACTTTGTAGTTTAAGGAATAACTCCACTGCCACTCGTGACATATTGGTCAGAGCGAGTAGCATACTGGTCAGTAGGTCGGGATCCATTCCTGCAGCCTGAAAGAGGCAGGGCGCACAGTACACAAACCGTTGAAAGATGGCACCAAATCCGGACGAAAGCACAGGGTTTGCTGGGATGCAAAGCAACACATCACTGGGCATTGGGACAGGACTCAGGATGCCCCATGACTCCCTCCGCCTTCTCACAAGTCTTAGCAGCAAAAGAGGTGTTTAATGTGGGACAGTGATAGGTCTTGTTAATACTTTTAACTCGTTGGGCTCATAAAGCCATCTGAAGTAATACAACAATTAACAGCAGGCAGATTTATATCTGCAGGAGTCCCTGCTGATAACAGGATTAAGTCACTCATCCTGTGAAGTAAACTTTATACAGAACATGAGTAAACAGCCCTGAAAACTTTTTAACCACCTCTCTAGAAAAGCGACACTTAACATGCTTGCTACCTATTATAAGATCTTGTAAGGACCTGTACTTTCTACACCAGACAGAAAATCATTATGAATCATCAGTTTTATGAAAAGCTATCCTTTTAGTCTGTGAACCTGGTTGAAAGAATATCACCTACCTCTAAATTTAGAGTGCCACTGTCTCCCCTTTACTACTGCTGTGCTCTCCATTTAGTCATATGCAGAGGCTTTGAGGCAGAGCAATGCATAACATGACATAGATTTATACAATGATATAAGAACACAGTATTTCAAATGGAAATAATCTAAACAATTAGAGGGGAAATGTTGCACAGCAGAATGGAAGGAGGAAGCTTTGCACATTGCAAACAAAACAAATTCCTGTTGGGCCAGTGACTCCTCTGAATTCAAATAAGTTAGGCCCGTGAAGACAAGACCAGAATTGGAGCCTTATTTTTCCAAGAACTAGAATGATGACTTGTCTTTTTTATTAGTAGTTATTTTTCTCATTTATTATTTACCATTTCAGTCCAGTTCATGACACCTGTGCTTAATAAATAAATACTTCAATAAAATTAATATAACATTTTTCTGCTTTCTGTTCTCAAATCATATTCTACAGGCAAATCTCATCATTGCTGTATCACCATTTCCTTCCAAGGAGTTACAACAGCTAATGGATTGGGACCTAAATGTTTAAGATTATAACCATGCTCCAGGGATATGATGCATGATACCCTATAGGGTGTGGATTGAGGACAGATCAGGGCAGGGATGATACACGGGTAATGAAAGGCACACAGTTCAACCCTCCAGGAAATGGAGGCAAAGAATAAGTGGAGAAAATGATGATAAACTAAGTGATAAAAACACGGGTTTGCATTATTTCCAGAGAACATGGATTATCCTATACTCCAGTGCCAGATTTGCCAGTTTTATATGGATAACTGATAGCCAGAGCCATGCCACTGTGCCTGTTCAATTGAACAAACCACAGAATTGAGCCATCCTAGTTAAAAAAGAAATGGAATTGGTGCTTCAGTGAGAGCTTACTGACAATTACATTGTAGCAGAATTCAAGTTTTCCAGGTCTGTTGATGACTCCATGAGAAACATTGTCAAGGCTAATTCCCCACTCTGGCACTTCGAGTGCAGAAGGTGGGGGCCTGAAAGGATTTTAAAAATGAATACTTGCCACTCCAGGCTTGTATTAGACTCCCAAGTTACAGTTTTTCTCTAACTCGTGGCTTAGTAAATGCTGCTACCACCCAAGTGAAAAACTGCCTCTTGCAAATCCTGGAAAAACTCACTTGGGCAGTTTTCCCTGAGGCCCCTTGGCTTTTCCATCCCTCCCTCGGGGAAGCTGAGAAAGAAAACAAAAGAGAAACCCAGCTGTCGCCACCAGCTAACATACTCACAACCTTCTAGGACACGAAAAATCCAATTTTTTTAAAAATGTAAATTTTATTAAAACAATTTTATTAAAATTTTATTCAAAACAAAAAAAATACACCTGTAACTTAGGCTTTTGCTAGATTTTATAGAGCAACTGAAAAGGATTAGACCAGGAATGGCTCCTTGGGGTTCAGCTTAAAGTTACAAAAGAAAACAAAAATACCTGAGCTTAGCACAGAGGAATCTGCAAGCCAAAATAAAGAAATAAACCTGATCACATATACCTAACATTCCCTGTCCCAATGAATCATTCTAGGTATGGAAGATGATTTTTCATACCTGGTCCAAACTTTTTACAGCATTCCTGCTGCCCCTGTCTCTTCAGCCCAGAGAGAACAACAGATAAAGGAAATGCTTCCCCCGACCAGTTTTTAAAGTTCTAGCCTTCTCATTGGCTCTTTTGGTCAGGTGCCCATTCCCTTTCCTTGGGGACTTTTTAACTTCATGCATAAGAGTTACACAGCACTGCAAAATTTTATCTTAGAAGCATGGACTGCATGCATTTCATGAATCTGTGCAAAATACCAGACAGATTTCATCTCCATTAGGTTCCATATAGTGCATACCTTTACATTATGCCCAAATGAATGAAGCAATCATTCATTTGGGCATAAGGATTTGGGCATCATTCTTGTTCTCAAATAAAAGAGCAATAAACACCAGTGGTTGATTCATTGAAGGTATGTAACTCTGAGTAAAATGCCCATCACCCTGAGTTTGGAGCGTCCATATTTTTCTATCAGATTTTTTTCTCCTAACAAATATTTCACAGTAAAACTAAAAGCCTCCTTTACACAGTCTTATTCTCAGCCTTCAGCAGATTGAGTAATGGAATTTATTGGGGATTTCATGAAACATACTAAAAAAGTTTGAAAACAAAGGGAAATGAGAGAGGTTTAGAGCACATCAGCTTGTTTGTTCATTTATGTTTTATTTTATTTTTGGAAGAGGAAATGAAAGGCCGCATGCCATGGCATTTGGTGGACAGCAGTTTATATTTCCATCCACCCCTCTCAACTGTAATTAGCTAAAAGAAGATCTTTCCATGATCCACACTAAGTCCCTACTCACTGGAGGAAATTAATAGTAAGGCTTTTGGAGTGCTGAGAAGAGGATTAGAGGCAGAACTTTGGGGAAAACATAGAGCAGACGAACTAACGTCAGGCTCACAGAAATTCCATGTCACATTATTGCCCACCAATGTGCTTTTCATTTATGACCTGAAGCCCTTCTTTGTTCTACCAAACATAGCTAGCAATCACCAGCTACCATAAAATCAAGCAGATACAATTATTAAAAAACTATTGAACTAGCTGCTTTTTTAATTTAGAGAAAATTACTTTGCGGCTTTTCATAGACCAGACTGAAGCCTTTCTAATGGAGTGCCCCATTGTTCACTTACATGACTTCTGTATAAAGTACTGTCATTATGGATTCATTGTTTATATCTTCACAATGTTTAATAGTAATGGTATGTCTTTGCCTAGATCTCACATTCAGTTCAAGTGCCTGTTTGGTTCAGGCTAACCATTACAATTTCCTTCCACAGAGCTGAATATCAATGACAGCTAACTAGCTTAGATTTTTATATAACATGTGCCAATGGATCTGAAGTAATGATACAATGCCAACTGAAATTAGTGGAGAGAGTCCCATTGACTTTGACAGGCACTGGACTGGGCCCTAAGCACTGATTTCCATATATAATCTCATCTTTTCTTCATCCAGAAATTTTACATGCTATTTAAAACATTCCATATGTACCTTAGACAACTGACTTTTGGCTTTGTTACATTCTTTTACACAATTAGCTGCAAAAGTCATACAGGTCTCGTAGTTAGCTTAAATTCTGCCTATACCCAGTATGTGGAAAAGTATGCAGTGATGTGGCAAGACCGTCCTGTTTTTATGCTTTGTACACTCAGTTCAGTTGCATGATCACATACTCTTTCTAAAATAATACAATATCTTTCTATGGACTAATATGAAGGAGGGCACTTACCACAGTTCAAATTTGAATATATGATGTCTATTCAAATCTGCAGAATATATGGTCCTTACATAAACATGCACGGCATTTTCATATCTTTTCTTTGCTTATAAAAATAACTCTTTAGTGATAAGTGGGTGAGAACTGATTTTAGCATTAAATAAGTTAGCTAAGGAGTCTACAGAAAGAAGAATTCTGTTCCAGTTTGGAAACATTTTCAGCTTAAGTGGGTCTTTTTCACTTCGAGTGAATCCTTCCACTTCACTTTTTTATGTAAATTCTGTTTAAAGTTTTATAAAGTAAAACTACTCCTCTGTCAGATTCTGTAGCTGGACTACATTGGTTAACTCTGCACATTTTCTAAGACCTCCCTCACTCTATCTATAACATAGCAAAGACATTTTTTCTTAAAACCAGTCTTGACAAACTGCAGGTAATTTAACAATTGTAGATTGAGAGATTCTAGGGATGAATGATTCCCAAGAGCCAACTGACACTGGAGACAGTTTAGACCACCAGTACCCAAAAATATTTTCATGACACAAAACTGGAGTTTGAGATAACACGTAGTTCACATACATACTCCCACCTTCTCCCTTACTCAGCACAAATATGGCTTTTCACAATCCATCATAATTTCTCACTGACTCGCTACTGTGTTAGGCCCTTCAAACTACCAGGCTTAGATCCTGCTTTCATCTGCCCATACAGCTGGAAATAACAGTTTAAAAAAATCTGCAGCTCTGCAATGAATACTAGAACGAAAGCAACAGACTGAGTGAGTGAAAAGCTGATGCCAGTGAAGTAGGTTGATGCAGTGTAACTTGCATGGACTAAGGATAAATCAGATCTGTTACTGTAGGCTGCTAATCTTCCATGTTCGCTGTCCCTAAACAACTCTATCACATTCATGACTGGAGCTGGCCTGCATTACGATCTTCTATGACAGATATTCAAACTAAAGCAGAGCTTACGCATGAATGTAGAATGATTAGTGATCTCTAAAAAGCTCAGAGGAACAGTTTCCAACACTACACGCAGTATTTTGTATTACTGATTTAATGGTTCACTATGTAACTACTCAAGAACACGAGGAAATCATCCAGAGCAATTTTCTCTGCCCTGTTGATTTCCTGATCAAGTGTCATCAGTAAATGTTTTGGAAGAGTCCCTACAGCGAATAATCTATCCCTCTAACCCTGTCTTTGTTTGCAGCAGGCCTTTGAAATTCAGCAGAGGGAAAGCACTTGGGCGAGCGAAATGCCTTTCCTCTGTCCCATGAAATTCCATTCAGGTTTGGCTGAGATGTAAACAGAAAACAAGTCACCATTTCCTGCTGTAGCTTCTATTCCTCAGGAAAACTTTGGTAGCATGCCAAAATAACAGAAACAGACCAACTACGGCTAGCCCAAAGCAGCATCAGCCACGGATGCTGCACCAGATAGTGACACATCGGCTATAGTCGTGGGACATGGGAGGGAAATCGGTTTGAGCTCCCTGTATTAGCACATGGTCCTGGGGAGCCATCTATCCCCTTGTGGCACCACATGGGGCAAAACCTCCTTCAGCTCCTGAGGGGTGGGGAGGGAGGGAAATGATGTGAACCCGACACTCCGGTCAACCCCTGGGACTCATCACTTGGCCAGGCAGCCCATCCCACATCCTAGGTTAACTGCTTTTTCCTGCTGCTAGCTAATGCCTATTCAACTTTAATTCTGTCCTTTTGTATATATGCACTGTCAGTTTTTAGTTATACGATCACATACTGTTTTCTTCCCCCAGGACCCCTTCCTCATTCAGTGCACAGGATGGACATGCAGTAAAGCTGGCATTTCCTAATTCAAGTGCTTGACTTTGCAACTTACATTTTCTTTTAACATTGATTACTGTATTTAATTGTATCTTCAATTAAGGATGGTGATTGTTCTTTCTTTGATTATACTGCCAGATTTGCCAGTTTTATATGGATAATATTGATCATAAGGAATTACAACCAGTGGGATACCAGCATTATTGAAAATGACCAAGGTGGAATACAACTTTGAATACCATCCAATGGAAAGAACAAGGGGTCATTGCCCTGAAGAAAAAATTCCCAAACTTTAGTTCAAATAGGCTATAACTCAAGTCCCTACCTATTCTGCTTATGAAGAGCTTCTGGAGCAGTCAGAACTGTGTTTTCCCTGTTTGGAAACAAAACCGGGAAGACAGATGTCTTCTAATCCATCCACCCTCACATTGCCAATTTTGCTACTGTTAAGGCAGCAGTGATGAATTAAGCACATATTTGGTGATGTTATTTGGCATGTATCTGGGTCTGCTTTTTATTTTGAATAAAGACTGGCTCTGAAAACAAGAAATATTACAAATGTTGGAGTGGGATAGGCTGGAGAGAAAGCACACCTCAGCTTGAGGTCTTACCAACACAAGAAAGTTGCACAGCTTTAATTTCAGTTTAAAATCATACCTGATCTAATTAAATCAGTGCAAATCTCATTGTGGACATGTGCATTTCAGTTTAACAGGGGCTTAATGCAGTTCAGTTTAACCAAATTCCTAAGGTAACAGTTCCAATGTTGCCCAAATCTCATTTTCAAAAGTGGTTTGTTCTTAAGTAACTTGGGCAGCTTTGAAAATTTTATTTAGTCTAAGCTAAACCAAAATAAGTGTCCACTCAATCTCTCACATTAATTTGCTCTAAATATTTCAAATTACAATTTAAACTAGTGCAATCAACCCACTTGCATTGTCATCTGGGGTATCTTACATAAATGGAACAATTTTGTTCTCATGACAAATCATTGTAAAGCTCTCTTTTCATGAGACAGTCAGGCCATACTTCATTTACTGTGAAATTTGGACTAAAACCCCCAAATCAGAGTTTGGGGAGATGGTTCAGGTCTGGTATCTAGTGCTGCATGGAACACATGGGTCTGATGCTTTACATTCCTCCAAACCACATAGATTCCTCATTCTGGAGGAGCAAAGCCTCTGCTGCTCATACTCATGAAAACCTTATAAACACTTCTGCCCTTCTAATTTTAGCAGCAGTTGTTGATACTGATCCAGGCTGAAATCTCACGATTTAAATGCTCCTGTTCTCTTCACTACAGATTCCCTTCCCTCACTAGCACCGTACTGTTAAAGGACAAGATGCACTATGAGATTAGATTGGATGCATTCCTAAATATGCACTGCAATCCTACATAATTGTGTAATCGCATGATCAAAATTGCATTAAGTTTCAGTTTTTTGCTTAATAGATATCATATTGAGCTATAGCCTGTTGATGGTTTTGTTGAGTGATCTAAAAATACAAATCATATTTTATATATATATAACATTAGAAAAAATCATTTAATATGATAGCTCTGATCTGCAAATACATTTACCTCCCTTCAAAGTTGTTTATTATTTATTTTGCTGATGCCTTTTTCCAAGGAGATTTACAATTTAGGGTTACAATAGTTAAATATACATTGTATATAAACAAGGATGATTCGATTGTAAAGTTACAGAACTGCAAGTTACGATACAGTTCAATAATGAAGAGTGCAGTATTAATAAATAGTGAAGTATATGCAGTAAATGCAAATGAAGTACAATACACGAAGGGCAAAAATGAAATGCAGTCTGATGTTTAGAATTTAAGTCTTGGGTTTATTTTGTTTATTCATACTATAAGTGTACCTTAAATATTATAACAGGACTACATTTTGTATTCTGGTTATTTATATTACAGTTGTACTTTGTGGGATATGTAAGTAGTATTTTAATTCTCTTGCCACTTTGGCTTTGGCCCCATCCTGCTTCTAGACAAGGTTCTGGCACCCTTGCCCTCTCTCTCATTCTGATTTTATTTTCTGCGGTGACAATGGAAACATTTCCTTCTCTTTTTTTTCTCTGCATGCCTGTAGCTGATCTCTTATTTAGTTGGCCTTTGAACATTGTTTTCTTTTTACTTTCCTCACTGTTCTTTCATAGAGGCACAGTCTGAAGCCAACAGATGTTCTTGTGTAGTAGTGGAAAACAATGGGCTAAGAGTAAAATAAATAAAACTGATGTTACTGTATTTATTGATGTATTTGTAGTAATAATAGCATATGAAGTTCAAGAGTGTCCTTCCCTCCTTTGAGTAGTCTCATTTCTTCCATTAGAAGTCAGGGTTTGAACAATTTCTACACCACTTGAATACAGATTGGGAACTAAGCACCAGATTCTTCTTGGTTACATCAGTGTCAATCAAGAATAGCTCCACTAAAGCCAATGGGATTTCTCCAGGCTTACAGCAGTATTGCAGAACAAAGTTGGCCTCAAATCCTCTCTCACTGCTCTCGCGTTCCCATGCTTTTCTTGATACCAACTTTATCATTCACAGCCCACCCCAAGAGTGTTGTAAAGTAGTCCTGAAATCTAGCAACTATAAAGTGCCTGTTCTAAACTAGTTCGTAGAGTGGCTTGTTGTGTGAGCCTAAAAATGCTTCAGCTTTGTAATATTTGTTCCATGAAAATGGAGGGCCATAGTACCCTCACTTTTGGAGGCATAGGCAGAGCTCTCCTCTGAAGTCCATGTGAGCTGCTTCCAAGGACAGAATCTAGCCATGGAACTAAAACCTACAGTAAAGGCTGTACAGCCCAGGCTAACGAGAGCAAGGCAATTCCAAATGAAGCCTGAATCAGCTGTTAAGTTACTGTCCCTCCCTCCATGTCCCTTTCATCATTATGATAAGGATTGCAGGAGTATGGTACCAGTGCAGACAGCAGCAACTGTATAGCCTATGATCACCAGAGTATGGAGGACAGACTGTCAGGGAATTAAGCACTGAACACAAGGTATAATTTCATATCCTTGTCATAGTTGGCTTGTGCCACCTTCTTACCATTACTTAACTGATTGAACTGCATTTTCATTAAATAGCATTAGGTGCAAAAAAATCACCTATGGGATCTGACAAACCATTAAAATCTATCCACTTCTTTGATTTTTAAATACATTTTTGCTGATTGAATTGACTCACTGATTTGTTTTAATATACATCTAGTCCATTCTTCAAATCTATGGCCTTCCTCCAAATAGTTGTATTCGAGTTAATTGAAACAGTGATTGGAGATGAAAGCCAGACTGACTCCAGTTTTATGGAGTGTTGATTGGGTAGCAGGTGCCACCTAACTAGGGAGCACGGAAGGTGCATTTGGTGTATTGAATGTGGCATAGTATCAAGGTCGGTAACCCTAAGCAGTTGTGTTGCAGCAGTCTACCCTCCTTCGTAGTTTGAGATGTTAGTGCATAATGCGACCACCGTGTAACCAATCACAGTAGAACATTTGGGCTCCTTTTTTGTGTCTTTTACTTCCATTCCAGTTCACTACGATGAATCAGATCAATTCAGAGAGCCAGCTCCCCTCCACTTCTCTGGCAATGCCGAGCAGCATAACCTTAGACAAGTGGCAGTGGCGGATTCCCTTTGCACAGGGGAACTGGGACTCCTGTGCTACCTCCACCCCACTCCGCCTATGATGTAGATGAGCATCTTGGGGAAAGACGGGCTAGCATGGCCAAGATGTCTACACCCCAATGTCCCCAATGATCCCTAGCTGCTGGAATGGCTCTGGCTGGCTCCAAGGGCGATCAGGTGAAAAACAGAGCAGCCCTGAGGCTGGCCTACTTTACACTGGGACTGGGCCAGCAGCTAGATGGCCCCTGAATCATGTGAGATGTAAAATGGCTTAAAGCCACCTTTGCAAACATCCCTTCTGAACTGCAGCAAGTGCAGCATGGAGATTGACCTTAAGATGTGGACGAATATCCTCACTAATCACCCTTTGCTCTTTTCCCTATTCCTTCAATTAACTCTGTAGCCTTGTGTTTGGGGCTAAATCAGGGGAGTTAACTATGAAGCTAGTCTGTCATTCCAGTATTCTCATACAATGTTCCCAAAATCATCCACTCCAGTCCAGACTTTTAAAACGTTGTACTCCTTTTCCAAAGTGAAATACACTAATGTTACTGGAAATCTGACAGCTTTCGTATGAGTATTTGTTGTCATTCTATCTAAAGACATGATGATAGAACCTTCAGCAAAGCCTGATACCAAAAACATCTCGGCAAGTCTCCTTAAGGGGAGGGGCTGGTTTTTAGTTCTGTGTTTGTGCAGCGCCTAGCACAGTGGAGTGCTGTTCCATGACTAGGGCTCCTAGGCATTATAGTAATACAAATAATAAATACGGACAGGAGTTGGGGGAGACGAGAACCAGATCACAATTTAACTCTCTTACCTGCACTACAGGCCCTAAAACGTTAAAGAGTAGCAGGATTCAGCACTAATCCAATTTTTTTTTAATTCAAGTATTTGTACAGAAATTACTTAGCTTTGCAAAAACAGAGCCAGAAAAAAAAAACAACAGTTGTGACTAAAGGAAACAGACATAATGGAATAAAAGCATCACCATACAGAGGTGTGAAAAATGATCTGATACTGTAATGTTAAGTGAGGTTTATTCACAAAAGATCAAAATATCTTATGCTTGCAAACCACAATCTCATTCCTAACTGATGCAATAAACTGAGAAGTGTGTAAATTGCACATCTCAGAAGTGTTTACCAGTGCCCAGCAACACTGCTTAACACTAGCAGAATTTCACCCCAGAATTGGCTGCATTTCAGTGGTGGGTGAAATGCATTCTGTAGTCTGGAAAGCCTTTGGAATTGAAGGCCAATATATAAATGTAAGTCATTATCCTTGCTAATGGCTTTGCTATTCATTAAATCTCACATCACATCCACTGTGCTTAATTCCCCTAACACACATTACACTCTTTGGCAGCAAGAAAGCATGAAGAAAGGGGACAGAGCTACAAAGCAGAAGACCGCAAAAAACTGGGA
Source organism: Dermatemys mawii (assembly GCA_007922305.1). Lineage (NCBI taxonomy): Eukaryota > Metazoa > Chordata > Testudines > Dermatemydidae > Dermatemys > Dermatemys mawii. The sequence continues at coordinate 19,674,729 of ML677381.1, read as the reverse complement.
CAAATGTCAAGAATACTTCAGCAATTTGAAGCTAAGCAAAGAGCTGTAATGCAACAAAATGGTCTTAAACTCCTCCCCCTCTCCCTAACCAAACATTTTAAAGTGTAGGAAGAAATGGTGATCTAATCCATATTGTACTCCTTGTCCTATCTTCATTTTACAAATTAAATATTCTGTTCGGTCCATTGTACTTCATCTCTCAGAAAAGACAAGCAAATGAAGCTTGTAAGGAGGTGCTGCCAAAATCCTAATGAGCTGCAGTCCCGATTTATTGAATGAGGAGCAAACGTTTTCCCATATAAAATAATGTGGGCAGGGAGAGGTGTAAAGCTAAGTTTGGTCTGCCAACAATGCCTGGTCTACACCAGTGGCCAAGAAGCTTAGAGAGCGCTGGTGTGAACAGTAAAAAGAAGCATTGTGTCATTCACAAGAGAGAGAGTCAGAATTGCAGATGCACATACAAAAAAGGATTAGACATCCTCACACCAACTGCACAAGGCACCATTCATCCCCGCTGGAAAAATGAACTAGTTTCACCCAGAAACAACACAAAGCAGGATTTCTGGGAAGAAGACAAAATTCAGGGTCTCTGTCACTGAAGATAAAATCTAGACGATTGGATAGCAGTGATTTAAAACTTGGATTTAGAAAGCGTACATGATGCTCCCTTTGTTACTTCATGGGACCGTGGAAACATTTCCTATGTAAAATGGTAACCAGAAGTCTTGTGTACCATTTTAATACCCACGCATGCACACATACTCTTACTTGTTTGCTACTTTAATTAAACTCTGTAGGAAAACTTAAGATCTGTCACTTTCCTGACAGCATCCATTCCTCATGGGCCATACCATTCAAGGACCATATAAAACTTCAAATGGGGCAGAGTCAAGCAGCAAAATCCATAGGAGTTACCTACAAAAGGTTATGCTTCTGCACTATCTTTTCTAAAAGCTTCCTTGTGTATGGGATTTCCAATAAAACAAAGAGCCTATTGTGATGCTGTATGGAATATGGGTGACACTTGAGGATATTATGAATATTAATGTTGTAAAATTGCAATGAGTTATGCCAGATATGCCATGTAAGATTTCTACAAAAAGTTATGATTTGCCAAATATGATTTAAGATTTCTTGCCATCATTAGACTGCTCTAAGAAACTCAACTGTGCGAGCTAGTCCTAGTGAATGGTGCTGCAGGTCTCATGCATGTTCTGGGATGATTACTGATTTGGTCCGAATCTCAAGATAACAGTTTGAGACTTTCACAATGAATCCTTCTCCTAAACTGATATGGTCTCTAATCCCAAGCCTAATTTCTCTCCAAATAAACCATTTCTAGATATGACTGCTAATGATTATCAGTTCATCTCTTGCTATGACCTGCTAACAACTGCACATAGACGTTACTGTATATAGTGATGTTCCCTTGCGGGTCTCTAAGTGCTTTATGCACTGTAATGAAAGGTACTTCCCAACAGCACTGTAGATGTGCATATCATACTTTAAATATGAGGCACACGGAGGTTGAGACTTGTTCATTATCAGGCATCCAGACTCCAAGTCCTCAGTCCTAGCCAACAGACCTAGTGTCTACATGCCCCAGGGTGCCTTTAAAAGATAAACAACAGGGCAAACTCATGACATGTTAGAGCATTTTTCAATTAGCACATACAGTTAGTGGTTCGTATTCTCAAAGATTTTCTGAAAAAGCAATCTAAATGAATTGACTCTTGTTCTTTAATATATCTTCCTGTAAAATGATTTTCTGCTTACTTAGAGTATCTCACCATGCCGGTCAAGCAAGTTACACAGTCCTGAAAAGTTATAAAATACAGCTCTGCTCTGAAACTGAGATTAAACAACACTCCAGCAGTAGACAGTGGATCTGAAAATCAATTCCTTGCCTGAATAATTAGCACCAAGTTAATGGGCAGGGGCAGATTTTGAGAGAGAAAATGGGAATTAACTGCCTCTCTCTTACATTAATATGCAATGAAGAGTGTCTGCTAGCCAAATTGGCTGTACTACCACAGTTCACATAGGTTGTAGAGGGGTTTTTTTTGTTTTTTTTTTTACTTGACCAGAATCCTTGGAAAGGATCTGGAGTAGAAAATATTCAGTTTTATTAACTTCTAAAAGTTTGGGTAGAATTTTGCGAAGTTCCACAGTGAGAGGGAGACTCTTCCCTTTGTGAAATCTTCTGTGGGTGACATTAAGATAATCTTTTACGATTGAGTCCCTCCCCATCCAACCTGGCAGTTCTTTAATCAGTGAACCTGTCTAGTGATCTCTTCAATAAAATTACATTGCTTGTCAATAGCATAGTTGACGCAGAGGATTACGTGCATATACAATGTACATATCCTGCTGACGGAGGGTCCTTTTTGTTCAATGAACTTACAAAGGGGCTTCCGAAAATTCCCCAAAACTTTCCTCTTAAGCTCCTCACATGAAGGCCCATGGACTTATAGCTGAACAATGTTTGTCTCTGACATGGACTGTGATAGCTTCTGTATAGAACTTGGGCCCAATGGTAAAGCACTTCCACGCAGGAGTGGAGTCCTTTGAAGTTCACACTGCAGGTAACATTTCCACTCAAAAAACTCTCCTCTTTTATTTTATTTATTTATTTATTTAGGAAAGCAGATCTTAAGAGGATACGGCCTTTCATTTGAATTTAACAGACTCTGGGGCCGTGTTCATGTTTAGACGGCTGGATCTGAAGTAGATGCTGTTTTTCTACTGTCTCACTTGATTGGGACACTTATTTGTTGGCTTTAGGATTTAAACACTCCTTTCCCTCACTCGCCACCCCTGGATGTTTAGCTGGTTTCTATGCATACCCACATCTTCTAAGTTCTATGTATTCCTAGGAAATATAGTAAACTGATTCAAGAGCAACAAAGGACTTCAGATGAATTGTTTTCTTTTTAAAATAGTTTCTTCAGCCTGGATATGGTTTAAGTCTATAACTGCATAAAACCCAGGATATCTATATTACTCTGTATGTCAGTTGTCACCTAACACAGATGTATATAAATAAAAGCTTTCAGCCATCTCTACTGCCCAGTATTGTTAAAATTATTTGAAGAAAGTTTGGGATTTATAATGGATGAAAGGGATGTATAGGAGAGTTGACTGAAAAGCAACTTTGAACAAATAACAAACATTCATGCCAGGTCCTCGGCATAGCCACATAATGGATATTAATGCCCTTATTGAGTATATTGTCACAATCTGCTGACATTAATATTTCACGTTTGTTACTATGCTGCCCATAAAGGTCATTTATAACTTAACAGCAACAGCTGGGATAAAACCCAGATCTTGCACCAAAGGTATATATTCCTACCACTCGAGTTACAGGAGAATCACCATTAGCAGTTAGTAATACATGGTCCAACACCTGAGTCCTGATTCCATGCAGTGGAGGGCTGTAAAACCAGTGCTCAAGTCTTGCTGGAACACTCTGAGATGCCATTCCAGCAACCTATTTTTTTAAAGCCAGAATGACATCTTGCAGAGCTTCGAGTACTTGCGTTCCAGCATTTCTTGAAAGCTAAACATCAACTAGCCATTTCAACATAACAATATTTTTGCATTTATAGTACATAACACCTTTCATCTAACAGTATCAAAGTGAACTTACATTAATTAAGCATCAAAACGACCATGTAAAATAAGCAAGTAGAAGTATGCGCAGATGACATTTGTGACAGCTTATGTCTCTTCATTTGCACCCACTTTTATACCAATTTCCACTTATGCTAGAACCAGTTTTAGTTCATGTCATGTCTGTTCGTGTTAGATTAGTTTGGCAGCCTGTCACCTGCATAATCAACCAAAAGGGGCACAAAATAAAGTGAAATTGGTGTGATGTTCTGGTTAAAAACTGAACAAACATGGAGCATAATTCCTGAACTAGTCCTGAAGCCTGAACTAGTTAAATGCTAGTTAAGCCTTTTTTCTTTCACAAAACATGGATTAAAACAAACACAGGGATAAAATATTAATCTTGCATATATTAAATTAATCAAATGACCTATCTCCCCTTTAGTCAAAGTTATAAGTTTATCTTGTATTTCAGTTCCAGTCAGTGACTGGTCCTCACTTAGGAATCAAAATTCAGGGTGCAAGCCAGATTTCAGCTAAATTTAACAAATATATAACATTTACCATTGACATATGAACTGTTTACAATATATTGGGATGAATATGTTCTCACTTACTTTTGTGCATCTTTGTTGAAGAAAGGTAGAATATGGATGTTTATTCCAAGAATTACTTCAGTATTCTATTTACAAGATTTCCTTCTTCTTTTGATAGAAGAAAAGTTGGCATTAATGCAATAATAGGAGTTATGAAAGAATGCTACCAGCTCTTTTTGTAACCGCACAAAAAGTTTGTTTTATTCGACATCTTCCTCAGGGCTTCAGGTTAGCAAGAACCATGCATCACCTAGGATAAGAGGCACTGCAATCAAAGCTCTCTCTCATGGAGTAAATATTTCAATCATGTTAAACTCTTCCAAATTACATGTTATGATTTTATATTTCACTGAAAGTTGTACTAAGGCAGGCCATTAGGATTTCAGATTGGTTTAAGATTAACAGTCAGAAAGTAAAGACATCAGCTATTATTAACCTAAGCAGCAGGATTGAGGCTTTCATTTCATTTTGCATCTGAAAAAGAAAGTTTGAACTAGAACATTAATCGAATTCTTGGCATTAACAGAACTAGAACATGACAGTCTCTGAGACAGACTGTTCTCTCAAAAGGAGATTTTTCGGGGGGGGGGGAGGGAGGGAGTTTTTTGTTTGCATTTACTCAGCTTCAAAAAAGGCAGTTTTTAAAAACCAGTGTTGAGCTAGGTTTTCCACGGATTGGAACATAGATATTAAGAGCGATCTGCTGAACCATTTAGAACCTGCTAAAATTTATTAAATTCCACCTGATATTTCAAAGATTTCCTTTTCCCAGAACACAAGGCTCCATTGTCTCTTCCTCCTCCTCAATTTTTTGTCCCATGTTGACTCCCTATATTTGGCTGACGCCTGAAAAAACATAGAGGATGCTGGGAAGCTATAAACCCTGTTCCAGAAAATCAACAAGGAATCCCTGGCAAACTTAATCCTTTTCATCCTATTCCAATGCAAAGGGATTAGATATCCTTTTCAAATTATTTTCATAGTGATCAGTATAAAAATGTTTCCTCAGGTCAAGGTTTTATGTTTTGTGATCCAAGCCAATAATTGTTTTGCGTGAACAGAATATACTAGCTCACAAACCCAAGAGAGATATATTCATAAATACCCCAGAGAGGCAAGTATGACAAGTTCTGTATGCAGTCAAATGTAAAGGCCTGATAAACATTACTTAGCCTCCTTGAACTGAATTTTCAAAGTCAGCCTAATCCACGAGTCACACCTATGTTCTCACAACAATTGAGGGAGGGGAGTTTTCTGTGTCAAACCTGGTATCACTCAGACTTTTTCCTACAAATTGTGAGAGCACAATTACAAGCTCACCATCGTCTGCATCAACAACCTCCACTACAACAGCATCAGCATCCATTACTATTCCAAGAATTTTGCGGACAACCAGGCAGTTAAAGTTATAAAGCAGCTTTAATGTCTGTGCCCAATATCTCAGGTTTATTAGGGAAGCACATCAGCCACCTTCAATCCATCTTGATTACATTAAGGTATATCTTTCTCCTCAGAAGATTCTTGGTTCTTATCCAGTTCAGCACTAGAGTCACTAACTCTGCCTAGCAGGTAAATAAAGTTGATATGGGGAAGCACTCAACTGTTTTCAAATGGTCTGTTTATCATGGGCACTTTAAATAGAAAAGTAAAACTGAACACAGGATACTGATTCCATGTAGTTGTCTTAAAGGTATACAAGGGGGATATAATCAGTTATTCTGAATATACTGTTAAACAGGCTTAAGAAAAGAACACTTGAACAGTATATGGAAAGCTATTTGCACTGGGTACAGCATTATTACAACCATTTCACTCGTTTTAAGGGTAGTAAGCACTTACACTGCATTTCGTGGGCCAGATTTTTCCACTGGCATAACTCCACTGAAATCAACAGCTGCAAAGTTTTTGGCTATGTATGTTCAAGTTTGGCTACATAGGTTATGGAGATTAACTCTCAGCACCCCTTTGGGAGTTATGTTGAGCATTATCTCTATTGTACATTGAAGTTTGATCAAATAAGTTTGATATTACTTGGTCAAAAATGGCAGGAAATCAGAAACTACTCACTCCCAACCTGGCATTAGCACTACATTTTTGGGTGCTTAACCATTTGATCAGTATGTGTTTGCTCATCTTGAACTGACTTACTTTTATTTTAATCCGTGAAATAAGTGTCCAAATAAAATGTATTGAATGAGAGGGGAATAAGCATTTTAATGAATGTTAAGTGGGATGGTCAAATCAGCTTATCAGGTTGCTGGGCAATGAGGCTGGGTTTTTCATAATAGATTACATGCTTCATGCTTTTCATTTTGCAAGGCTCCCCAGTGCATCACACCATTAACTTTATACATTACAGAAATCAACTCCATTTCAAATTGCCATTTGTTACAGTTCAAGGTATATATCCCTTAACACAAATGACAACTGCAGGTCTGTTCAGTAGTTGTCAACCTCAAAGAAAAAAAAAAAGCTTTAGCTCTGTTTGGACTAAGCATGTGTTACGCGTTGGTAGAGTTTTGTATAATTCATATGGAAGACCATCCTTTTGCAACATACCATTTAATTTCTGCAAAACAAGGATTTTATTCTTGGAAGATTAGCCATTCCTTTGTTTCCATGCTTGATATGTTAAGGAACTGCTGTAAAGATTGGCAAACAATCCCCTAGTTCCCAGGCTTTATGGCTGTATGATGTGTCCTATGCTGAGAAGGCAGCTATTGCTGTCTCCTACAGCTCTGCAGTATCTCCTTCAGCATTTGTGGAAGTGCACGGGGAGAATGTCATACATACATGGAGGGCAAAAAGCTTTCAGAGAGCCAACAACCTGGCGTCTGGAGCCCCAGCATATTTAGACATTTTTATTTCCTGCATTTTGTAGTGCAACATGGCTTATGCTGTTGTACAGAGAAGTGATAAAAGAACTAGATGACAAATGAATTCTCTGTAGTTGTTGTGGTATCAGTCCCAGGATATTAAAGTGACAAGGCGGATGAGGTAATAACTTTTATCTTTTCAAGAAGAGCTCTGTGAGGCTCGAAAGCTTGTCGCTCTCACCAACAGAAGTTGGTCCAATAAAAGATATTACCTCACCCACCTTGTCTCTCAGATGAATACTCAAAGCAGGACAGAAGAGCAAAGGATCAAACTGATAATTAAGCAGGTAACACTAAGTTGCATAGAGGGTGAAGTGCAAATGGGAGGAAAACATGTGATTTAAAGTTAATTCAGTGTTTGGGCAAGATATGATGGATTGTACTAAACTACAAGTAGTGCACAGAAAAGCATTTTTTTGGAAAGTCAGATTTTTCCCTTAGCTCGCTTAAGCTTTTTAAATGTATGGTTAGTGGCTCTATGCAATACAGAACAGGGACATTAGAAAAGGATGAAAGAAAACCAGTTACAATTCAAAAGAAAAAATGCTGTAGTCAGGCCAGAATATTAAGAGAAAACTATTTTAGGCAATAAAATTGAAAGCAATTGTTTCCCCCAATCTGAAATCATGTTTTCCTTACACAGCTAATTCCTAGCATCCGTATTTCTTTCAAAGGCAAACACTGAACGTGGCCCAGCATGTTAATCTGGAAAACAGTCAAAAGCAGTGAATAACTAAGTGTCTTTGCCATCAGTATAAGATGGCTGAACTGTCACTGGTTAAACACAACTGCTGCTTTACTGTGGCTATGGTGAGAATTTAGAATACTTAGGTATTATTTGGGGGGGAAAGAGTAGGAAACATCCATTGCACAATCTGATATTTACAATATTGGATTTGTTATTCCATCAGCGCGCATACACATGGACCCATTCAATTACAGGGGATACATATACTCAATAGGAGAGTACTTATTCATTAAAATATATTCAAGGTAGCTGTGAAAAATGTTTGAGAGAGAATCTGCCAATATGATCTGATCTGCTACTGCATTCCAACAAGGGATTATCCATACTAGCAATGTGATGCTAAAAAGCTGGTAATTCTAGGTTGGGAGAACAAATGTTGTTCTGGTCAGGATAGAACAAGCACTTCCATCATTCTCTGTGAGAGAGTACTATAGCTGTTTCCCAACACATTAAAGTTAAATACTTCTCAATGACCAAAATAAGACATCATTAATTTTATTAAAATAAAGCAAAATGGAGTTATGCTGGTTTATGCCAGGTGAGGATCTTGCTGATGGTTTACGTTTACCTGCTTTAAGACAATTCACATGGCAGAATCTGTCCTCTCCCAGAGGATGATGCAATGCTATTCCCATCTCGAAGAGCACAAAACCCATTATTATCCATTCATTATCCCATCCACAATTACCAGCCTATCAGCATTGCTTTGCTTGTGTTAACAATCCCCTATCTGAATGCAAGAGAAGATCAGACCCTGTTAGAAAATTAGCCATCTTTCACAACTATGTTGAATGTGCAACTTCGGTGGAACTACACTGAGGCCCCAAAAGTGCAAAGCTAGTTCTGCTTATAGAGAAAAATTGGCATCCAACTACTTAGCAAAGTATTTCAGATACAACAATTCATAATTAAGAGGTAAGCAAGGGAATCTACAGCTCTGACAAAATTGCCCACTAAGATGAGTAAATACAATATTGCAGTATTTGTCCTTTATGAATGAAAACCTGATTATAACAGCTCTTCTCAAAATCCTTGCTAATATCAGTCAGGTCTGGACAGCAATGCACACCAAAAAGATTTGATACCTACCGAACAAATATTGTGTGAAATCTAAAACTAACTAAACATAGCTTTGCACACTGATTTGGGATGGTTAGAGCTGAGATCAGGGATCACGTAATTTTCCCAGATGGTGACTGGTGCTCAGAACAGATGTGCAATGGGGCAGTTCTGGATGCAGTGCACTAGTAGAGTAGAATCTTGTCCATATGTAAGGCAATATATTGCAATATTGGTTGCAGTCTGATCAGAACTAAGTCTAGGAGGGCCTCTATAATAAACAAGCACCTTTCTGTAAGTTTTGCATAGTGTTTCAGACAGCAATGCAAAGCCTGTGCCCACTGACCATCTTCATGGTACATTAAATATCTCAAGCTCATAGATTGCAAGTCAAAGTGCAACCCCAGAAGAATCTCACAATGATGCTTGTTGTGCTGGAAGCTCTGCTGGGAGTCTTATGTTCTGTTCTGTAAACTTAACCTGTTGGAGAGTGAATCATACTTATGGGCCTGTGTATACCCTTTAAAAAATCGAGACTTAATTTAATTGAAAATGAAATTTTAAGTTATGTTGACAGAATGAAGATGAAATGCAGGTAGTTTTCTAAGTGATCCATGCCTTTGGTTATTTGGAACATCTACACAGAAGTTACATGGATCTAAGCCACGGGGTCTTAAACTTCATTGCTCTACAACTTCCTTCAGACAACAAAAATTACCACACAACCCCAGAGGGGAGGGGTGGAGACCAAAGCCTGAGCCTGACCAAGCCCAAGGGCTTCAGCCCTGGGTGGGGGGTCCTGTAACCTGACTCCTGCTGCCTAGGGCTGAAGCTCTTGGGCTTCAGCACCAGGCTGTTGGGCTTGGGCACTGGCTTCAGCTTCAGGTTCCAGCAAGTCTAATGCCAGCTCTGGCAGCCCCATTAGAACAGGATTGCCACCCAGTTTGAGGTCTCGACCCACAGTTTGAGAATCGCTGCTCTAAGCATACAATAGTTTCAATTTTCCTTCAACACCTGGAAAAAAACAGACCTCACAAATGCACTTTCAATAGGCTTAGCAGAACCTTTGTGACCTTTATGGTATGTCTACACTACTGTGGCCACAGTGGCACAGCTACAGATTTGCAGCTGATGCTTTCTACATCAATGAAGGGGATGGGTAATCCACCTCTCTCAGAGGCAGCAGCTAGGTCGATGGAAGAATTCTATCATCAACCTAGTTGTGTCTACAATGGAGATTTGGCTGACTTAATTATGTCATAGAGAGCGCAAAATTTTTCACAGTCCTCAGCGATATAGCTAGGTCAATCTAATTTTTAGGTATAGACCCAGCTTAGTTACAAAATTAGAAAGTTGCTTATAAGAGTTACTTTTCCCCAGTCATATCATATATTTCAACTAACAAATCAAGGCATCACCCCTTAAGGTCCTGCACTGATTTGATATTAGAAAGAACTCAAAATTGAAACTATATTTATAGCAGGAAAACAAAACTGTGATAAACCCCAGTATTTTAGTTTAAAGGCTCATAGGCTCCTATATAACAGGACAAAAATGGATGGCAGATAATGTATATAAATTCTAAAATCTTATCCTGCGAGGTGCTGAGCTTTCTTAATTCTATTTAATGTCAGTGAGAGTTAAGGTACTGTGCACCCTCACAGCATTGGGCACCTATTTATCAAGATCCACTTAATATAAAATGTAAGCTGGTTCTGTTAACTAGGATATTTTAGGCAGTGGGTGAGGAGGAGGAAGAGGAGAGTGAAAATAGATTTATTATCATGGTCTTTGAAAGGCTAAAGTGACACACAACAGCCCTGAAAACATTCTGTATCTAAATTGAGAAAATTAAAACTTTTGCTCCTTGGCACCTATAATTTAGTTAAGTGTTTCGAAGGAGAGCACCTGCTGCTTTTTTCTTTGCCCACAGTATTTTAAGATGTACCTTAGTCTGGAAAATTGTGCGGTTCATAGCAAAGCCACATATCCTTTAGACTCAGAGGCCAGTTGGGATTTGGGCTGGGGAGTTCCATGAGGTTCATGAGAAGGGAAGAAAAGGCAGGTCTCTCTTTCCTGTCACAGAGGGGCAACATGTATACAGTGGATTCTATACTCTGTGTTATAGATGAGGGCACCTGCGTCTGTATTCCTGTTCTGTGGTCCACCAAGAGCACCCACTTAAAGCTTTTCCAACTCCCAGTCATCACCTTTCTTGGGCAGAGATCTGCATCGCTCTCGCTCCTGACCTGAATTTTTCCAGGCTGCACAATTCCCTGCCTACACTGTGATATTTCCAACAAAACAGACTAACTAAACAGGCCAGCATCTGCACTTTGCTTCCTCTCCAGAGACGATTTCCAGCGTAATTGTTACAAGTTACCAAACAGCTTTTTCTAAGCAAGCACATTTATTCAAAGGGTAAAGCATTACCACTACAATATTACAAAACAAGAGAACCCACACACATGTTAACAAACTTGTCAGAGGTCACACCAACCCCAGCCTTGGGCTCTGGTGGGTGTCAACCCTTCAAAACCATAATAGGGTTTCCCCCATGCTTACAAATTCATTACTGTCTCAGATTCAGAACCAGAATCCAGATTAGGCAGTTCTGCTGTTTCTTGATATAGCTCAGTCCTTTGATCTCATCTCTGGGCACAGGTAATCAGAGGATAACGACAGCCCCTCTGAACATAGCTTCCAAAGGCTGGTTTTTGCATAACCAGAGGAGGGGAAATTTGCACCTCCCACTAGGAAGTACATTTAACACTTATTGTTTCAAAAATCCATTCTGGTCTGGCACATTTTCAATATAATCCTTCAGACTCCCAGGCCTCAAATCATGCACACAGCCCCAAGAGGTTACGTACCATTCCAGCCCACAATCATACATAAACTTACTACCATAAGGTTTTTCCAAGGATACTGCAGGAAATTACCATATCTGTGATACACTGTACACTGACTTCATCAAGATGGCAAAAGTGGTCAGTCTGCCTACTCATAGACCCATTGGCAATACCTCACATCCTGACAGCCTTTGGTGCACATTGTGATGTATGCAATGTAGCTGTTTATTTGTTTGAAGGAAAACATTCAAAACCTCATTGACATATCAAAAGCTATTTTTGACAATTTTTTGTGAACAATCCTAAATTAGGTCACTTTTTCCTGGAAATAAAAAAAAAAGGTCATTTGATTGGCTAGTGTGCAATAAAACTACTGTAAAAAAAATACCACTCAAATGAAGAGAAGTGACCTAGTTTAGAATTTATTTTAGGCCTCAAGGTAGGATTTGTAATGCTCTAGCAACAAAATGCTAAAGGCAGCTATACTTCACCTCCATTAATATTGCCGTGCCTGTTCAGCTGAACTCAAGCTTTATCCAGCTCTCAAAAGGTCATGACTCACAGATCCAAAACCAAACTCTAGGGTGTAAAAGTAAGAGGGTGGTGGAGGGTATCTGTTAGACTCAAAATCACTTTCAGTCTAACTTACAGTAATATTTAGCCATATCACTATCACCATGTGCATACTCTGAAAGGAAAAATGGTACTGGGGTTGTGGCACAAGTCTGGGACTCAGATCTGGATTTAGTTCCCTGCTCTACCACAGACTTCCTCGCACAACTCTGGATGGGTCACAGTGTTTCTGGTGCCTCAGTTCTCCATCTGTCAAACGTCCTTCCTACATCTGACCCTTAGTTTTGTTTACGTAGACAAAGGCCTGGGTTTTTCAAAATGGCGCTCTTCTGCGCTAATTGACTTAGGAGACCAAGTCTCTTTTTCAAAAGTGATTTAGACACGCAGATGCCTAAGTCAACTTGACATTGCAATGTCAAGCAGAGTAATGCCTCAATACCTTAAAAAATCTTGATCAGATCTCTTTGGGACAGGGGACAGCTCTGGTGAGTTTATACAGTAACTAGCACAATGTGGGCCCTATCTCTATTGGAACCTCTAGTTTTATTGCAATATAAGTAGTGATATTCACCTCCAACTTTTGAAAATGTATTACCAGCTCAACCACGCTAAGATACACAACAGTTGTCCACTCCATTACATTCTTGGAAATCTCAACCCATAAATTTTTAGCCCTTCCATTGATTATTATTGCAATTAGGGTTTCTACATATGTAAAGATTTAGACTGGGATTTTCTAAGGAGTTTAAGTGAATTAGTGGCCCTAAACCTGATTCAAAACACCCAGCGTTAGCTGCTATAGACAGAGTATTCTAAAAAGCTCTCTTAAATGAGGACAAATCCATCTATAGTGTGAAGTTGATGAATTAGGGACGCTATACCAGGGATAATTATTTTTTCTCTTTTAACTGAATTCACAAGAAACCTCTTAAAAAGAGGATAGATGTGAAGCATTGTAAACTCCTGTTGGTTCACACAAAGCAATTGCTGAACCACACAAAATTCAAAGCTTCTGTTTGATTTGGATAAGAACAGACACTTACTGGATTTCCAGTATCTCCTCCTTCTGGTGAGTGCAGATATACAGGGATCATGGCTTCTTTTGGTGTGTTGTCACTTCCATTTCTGCTCAGCAGACATGTAGATGCCACTATGAAAACAGGAGAAAGTTAATGGAAGTGTTAACCAGACTTTTGAACCTCCAGATAACTGTCAACTCAGTTCTGGGCAAAGATCTGGGGTAGGTTCAATTTTTTTTCTACACTAGCTCATTTAGCCCCAATCTTAAGAATACTTTCTATTCCTAAAGCAAATGCCAGCCTTAGAATGCCTTACACAACAGAGTAACACCTCACACCACCACTTTTTGAAATAGGAAAACTGTGGCACAAAGAAATATTGACTTGACAAAGGTCACAGGAATCAATGGGGAAGCCAGGAATAGAGCACAATTGAATCCCAACACTCTCCTTCCCTCGCCAAGATTCTGTACCTTATATAATTTCTCACAAGAACCCTGCGGACAGCAGCCTGTGAGTTGCAAAACTTCTTGCTTTTCCTTAGGCAAAGTAACTGTACTGAATTCAGGTTTTGTTTTTTTTACTCTAATTTTTACCCTTGCTTGAGCTTCAAGGGGAGAAAAAGCCTGTATGTAAGAGGCATGACTGCCCCCCAGCAAAAATAAATAAATAAATAAATAACAACCTGTGCATATGTTTCCATTTCTCCAGGGTTTGGGCTTTCTGGGGTTTTTTTTGCCGGGAGGCGGTCATGCCTCTTGCATACAGGCACATTTGAAGCTTCCCCTGCGTGGTGGTCTAATTACTTGCTGGATCTTTCCTGGATTATTTCCTATTTTTTTCCTTAAATCTATTTCTTCCCCCTAGAGCTTATGGAAGCATTCCACAATGCAATTTTCCTGGCCTTGCTCGAAATATACTTCATTTTAGCTGCTTTTTCTCTTCTCTCCAAAGGCCTCTCCAAAGCACCCCAATATGCTTGTCCCTTCCACAATCTGTATGCCTGTCATTAAACTCTCCCCACATCCTGGGCCAAATTTAAAACATGGTATAAGCAAATTCAACTTAATTAAATGGAGCTTATATCAGATCTCTGTTTGCATTCTCCCCTCCCCCCACTTCTGCACTAGAATAATTTAAACTCTGTTCAAATGTATCCTGTCCCACACGTTACAAATAAAGGTTCAATTGTTTAAGAATTCCTTTCTACTTAACACTTCCTCCACACCAGCTCAGCCATGCTTCCTGTCTTCTTGCTCACCACTTTCTCCTCACCTTAAATATTTTACCTGCAGTATCTGGGTGCAGTACCATCAAGGTCTTGCTCTTAAGCATCCCCCTTCATTCCTCAAAACTCATTTGTAGACCTACTCAATTAACACACAAAAGACACACCACCATATTTTATTTCTAAAGTGAGAAACTAACAACTGCCACAGTCTGTAATCCATCACTCTCACACAGCTCTGCCAGTAGAGTTTAATTCTGCTCTGAAATACCCTTTCATTCGATTGCCAATAAGAGTACCCTGAGCCCAGGGTTTAATGCTAAGTATGCTCAACTATACAGAAATTTTGAAGCAAGGGCACTAACTGCTGAAAAACCTATTCATTGATCCAAGCTGCTTTTCAAGGAATAGCTTCCTTAGCAACAATGGCGACCTCTTACAGCAACTGCTTTGGAGAAATTCATTGGGTAATATTGATTAGTGGTTAGACCAGCACTGCTGTCAGGAGCTCTAAATGTCATTTCCTCTTTGCCACTGATTCACTGTGACCTTGAGTAAGTCAAATTTCTGGGCCTCCCTGTTCCAATCTATAAAAGAGGAAGCCCTGCCACCCCACTGCTCATTGACAGTTATGAATCACGTTGAGCACCTCAGCTTATTTCAAGTGCAAGGCCAACTTCAACCATGCCTTTGCTAATTTGACATAACACAGTATGCACATGTGTTGAATAAAATCCTCTACAGTTTCACAGAATATCAGGGTTGGAAGGGACCTCCGCAGATCATCTAGTCCAATGCCCTGCTCAAAGCAGGACCAATCCCAATTAAATCATCCAGCAGATTTTTGCTCCGTATCCATAAATGACCTATGGCCCCCACAAAGATTGAGCTCACAACCCTGGATTTAGCAGGCCAATCCTCATACCTTTTATTCTGAACAATGGATTACATTCAGATCTACAGTCATGAAGGATTTGGGGTTTGTTTGTTTTTTAATACTTTGAGTCTGATTTTTCCTCACTTCTACAGACATGAATTCACTTCAGTTATTCCTGATTCACACAAGTGTGAGACAAGAAGTCAGTCCCTTAGTCTTAAGTTAATTTACATGAGTTCCTTAGGACAAACACTATCACAAAACTGTCTGGTAAAGACAGGTAAATTTCTCGGGCAGCCTATTGGTCTGGAAAACCCCAGAACTGACCCATTCTTCAAATGAAAGTCTGCCTAATGCCACAGGAACTTGCGTTCTGACTCTGAGGTTCCCATCCAAAGGGCAGAGAGAGGTGAATGATACTCTAATTTAAAACCTACTTTGAAATAAATGATGTTGAGAAAAGGCAGAGAGCTGTGGAATAAAATAGCAACAATTATATTCAAAACAGTACTCTGAAAGCTTTTGTCAAGTTGAGGAATATGAGCCTAATTGACAATTACATCCAAACCAACCATGGGACAAATATGCCAGTGTCTACACAATGGATACTCCAGTTATACTCCACAGTTACACCCCACGCACTGGGCTATTTAAGTGTGTGGACGCTGGAAGGCTTTTAATTCTCGTTTTACTAATAAGGTTCCCTTTCCAAGCATCAGAGTGCATTGTGAACTCCATTATTCTGTGGTGGGAGAGCAACACACTAGTAGCACATTGCTTTTCCCTAATCATCCTTTCCTGATGCTGACATCATGCACATTTCCCTTTGTAGTGCCAATCCATCACTTGATCAATATTGTGCAATGCAGTGAACTCCTCAGAAATATATCACCTTAGTAGTGACACCACCTGGTCTCCCACAGGAAGAGCTCTATGTCTATCTTAGCAGAGAAATATCTATTATTCTGACCACTAAAAATATTCTGAAGGAAAAGAGAATAAACCTTTTCTGTTAAGAGTGCAATCTGAGAGGAGACTTCAGAAACTTCCTCACTAGGCTTTATCCGAAACTGTCTTGCAATTAACTTTTTTTAAACAACAGGAAATAAATTTTTAGAAGCATAAGATGGGTGGTTTAAAACATTGAGTTTTGATGTTTTCCCAGGTGGTCAAAAATATACATTTTTCAAATCTGGTCTTTTAAGATAAAGAAACAGGGAAAACTGAGCCCTGTTATAAGATAGTGTAACTTCAGTGAAGTTCATAGAAGTGCTTTGTTTTACTGCAGGGCTGACTGTAACCCACTGTCCCCAACCTATTTGTTGTGGGAGATCTATGCAAGAGCAGGAACAGAATATAAGGGTTGACATCTGCCACTCTGATGGGAAAAGTGCATTGCTCTTTTTACAAAAGACCAGAACATTGTAAAAATAGCCTGTTAGTAGTTTAGCTTTGTGGAGGTGGAGACAGATTAGACATTTTTCATAACTGACTTAAAATAGCCTACCATCAGTATTTTAATGGATGAGCAATTGACAAGTTTGTGCCTATAAAAATAATTACTAGAAATAGACACATCTGTCAGCAGGTTTGACAGTCTATCAACGTAGAGGGTATGAAGGATATAGCCAAGAATATGTCTTCATAAACAGAACTCACCAATCTCATGTCATACAACAATAAACAAGGGACCCTCTCAATTTGATTTTCTCAAATTTATTTTCTCCCTCCCTTACAAATCAAAACATCTGTTCACTAATCTGTTTTTATTATATAACTTTATTATATAATGTTCTGCTGACCTACTCACAGGCATGTACTCAGATATTACAGCTGACAGGCACTGAAATGTACAGTAATTCAAGTTCTTCTTCTTTCAGAAGAATAAGTGTTTGGTGGCAGTGTTGACCCACCATGATGTCTTGCAATGGACTTTTTATTGAACTATCCTGTGCCAAGAAATACACAGACCTGTAAGCCTGAGATTAATTCAGACACTTTTCCCTCATAACTCATTAAAGCAAACAGAGCTTTCCTTTACATCAGTTCTTATTCACTATGATTATTAGGCTTACAACAGTAAGTTTCTTGAACTGACAGTTACCACTGTTCATCCCAAGTATCCAAGGGTAATGGGCTGGTTATGTCAACCACCAGCAATGAACCCTAGCTGAGAGGCGCCTACAGGGATGAAGAGAAACTGTCCTGAACATGGTCAGGTTTTTATCCTGCACATAGGAGGAGGGAGCTGCTAATCCTTGTGCAGGAGCAGAGGTCCTCCAGGAAGATTCAGACTAATCAGCAGAGTGTTGGTTGTGTGCATGGGAGAGCACTTACACTACCATTGCAATTCAAGATTTGGGAACCACATTGTAAAAATCATTACAATAATAACTGAAGGTAAAACAAAGGTTTTATTGCTGGGTTAATGCGCAGAACAGAAAGTTCATTTAAATATAAAAAGAGTATTCATCACCCAACACTTACAATGCTGACAGAAACAGAACCGCTCTGCTCTGAGATAATGGCCCAAATTCATGCCCACTGCAACTCCATTGATTGCAATTTCAGAAATCAAATGGAGTTGCACGAGGATGAAGTGGACCAATCCCAATAGATTGAGAATCCCAACTCAGATGCTGAAGTTTGGAGAAACTGACTGCCAACTCCCAGGGAAAGGAAAAGGAAACTGGATCATTGGACAGTGTTTTAGGACTACATCAAAACTCAGGAGGGAACCTCTTAAGGAGAGCCCTACCAGATGGACAGCAGCCAAGTCCCACAAGGGTAATCTTATTCCCTAGATATTGAGGGACTAATGTATTCCTGTCATATGTTTGCTCTGTATCTTTCTCCTCTTGCCATCAGATAAAATGGAAAGCTAAAAATAAGCAAGAGATACCCAGTAAAGATTAAGGAAGCTATACTGAGTTTCCCAAGAATATAGATTTGTACATTCCAATGGCAGAGAAGACAGAAAATACAGCCAAGATTTTCTGAAATGCCTTGTGACTTTGGGTGCCCAACTTGAGATTAGTTTAAATGGTCTCATTTGCAGAAGGAGGCATTTTCTGAAAGTCTGCCCCCTTAAGGCAGCTCAGGTTGAGCACCCAAAAATCATCAGTCACTTTTGAAACACCTGGAGTAAAAGTGGTTACTTCAAGGTTATTAAAGATTAAAAACCAATACAGATTTGTCTTTAAGTTCTGTGCACTACTTAAAGTCCAATTTTGCAGAGCAGTTTCTGCATTTTTGGTGCCTTTATATTTCAGGAGCATTCATTTTTGAACTGATTAATGGTTAGTTAAATTATTTTAACATTTAAATTATTTATGCTTCATTCTTCATAAAACTGGCAAATTGCCATTCCTGCCCACTCCAATTAATGGCATTGCTGAATAGGCAAAGGCTGCATTGTATTCATCAGCACAATCAACATACATGCTTACCATTCAAATCCTAAGCACAAAAGTTTACAGTAGATATAATTACTAACTGACATTATGAAGGTTTCTCTTAGATCCATAAGAAAACATATGCTCTGCTAAGCAGTAATTGGTTGTCCCCAGATATGGATGGGAAAGGAAAGATGTTGCAGGTGGAGTTACACTAGCCTTTTATTCTGGAATAAAGAATTTTAAATTTGGCATAGACATTTGTGCCTAAGCCAAATTTAAAATTCTTTCTCCCAGAATAAAAGGTTAGTGTAACCACCACTGGTTTCCTGGTCTCACCCATTTCCTAGTTATTTATTCACATCACACAATATATTATAACTAAATTTGCCAATTTGGCCAGGAGACGCCCAGCACTGGACAGGAAGAATGATGCAGGTGCCTATGCAAAGCCATCTGATAGTGTTTGCAAGTTCCCATCTGCTCTGTCTGGCTGTAGCCACAGCTATAGATTATTTAACCTTCATGAGCATTAAGACAAAGTCAAGTTATTTTGTGTGCTGTGCATACAAAAAGATAGAAAAATGTTTTCAAAGAATAAAACAATAACCACAGCATTCTACCGGCAGAGTTAATAATCATGGTACAAGGTGGCAGAATTTCATTGACTGTCCCACCCAGTTCAGTCAGCAGGCATTAAGACCCCACATAGAGCTGACGAAGTTTCACTGACTATGACATCTGGAGCTTGTTAATTAAATCCTGGTAAATTATCGCTACACCTTGCCAATAGACTAATGAATAACTCCCTTTCAAAGTAACTGAGCTAGAGGAAAATTTATTTCAGTGGTATCCATTAAAATTGTTCTCTTAGGTAACAGATTTGTTCTATCAACAGAATGTATCTTTCAAATCCAGTTCAACACTTTATCTATTGAACTTAACCTCCTAGGAGCTGGACCTGCTGCTGGCCACTTCCAAGGTGCAGAGCCGACTGTGGAGTCAGGACAAAAAGGAAGCCTGCCTTAGCATCCCCGCTGTGCCACTGACCGGTCTTGCCAGAGGTAAGCCTGTGCCCCAACCCTGCACCCCAATCCCCTGTCCCAGCCCTGAGCCCCCACAAACCCAGAGCCCTCTCCTGCACCCCAGACCCTTCATCCCCAGCCCCATTCCAGTGCCTGCACCCCCATCCCAGTGCCCTCAACCTCCCACATCCCAACCCCCATCCCATCCCAGAATCCCCTCTCACACCCATCATCCCCAGCCCAGAGCCTGCACCCCCAGCCCAGAGCCCTCACCCACTCCCACACCTCAACCCCCCACCTCAACACACAGTTCCCTCCCATATTCCACATCCCTGGGCCTGAACCCCAAGCCTGGAGCCCTCTCCTGCACCCCAAACTCCTGCACTAGCCCAGTAAGAGTGAGTGAGGGTGGGGGAGAGCAAGCCACCGAGGGACGGGGAATATAGTGAGTGGGGGCGGGGCCTCAGGGAAGGGGCGGGGCTAGGGTTTTCAGTTTTGTGCATTTAGAAAGTTCTCAACTCTAGCTCCTCTCCACCCTCATCACTGGAAGGCAGTTTCCAGTTGCCTGCCAGTGATGGGGGCGTGGAGCAGAGAGAAGGCCTCAGCCGCTGCCGCTCTGAGCCTCTTAGCTGGTGACTGACTGCTTCAGGCTCCCCAGGGGCGGGGCCCCCCACTCCCTGCCACTGTGCAGAAATGGCAGGCAAGGAAAGTCGGCAGCTCCTCCCCTTCCCAGCAAGAAAATGCCTTCTCTCCACCCCGGGCACCACCAGCACCAGGCAGGCAGGGCTGGGTGGGGCCCCAGGGATGGGGCCGTGATCATTCAGTGCTCCTGAGCTTCAGCTGTCCTGCCCCTAGCACTGTGCTGGGAGTGGGGATCCCTGCTCTGTGCTGGCTCAGCAGGTCCAGTGAGTGCAGCTGGGGGGTAGGGCATAATTAAATAAGTCTTTGGGAGCTATGTGTGGGGGATGCTGGCCTGTGAGGTGGCAGGGGACACTGGTCAGTAAGGGAGGTTTGTTTTGGGATGCTAGGCAGTGTGGGGGTCTGTTGCAGGGGCTCTGGGTGGTGTGGGAGATCTGTGAGTGTTGGGGTGCTGGTAGGGCATCTTCATGGGGTATTGGGCAGGTGTGGTGATGTGCAGGGGTGTACATTGTGGGGAAGATCTGGGGGTGGTGCTGAGCATGGCAGGTATGGGGGGCACTGGGCATAGGAAATCGGGGGGTATTGGGTGGGAGGTCTGTGTGGAACAGCACAGTTCTGCCCCAAGGGTAAGGGACACACTGGCAGCATAGGGCCGGATGTGCCACTGTGTGTCTGGCAAATACCAGTTTGTAAACAGTGCCTTCGCATAGGGCTGGCCAGAGCGGGGCCACCCCTGCCATACCACGCATCTGGCCTGCCCTTCACTCTGGCGACCGACCTTCCTGCGCCATGCTCCATTGCCCCCATGAGGGCCCAAAGATATGTTTGGCACCAGACCCACAAAAGGTTAATTCTACCCTGTGACCCTCTGCCTTATCCAGGAGAGGTGAACTATAAAGTGAGATTTGTTTCACCTGAGTTTAAAATGTAACACTGCAATTGATCATAGTACTGAAATCCTAAAAATCTTTCTGCCATCAGGGTAACCCAACTGGAGCTGACCAAAAAGGATACAACATGTAGTGAAGTACCAAGAAAGAATAAAGTATCAGAAATGTGGTTTTTTTAATAGAAAATACGTCCAGGTGTGCTTCATCCCTGTGTAAAACAGCACTAGCTAGAGGCACTCATTTGTGAAACTTAACATGGAAATTTAATGTAGTCCAGCCTTTTCCAGTGTATAAGAAAGCAGAAAGGTAAAGCTCAGAAATCAAGTTCCCACAAAAAGCAATAATGTGTTATTGATGTAAGTAAAACTGCTTACACTGCACTCCAGAAAGAAGTTTGGCAGCACTTCTATATCACACAATGGACATTTCATTAAACAAAGGACATTTCATTACAGGAAAGACTATTGGTAAATGGCAAGAGTGATGAGCTCCACAGCAGAACTGAAATTTCATAGACCTGGATCCAAAGAGACTCAGAGTCCACATCCACAGGGTATATCTCATAAGTGAAGTATATACAGGAGAAAACCCCTTCAAATTCTAGAATTCAAAAGAAATAAGGAGAATTAACTTTGTCTTCTGTCACAGCTATACCTACTCCTAAGATCCTTTCTAAATCGGAAATTCCTTCTACAAGCTAAATAGATTTTCTAAAAGGCACAGAGACTCGAAGTTGAAATTTAGTTCATGTTGGACTAAGGACATTAAGGCATCTGTAAGAAACTGCTGTGACATACTATAAACAGCTTTAGAATATGAGAAGTTATGTAGTACTTTTAGTACTCATACAATTAATAAATACCTATAATTACCTCAAGTCAAACATACTTATTGAGAAGTTATTTGTAAAGATGTGCTGCTATTAACAGAGTGTACACTACAGATCCTGCCTACGTCTCTAGACAATAGTAGATGTGTATCACATAACTTTATGCCACATCATGAGGCATGAAGTAGCACACTGCAAATCAAGGTACTTCCTAAGCTTTATCACTCACTTTGAATGCCTGCATTTTATCTTCTTTCAAAGAAACACCACACTAAATATATTCCACATAATTGTGATCAGAAAGCTCTCTAGACATACATCTTATGTTCCTGGCACTTGCATGTCATTAAATTGCAACCCTCCTCGTAGTTAAATAGACAGCAAGTAGAACCTCTGTCTAATTTTGCAAAGTTTCTAAACCTATAGAATCTTTCTAAAACAGTCTTGCGATTAATTTCCATGCGCAGAAATAGCAGGGATGAAAAGCAGGCCACAGTGAAGTTTGGATTTGCCTGAACTTCACATGAAGTGTGTAATGCTTCAGGATTTGCTCTGCAAAAAGACGTGTCTTACAATCGTGAGCTCACAAACCCAGTCAGTTAAGCTGGTTTATACATATCCTCTATACTTTCAAAGAAACCACACCACTTTTTATCTATAATGTACTTGAACTTGGATTTACAAGGTTCATTTTAGATAGACTGATTATTCAGTGCAGTTATTTTCTAGCTCTTACATAGACATCTCTCTCTTTTGTGTATATGCCCTTGCAATCTATCAGAATGCAACCGTGTCTTTCTGAAATAAATATTTATCATAAACCCTAGAAAAATCACTGTGACCATTTCTAATTTATGGATGTAACCCACATTTAAGAATTTTAGTGATGACAGAAGGAATAGATGCTAATTTCAAATACCTGTGGCAATAATTACCTAAACCCTACCTTAAGTTTTAGAGCAGCTAATTTTCTTATTCAGTATCCTTAAAGGGAAAATGTATATTTATTCACTGAAATGTAACCAAGGACCCTCAAATGCTATTAACAGTGTCTGCACTTTTTATTCTCTGGTGTCTCACCAAGCTCTCTAAGTGACATGGCTTAGTTGATTGCTAACAAATATGAAATATAAACATTGATTGAGATTCTGCACTACCATCTCTTGTAAGGCCATGCACAGAAAGGTGAGATTATAACAGCATTGGCAAGCTAACCTTTGTCTTATCAAGAGTCTTATCATCAGTCTCTGATGGAAAAATCAAACCTTCAATTTCTGCTATTTAAATAAATCAGTTCTCTTTGGACCCTAATCAGACTGTCTTCAAACAGGATTGTTCCTTGACCCTTTGTTGCAGGGTACTCGGGGTCCCGTAGGAATGAGGCACACACACAGCTGCTCAATAGAAGTAGTGAGTTTATTGAAGGCAAAAGTGGCACACCCACAACGGGGGATCCCTTCGTTGCTGCCACTGAGACAGGGAAAGCCCGACACACTGGAGCAATGCGTGGGGTGAAGCCCACCGCACGTGGGAACACAGGCAGAGAAATAACAGGAACATTTGCATCTCATGCATACCTCATGAATAACTAATACCTTGTTTCTATCTTGTTAGTATTACATAATGCAAGCAGGCATCTCATTAGTAGTGCACAAGGCGAGCAGGCCATGAGAACCAAAAAGCACTGGTATGCAAAGTATGTGATAACAAAGCAGCAACTGATAACAGTGACCTGTAGTACCCTTTCCTTCCCTGGAGTCCGGGGGTGGGGGGAGCACCCCTAGCAATCCACCATAACAATGTCTTCCGGCATCCTACATCCTTGCTGACATTATTGAGTGTGTGAACGAGACAAAATCCATGCATTATGATCTTGTCATGCAATCAAGCGGGCTCTGGCAGCAAGCAACAAGTGATTAGTCTCAGATGTTATACTCAGACATCAGAACCATGCTCCATGACTTCACTAAAACCATCTGAAAAGTACAAGGTGGATTTAGAATCTGAAATGTAAATAACTAACAGTCTGATGGCCTGCAGATCATCTGATTAAAAAGTGACAGGAAAATTGATGGGTCACCTAGACATCAAGGAGGATTCTTACAAATGAAAAACTAGCATTTGCTACTTAGACTAGGTGTTTTACTGGGCCTATTTTACCATACACAAAATTATATAAAATAGCCTGCCTGGTTGTGGATAAACACAATAGGAAATAAAAACCAGCAGGCAGCTTTTCCAACAAGGGGCCAAATTCAGTGCTTAATTTGTGCCAGGGCTTGGCAATTCATAGTCCTGGCACCTCTGGGCTTGCTGAGTCAGTTATGAAAAGTAAAACAATTGCTTGAGCCCTGAAATCTCTTTCATTATAAATTAAGCACTGGCCACCTAACATCAGGAACAAATCTAAAGTAATCTGAGGGAAAAATGGCCCATGGACCACCTATCCCCTATCAGTCCTGGATTGCTCCGGTCTGGCCTGGTCCCTTCATGGTGCTGTAACATGAACAAGCTGACAATGTTATTTATATCCTGTAGGAAATTCAGAGCCCCAGTCAGATCAGGGCCCAGTTGTGCTAAGCACTGTACAACAACAAAAAGACAGTCCACTTCCCCAAGACCTTACTCTCTAAAATACACAAGAGGCAATAGGTGGGTACAATCAGTAGAGGGAACACAAGTAAACAATGAGATAATATTGGCTAGCATGGCAGGTAGTGGTCTCAGCTTATCAGTTATCAAAAG
The DNA here is from genome assembly GCA_007922305.1 of Dermatemys mawii. Classification (NCBI taxonomy): domain Eukaryota; kingdom Metazoa; phylum Chordata; order Testudines; family Dermatemydidae; genus Dermatemys; species Dermatemys mawii. The sequence continues at coordinate 19,649,763 of ML677381.1, read as the reverse complement.
AGTTCTGTGTAACTTGAAAACTTGTCTCTTTCACCAAGAGAAGTTGGTCCAATAAAAGATACTATCTCACCGTGTGTGTCTTAGTTGTATTTTATCTATGTAAAACAAAGTATAATTTAAGAATCGCTGTCAGTGATCTATTGCAGACTGGCCATCTGCAATAGGATACATCGCTTAGAATCATTTAAACTGTATGCTATTGTAACTTGTAGTAAGGGATTTATGTCTGATTTCTATTTTTAGATTACAATATAGTAGGGATTATTAGTTATGTCAATAAAAAGATACTTTGTTTTGGAAAGCATATTGCCTGTGTCAATCACTTTACTGGAAGGTTACATCTGTGTCCTTCAAGTGTTTCCTTATGTGATGCATGGCTAGAAAGGGTTAAACATCCTGCAAAATGAATAATACACAGAAGACATGGGGAGATAATGTTTGAGGTTTTGCATATGTATCAGTAGGGTAGACAATGTAGTGAATAGTCTATGCTGTATTCTGATAATTCAGAGGTCAAAAGAACATCCTATCATGTAAATGAATTATAAACACGGGATATTTCAGTATTCATTTCTTTTCTAACTGTACTATGAATGGTGGAGAAACAAACAAACAAACAACCCAATTACATACCCAGACTCCTTGATGTGCAGTGCTGGGATGGCTAGACAACACCAATATTCACAGCACAATGGTCTCACTAGCACCATTTTCAGCACCGGTAAGATTAAAGCTATCAGCATTGTGATAACACTTTCATCTGCAGTGTAGACTTACCCTCAGACACAGTATAGGTGAGGATCTAGAGAAAGGTCAAAAATCAAGAGGGATGTCAAGATTACAGGCCTAACTGACAGGGAGGATGGTGATATTGTCAGTGTTGATCTTAAACTGATGGCTGGGTATTCAGAAGGATCTGTCAGAAAGACAGGCCGAGATTTTTATTTGTACAGACAGGCCCAGAGTAGATGGGTAGATCTGAGAGTCATTAGCGTAGAGAAATAGTTGAATTTGTGTTTACATAAGAGATGGGTGATTGATCACTGGCTCACTGGAATGCCCCCGTCATACCCCTTCCCCCCAACCATATATTATGTGCCAGATGGAAGGTGTCAAAGAAGAGCTATGCCACTCACTCAAAACCCCCCTGCATGGGAGAGGTCCTCCACAGGCTAGCTAACCCAGATTAAAGACAGTTTAGTACAAGTACAGTGATAAGAAACTGCCCTAATGCAAGGGAAAGGATCTGACCCCTAATCTGGAAGTATCCCTGTTTATATCTTAATGAACCCTACTGGGACTTTTCCCCTCTTTTCTCTCCATTATTTTATTTGTACACAGTTTCAATCTTTCTCTTAGTTCTCTTTTCACATCTCTCTTGAGGGCCAAAATACCTACTTGTGTTCTGATATGAGTTGTATAACTTGAGCAACTTTTTTTCTTTCCTCTAGTAAGAGGAAGGAAACATAAATCCTGCAATTGCTTGGATTTTTTATTTCTATAATATAGGGTGACCAGACAGCAAATGTGAAAAATCGGGACAGGAGATGAGGGATAATAGGAGCCTATATAAGAAAAAGACCCAAAAATCAGGACTATCCCTATAAAATCAGGGCATGTGGTCACCCTCCTATAATAGGTCATTAAAATAAAATTCAGATTTCCCTGAACTCTTTCTCCTCTCTTTAGGACATTTATGTGCCAGAAGATTCACTTAGCTAACAGAACATGATAAAGTCTTGCTAGTTCTGCTTGATACAGTATGATGGTAGCAAAGATGGCTGGTTTGTAAAGATGGCATGGATTGTAATGAATGGGATTTTCAAATACATTAGTATTTTGAATTCTGTCTGTTTCACATACTGTATTCAACATCCACTCCTGAGAAGGCAAATCAGACTATTGAGAAAAACTATAGAGATTCTTGTTTTTATACATTTTCACTAAAATGAGATTACACCAAGATGATGAGCTCCTCAGGGCAGGGATCATGCTTTCTGCTTGGAAAATGTACCACTGAAATTAAAATGAACGAAAATAATATTTTCTCAAGTTGCTGTCTAAGAAAATTTCTTTGTTTTGTTCAGCTACTCCCTGTTATAGTGAGTGCTTTAATTTAGCATCTCCTCTGTTGTATACCTTACTAGTAGCTAAAACAGACTACCTTACTAATACTACCTTACTAATACCTTACTAGTAGCTACATTCTCCCAAAGCAGCTGCCTGTCTCCAGAAGCCTTGTTAGCATGTCTGCTGCATGTTTAATTTTGTCAAATCTTTTTTATAAGATGTCATGGAGTATGCAGTACAGTGTGCAATTATGGCCTCGTTAGGCTTCAAAAAGCTAGTAATTCATTTCAAATGACAGTTACAGCAATTGTTATCTTGACAGATGCTTCTTTGTTTTATTCTAGTTTAACCCTTTAATTGCTGATATAAAAAATACCTAAGTTAATAATGCACGAATGACCTCAGTGGGGGAGGGAGAGAGAAAGAGAGAAAACAAGAATCTTTTTTTTTTTCCCTTTCATGGAACAGAGGTCAATACCAGAATCTTGGCTAAACATTAGCTGAGTTGCATATGTATTTTATCAGCAAATATTAGATTCTTTATATTGCCTCACCCCACTTCCCACTCCAATGTGTAATAAACTAGAGCTGACTAAAGTACATAAAAGTAGTAGCCATGCACATGCATTATTAAGCACAGGGAAAGCAGCTCAGGACCTTTACCTTCAAAAGCACAGACCGTTTTCATTACAGCTTCACAACAGGATATCATCTGATTTTGAGATGCTGTTTAACTGACCTACTTACCAATGCTGGGAATAGTGAACACACCTATCTGCAACAGAGATTGCTAGGACACGTGGTTTCATTTATTTATTTATTGTTCCACCAAATCTTCAGTATTGGGCTGTCGGCTCTTCCTTTACTACCTTTAACCCCAAAAGCCAGTCCAGATGTACAGAGACACTGCAGTTTCCGTTAATGTACATACTGTCTCAGCTGTGGCCTCAGTGCTTTCTGTTTGAAAGCAGCTTCCACAATCAGGAGCACTGTTGACAGATTCAGAGTGAATGTGAGCCTATCTCTGGCTCTCAAGACCTTCATCCTAGACACTTGCTTGCATGGTCCCATAGCATTGCAGCTGCGTCGTTGGGTCATAAATGGTCTCTTACATAGCTGAGCACAAACTTGTCAGAATCCTAAATAGACCCTATATGGAGCACCTGTGTACCAGATTCTCTGTGGCCAGTCCTGCTAAGGGATAGGTCTGCAGCACTCTGCACAGCCTTTCAGTTTCAGATGAATTGAGTTACACTAGTCCACTATGGAATTGATGAAAGACCAGATCACTATGGCCAGAAGGAAGAAGCATAATTTCCCGGCAAGCCAGAAAGAGAAGAATTTGTTTCTCACTACTGGTGCTACCAAGATTATTGATGGATCTGATAGGCCCTTGAGGCTTTGCACCTCCTTAATGAACTGTAGACAGATACCAATTATTTGGTTCCAAACGTATGAATCAAATTAGCCAGTGACTAAAGAGGAAAAAGGCACTGTATCATGATTAGGTCCTCAGTTGTTACTTTTTTTATATATTCTGTTGCAGAGGATGTCCATTAATGTTCAGCGCTAACCTATATTCATACAAATCTGAACAAACTTTTCTGTTTTCAAGCCTCATTTTAATTTTTTTATTAGGGATTCTGTTAAAAGTAGCTGCAACTTTCTGTAAAGCTCCACTTCATTTTTGGCATACTCAGCAAGATTCAGGACATGTGTCTGAATTAAAAGTGATGTTAATTCAACTAATCGAAGAATGACGCAGCCAGAAAAATTAGTACTGCTGAGTGCTAAGTATAAAAAAAAAAAAACCCAGACTAACTGAAACAAGCAGCACAAAGGCTGTATTTTAGGGAGACAGACAAGGGAGGAAGAAGCTGAATTCAGTAGGGATGTGATACTGAGGCACTGAGATAAGAAAAGAGAGATTGCCTCTGAAATAACAGGATAAAAGAAGGTGTCAAGGATCAGGATCACATTCTCCCATTAAGATTAAAGCCATGCGAGATCAGTGGCAAAGGAGGTACAGAATTTGTAAACCTCAATTTGATTTTTCTGTTATTGTTGCCACACACATATATGAATGCACACACCTCTCCTTGTTTATTTTGCTCTTAGTTTGGTCAGTGCAGATGCGGAGGAATGAGTCAGAGTCATTTGCTGAAATCAGCACCCCATGTGTCATGCTGCAATTGAACAGACAACATAAGTTAAGCTTGCAGCAAGAAATAGAACAGAATTAAGCTGCCTAGTAAGGATTTATTTTTTCTTAAAGCAGCAGCCTTTCTTCAAGCAGCTAGAGAGCAATTATTCATTTTCAGAATAAAGGAGAACTCACACCTGAATGTTCAATGAAAGAAAAATGTACCCAGGACACTGTCTAGAAGCTGTGATCCGTTTTAGCTACTAGGCACCTGTTTTCTAGGAGAAGATTGATTTTACTTATTCATAGGGACATGAGATGCCCTGAAAGTATTAGACATAGCACAAAAACGCAACTACACTTTCAACAGATTAAGCTCTTTTGTGGGCCAGGTCATCTCAACCACTTACTGGAGATATCTATTTAATCAACAGCGCACCCTAAGGTGCTTTCTATAATCATTGTGGGAGATGGAGATGGTTAAACTTGTTTTAAAAATTTGACTCTCAAACAAGGCCACATTCATCTGTGGGGCAATCCCACTGACTCAATGGAATTACACCACAAATGCATTGGGACCTCTGTTTTAATCCATTTTCCTATAATACTCATCTGCACAAAACTAGAATCAACCTAGTTCTAACTGGCTCTCTGTCATACATAGAGTAGATCTGTATGTAACAATGCATCTGTTACAAACAATAGACTTCTTTGCTGTTAATATCTGGCGGATTTTAATTTTAAAATCCAGCAAGACAAACCTAGAAACAAGTTAGAACAGATTATGGGAGCGTGTCTAATTGCTCATATACACATAATGGAGGGAACACCTATGTGTACAAACATAAAGCAAGACTTATAATTTTTGAATTTTGTTTCAGTCATGGGCTAGTGAACACATCATTGACAATAAGGCTCTAATGGCCTTTGGATTTCTTATTAGGAATAGTGAGATGGATAGGCAAGCTAAAGGACCTTTCTGTTCAAAAAACCAAAATTATACTTGTTAATCATCCTGCAGCTTCCTCTATTAAGAAAGAATGGAAGCTGCCCCAGGTTTAAAAGTGATGAGTCATTATTAATAGATGTCATTATTTCTATAGAAACAGAGAGGCATTATGAGCCATTTTTTCTTGCCGGAGTAGGGCTGCAGAGGTTTTCAGGGAGGCCTCGACTAAGTTGGAAACTAAGGCCCTCCACCCTCAAAAATAAAATAACCCTGGAGACAAAACAGTTTAAAAGGGGAGAGTATGGGGAGAGGGAATGAGGGAAGCAGAGAGGACTCATGCCTATAGAGGCACTGCCCTTCTCGCAAGGATGCGGGGACAGGGCTGGGAAAGTGATGGGGAGGTCAGAGAAGGCCTAGGCCTTTTTTCAGTCCTGAGCTGATAGTGTCAAATTTGCAGATGAACTGGAGCTCAGCAGTTTCTCTTTGAAGTCTGGTCTTGAAGTTTTTCTGCTGCAGGACGGCTGTCTTCAGATCTGCTACTGTGTGTCCAGGGAGGTTGATGTGTTCTCCTACAGGTTTTTTATATTGCCATTCCTAATATCTTGATATTAGATATTAGGAATGGCAATATACATTCCTAAAATCAGCTCAGAATTAAACAAAATCTGTGAATGGCTCACCAACAACAAAAGCAGTTTCTCCTCTCTGGGTGTTCACACCTCCAGATCAGCAGCTGGAAGTGGGCCTCACCCTCCCTGATTGAATTTACCTTGCTATCTTGCCAGCATATTTATACCTGCCTCTGGAGATTTCCACAACATTCATCTGATGAAGTGGGTCTTCGCCCACGAAAGCTCATGCTCCAAAATATCTGTTAGTCTATAAGGTGCTTCAAGACTCTTTGTCGCTTTTGCAGATCCAGGGCTGGTCTACACTGGGGGAGGGGTCGACCGAAGATACGCAACGTCAGCTACGTGAATAATGTAGCTGAAGTCAGAGCATCTTTGGCCGACTTACCTGCTGTCCTCACGGTGGCAGCGGGCTCCCTCATCTTGATGAGATGCGATAAATCAATCGCCAAAAGAACTATCCCTACCGCCAATCCGGCGGGTAGTGAAGACATACCCCCAGACTAATACAGCTACCCCTCTGATACTGGACAAAAACTGGGGGTATTTTGGGGTTTGTTGGTTTTTTAAAAAAATTGAGGGAGGTGGTTAGTGAAAAATCTATGGAAGCTTTACTTTTCAGACCATATCAAAGAGGTTCCAATAATATTTTGAATATTTCATATATTTCTATCCAAAAAAGATTCCTTAACCTAAAAAAAAGTCCAATCCTTCAATATGATCCAGGCAGAACTTGTGAAGGCAGCCATATTGCACTAGTAATTTGTAAGAAAAAAATCACAAAGAGCACTACATTAAGAGCTTATTGCTGCTAACAGGGCTTGTCAGAGAGATCATTAGAATAGAATGCAATTCAGCCTCCATCAGATTTGCTAGTTCCAGAGCAAATTCTGTCACAAATAAAATGGAAGTGCAATTCAGAAATGGAGACCAGAATTGTCTAAAGAATGCTTTAAACTATTCTCTTATATGTAGGTGGAATTTCCAACATGATTTCCTTTATTTCCCTGTCAAGAAGCCTTCATGAACAGCATCTCCAATCTTTTGATAATGTAACCAAGTTACAGAGCCTAACATATTTGTTGCCCCTCTTAGATCAATGGAGTATGGCACAGGGAGGTCAGTCCCCAGAGTGAGGAGGCTGGCCAGGGGCAATGAGGCATGGCATGGTAGAGGTGGCCCCGCTCCGCCCAGCCCAGTGCGAGGGCACTATATACAAACCGGTTATTATCAGACATACAGCGGCTTGCCCGGCCCTGTGCTGCCGGCATGCCCCTTCCCCTCAGGGGCAGGCCCATGCCATGCTACACAGCCCCCCTGGATCCACTAGGCCCAACGCCTTCCCCGACCTCCCTGCACAAATGTACAGTGCCCTGCACAACACCACCCCTGCCCAGCACCCCTCTGCCCACAGACCCACCATAACTGCCCATCATCCCATCACCCACCACTCCCTAGTGCCCCAAGACACACATCTTCCCTGGCCCCTCACAGCTCAGCAACTCCCCCAGGTCCAGCAGAGACTTACCTCTCTACGCTCTGCCTCCTGGCTGCACTCACCAGCCCTTCTGAGATGCGACTGTATCTGCCAGGCTGAGCCAGCAGCACAGCCAGGGCTGGTCCCTGGGGCAGGAAATCTCTCCATCCCCTCAGGAGTGGCACGATCAGCCAGGCCAAAGCCTGCCCCGAACAGGCTCCTCAAGATGCATTTGCCTGGAGAGGCCCCGTCAAGCCTCCCACACTGCCCTCCCTCCCAGCTGGCTGAGACTGGCCAGGCTTCTGCACCAGTCCTAGGCAGCTCAGCTCAGGGAGACAGGCAGGACCCCACAAGTGGTGAGAAGCAGACTTCCCAGAGCCAGAGGTGCACTGGGGTCTGGCCAGGGGCAGAGAGGAGCCCTCGGCCAGCCAGCAGGCAGGCTGAGAGGAGCAAGTGATGGGCTGAGGAGCCAGCGGGGTTTCGGGGTGCAGTGCAAGCTGAGCAGGCTGGGGCCTTCTGAGATGGGCCCAACTTTATGGAGCCACTGGCACCATTGTAAACCTGGTACTGCACTTGGATTCCATATGAGGCAGCCTGGAATTTCAGAAGTAACAGTACAAACACAAGCAGTATCCACTGCCAGATTTCTGAAACAGTGACTGCTGTTTTTACTCCTGCCATTTTTGAGGCAAATTTCAAACCCAGTTTTGTATCCATCACAATGAATAAGTTCTCAGTTCTGTGAGAGGAGCATCAGCAAGTATAGAGACATGAAAATGGCATAAGTTACATCCATAAATACTTGTGCCCATGAAAATGCAACCTCAAAGTAGGAGACCCAGGAAAGAAAAGGCAGAAAATTGGAAAGTAAAATATTAAAAAGACACTTTAAAAATATTTCTAAAATTGATTTTTCATTAAATGTTGCATATATAGAATACATGACCATGAGAGATGAAGATTTATTGGTGCTCTTCAGATCATCTGAAGAAATCAACCGTGTCTTCTCCACTTGTGAATAATTCAACCATGTCAAACCTTTATAACCACATCACTCCATCATATAGCCTATCTTGGTTTTACTGACAGACATGCGCACACAAATCTGGACATGTCATTTCAAAGGTGCTTTTCCATATGTTTATCGGGAGTTAAAATGGTTATGCTGTATAGTTGTACAAAACTTTGGTAACAAGAGGCCATGTCTTTGTGTTGATAGAGTGCCCGGCACAACAGGGCTCTGATCCCGATTAAGACCTTTGAGCAATATTGTAATAAAATAACTCATAATTAGTGTTCACGATCCTTGATGGTGTTTGCAGAATAAGTCCTAAAGTTTTGACTTATTTGCATTCAATATTCTTAACTTTTAGGATGAACAGTCCCATCATCAAAAATTAATGATTTGAATACTTTTTAAACCTCACCAGGGGCCATAATGTTATAGTTAGCTGTGTATTAAACTATTAGTGGTTCCACCCTTTGTACTCAGGATACTGCAGTAATAACTGACCCAGATCATTTCATGTGTTTTCATAAAACAAAGTTAAAATCATGCTAGGCTAGTCACTTGTCTTAGAACACCATATCTAATACCTACATGCTTGTGTAAATTAACAATTCCAGCCCATACTGAGCCGCACATCCACCTCAGGAAGAAAAGCCAAGTGTCAGCAAAACACAGAGCAAAATTCCTCTTGAAACTGAAGAAACTGCAGTTGGCTAGACTGCAAACCATTGCATTTTGCATTGCCACATTAGTCATTTCTTTCTTCTACAAAGCAGAATCTCTTCTTATCCCAAACAAGCAGTGCCAGAGTCACCTTCACTTTTGAGAGCATTTTATGTTCTGTAAGGCAAACTATTCTTGCTGAAACAGAAATTTGTTCATTGTGATTTAAAAAATGACGCATCTTGAGCCTGTAGCACCATGCTGGTAGGTCATTTAAGAGGATTCTTTCCTACCTTATCACAATATACATATTGTAATTCAGTTACACTTTGGGGAAAATTCCCCCCCATGCCAATGTGGATGATTTTATTGCTCATGAGAGGTGCCACCAGGTTGAGAGCTTCAGAGACTAAGTGCCTCTGTTTAGCCAGAGAACAAGCACAGTATTTCAAGGGGCAGTGCAATCTTCCCTTACCAAACCATCTCCAGTTCACTCTTCGCCATTCAGTCTTTGGTAAGTCCAACACTCGCAGCAAGGATGAGAGTTTTACTATACAAATACATGAGCAAAGATGATACTTTTAGTACTGGTGTATCATTGCTAGCAGGCTCAGAGGTGCCAAAAACTAGAATGTAGCTTTGGGCCTAGACTAGAATTGTTAAACTGGAGAAGACGGGGATTAATATGAGAATTGAAAGGTAAGTAAGAAACAGGTTAAATGGGAGACTACAACAGGTCATACTGAAAGGTGAATTGTAAGGCTGGAGGGAGGTTACTAATGGAGTTCCTTCAAGGGTTGGTTTAGAGACCAATCTTATTTAACATTTTCATTAATGACTATAGTACAAAAGTATGAGAGTGCCAATAAAATTTGCAGATGACACAAAGTTGGGAGGTATTGTCAATATAAAGGAGGATTGAAATATCATAACAGAACATCTGGATGACCTTGAAAACAATAGAAATAGGATGAAATTTAATAGAGCAAAGTTCAAGTTCATGCACTTAGGGACTATCAACAAGCATTTTTGTTTATAAACTGCATACCAAAGTAACAATCTGCAGTAACTCATGAGATCTTCATATTGCAGAGGCCCCAGGTGAAACAACTTATAGCTAGACTGCTATTTAAAACAAAGAGGATAACTAAGTTGCTTACCACAAAGGAATGTCTCAACAATTTGGCCAACTACAGATCAGAACATGCATTTAGACTGTGATGAAATACAAGATTAAGTCTCTCAAGCAGTTCTTCTAAAGATATAAACAGAGAGAACTATGAACAAAAACAGGATGAGTTTATTGAAAAGTACTTGAAGTTAGAAGCTTGGGGGGAGTAAGACAACATATGGATTTGTCCATTTCACCCCAGAATATTGGTATAAAAATACTCGTTAACAGTCACATTTACCAACAATCTTTCCTCTCTCTCCATCTGATACTGCAAAAAACAGGTAGAAGTTGACAATAGGACACACACACAGCCCCTGGCATGACAGAGAGGATGGGAGAGTTGCAAGGAGTCACTGAAGTAGAGTGGGGGAGGAAGGGGTTATACCTGAAGCTGGAGGGGGTGTGTAAAAGGGGAAAAAAGGATGTAAGGGGCCCTTGGTACGTGCAATGTACTTAGCCAACAGAAATAGAGTGTATATCCTTCTATTTGATTAATATTGAAATAAAGGGTAACAGAATCAGTTGCTATTTTTAAAATATTTTCCTTCAAACATTTTCCATCTTCCAACAGCAAGACTGTTTTACAAAAACATTTCATATTCTCTGGCAGTCACCATTTCATTGAATAAGGAAGAGGAACAAAGAAGTCACATCCTTGGCAATCCGGCAGCATGATGTTGTAGCATCATTCAGCATTCTATTATAAATTATACAAATGCCAAGGTTTCCCATCAGAAAACTCTCCTCATCAGAGTATCTGAGGATGACTGCCTGCAGCCCTCAGATACAAGGAACAGAGAAAGGGTAGGAAAGAAAGGGCAATGTGTAACAGGAGACTAGGATGGAAAATGAATAGACAGGAATAAGAAAAAAGAGAATAATGTGTAGCAATTTGTATAGTGCTTTCCCTCTCCAGAGTGCTTTATCTGTGTTGACTAAATAATCCTTACAATAACCCAGTGTGGTAGGCAAGTATTATCTACACAGGTAATAGGGTAAATGTTTTACACTGCATATAACACACTGAAAGAATCCTTTTTGTCCTGGTGAAATATGTTGAGGTTCTGCATTTCCAATGCTTGCAGAGTTTAACTGAGTCTCTTGTACCCTTCCAGCTCCCAGCCATTCTCATGCACAGGAATAAAAAGTTAGAGCCACCTTTGGGAAGGCACATGCCTCCTGCAGCCGAAGGAGCTGGCTCCCCACCACTACTGCCCCTGGAGGAACTGGCTCTCCCTCCCCCCAGGGCCCTGGGGCAGGTGGAGTTTTGCTTGCTCTGATCTGGAGCCGGAAGAGCTTGCTGTCGTCCCCCCCCCCCGACCACCCCCAGAGGAGTTCTGTCCCTCCGCTGATTGTGGGGGCCATGCTCCTCTTTGCCCCCACTTGCGCATGCACATGTCCCTGAGTACAGACTCACCAACTGGGGAATCTGCAAACCACCTGTGGCTCCTGAGAAACAATCTATATTGTATAAACCTGTTTGAAGGGCAGTTAATAACTAGCCATTTCAGACTTCAGCCTCTACTAGTGAGTATCAGATACCTCCATCTACCACCTGGCTTCATTTCTGGCCACATAGAAGTGCTTTATGCAATAGATAGTTCCTTCTTCCTTAGAGACAACTGACAAGTGTGACTTTCTCTTCTTAGCAGGCCATGTTACTGTGAGATGATGGATGGAGTGACAGGTGCAGTCAGCGAGGTCTTTTCCTCAAAGGTTAGTGTTCGTTACAAGAAAGCAAAATAATCAGAAAGCAACAATAAAACCTACTGAGTGAACCCCCTAGATGTACATCTTTAGCCTACCAAAGAGTAACCTCCACTTTCTGCCTTCTAGGCAACCATTTTTTCCCCACCTACACCTTACCACAGTTAGGCCAAGCTGCAATTAACCCTCTTTTCCCCAGGGACTAAGTAGTGCACTTACACCCTGTCACAGTTACCTCATTTTATGGTCAATCTGCAGCAGAGATGAGAAATCTGAGCTATTTTTGAAGAAGAGTGGAAACTACAACTGACACAAATTATCCTATTGCTCTGCTGCTTTCTTCATCTGAAACAGATCCACCCTTTTCAGACCAAGCTCTCGACACAGAGCTCTTTTTAAACCTGTCATTTTGTTCCTGTAGCAGATATTACACTGTGACAGTAAGTCACCCTGACTGCTTATCGCTGCACAGCAGAACCTCCTCCTGCATCATATCACTCTCTGAAAAGAACACACATACTTACCAGAATCTTTGCAAGCCTAAGCAATTTGGATTATTTTAGCCCTCAAACGATAGCCTCAGCCCTTAAAAGAAGCCCATTTGTAAAGTAAATAGAATCCCAAGAGACATGCGTCTGATGCCAGACCTTCACCCATACTGCAGATCAGCACTTCTTTCAGACATCGCTAGATGAACATGAACCAGAGACTGAAAAAGAGTGTTGCAGAACCAGACTAAGTTGAAGAGGTGTCAGTGAGGGACACTGGAGCCAGCTCGTGTCTTTCATGTCTTAAAGGTTTGGGAAAGTGGGTCTGACAGTTTGAGGAATATGTTTGTGTAGCCTCTAAATTCTATTTCTGTTTTGTGGACACCATGTTATATTTTAACCTCCATTTTGAATGTAAGCCTTCATGTAGCTTTGAGCATTAGAGTTGTAGCAGGAACTTGTTTATGGGCTTGTCTTCACTTAAAGCACTACAGCAGCACACCTGTGCCACTGTAGCACTTCCCTGTAGATACCTCCTATGCCAGTGGGAGGAATTTTCACTACTCTTTCAGGGGGGCTACTGGCTCTTGGTAGAGACCTCACATACCACCCATTAGTGAACAATTATGTATATATCTGGCCCTGGGGATCCTTGTAAAACTCCAGTTAGCAGGAAGAGGTCCTTGGGTCACAATGTTATCCTCAAGCATAGCCCCAGTAGGAAAACTGCCTCTAGAAAGCCTGACACCTGTTCAACAGCAATTTGTTTGCCAAACCTCAAGTCCCCCAAGAATGATAATTCAGTATAAGTGAATTGCACACCGAGTGGTTATTTTTATTTCACTAAATAGCCTGGATAGTTATGGTGCCTCTTAACAAGTAACACTCTAGCATTCCATAATGTATATCAAGCAGGGCTCTGAGAACATTTGGCCATTACTTCTCATTGTCTGATGAAAGCTACATATTGAGTGTGTTAATTATACATTTAAACTGAAATGAAACAAAGCTCTTTGAATCCATGATTAAGGAGGCCAATCAGTGTGAGGCCAAAGTTCTTTTGTCAAGGCTCATTTAAAGACAGATACTGAAAAAAACTGAATAATCTAATTGGCTCATCCTACTCTTTTGAAGTTCAGGAGCAATTAGCTTCTTGTCCAAACTTTCACCTCTGGTTAAAAACCTAGTAAGTTTCCCATCTACACTGGTAAAGTTTGCTAGTGCTACATTTTTAAACTTATATAGTGGTAATATGGTTTAAATATTCACTGACTAGTTTAGGCCAGGAATAGCTCTTTATAAACCATGTTTATCTTAATAAAAACAAATAAGCATTAACTTTTGTAAGCACCATATTTGTGGCTTTTATAAAAAATACTGCAGCATTCTGAAATAAAGGCAAAGACCCTTGTTCTAGACTGCATTATGTTTATGCTTTAAAACAGCTATTCTTGGTTTATACTGGTCACACAAGCCAACTTAAAATCATGTTAGCAAGATGTCTGCTGTTTTTTCTAACTTATTCATACATCAAAATTATTTGCCAAATATCTGAATAATTCTTAGTCTGCAAGTTGTTCATGAACAGATGAATGTGAGCATTCAATTTTCAAAATTCAAGCTGTTTTGTCTGAGCACATAGGTTAGATTGTATATTTCTGTTTCTTGAATGGATAAAAATAACAGACTCTGGTATGAATCACATTTATCGCTCCAAAATTCAGTTCCAGCCATAGGTGCTGTCTTGAAGTGGTTTCCATCCTATACAGGGTTTATAGTTTGGTTCAATGGCTCTCAACTTCCCTTGACTCCCCTCCACACACACACACACACACACCCCATACATATTTCTCCAGCATCCCTGGTTCCAGATACGATTCTATAACATTTTCTAAGTTAGTTGTTTTTGCAAACTCTTGTGCCAACGAAATGGCTCACTAGATGTTTGTGGAAAGTGAACACAAGTAGGACATTACTTAGATATGTTGTTTAGGGCAGAGATTGTAATTTTGTTCCCTGATTGTACAGAACCTAGTCTGGATTCCTGGCTGGGGCTCTTAGGGTATGGTTACACTTACAAGATTATAGCGCTATTGGTTATAGTGGTCCCCTTATACAGTAATATGTATAGCGCTATTTTATGTCCACACTCAGACGCGCCAGCGGTATAGCATGGCCACATTTGGGGCACTTAATGCGGCAGTAAGAGCAGCGCATTAGGGCAGGTATCCCAGCATTCAGCTGGGTGCAAGATGCTTTTTAAACGAGGGGGGTGGGGGGGGGACGCATTGTGTGTATGTGGAGGGAGAGAGACAGTGGTTTTTCTGTTCTTCTGAAAGCCTGTCAGCGAGCCTCCGTTCACAGAAGGCTTTGTTTTCACACAGGCTCCCTCCTTAAACATTTGCATTGCTTATCTGCCAAGTTAAGAGAGAAACTCTAAAGAGGTACTTCCGCATTCCACCAGCCGAGTTCAAAACAAAGGGAAGAGACGTCAATTGCCTTAAATGGCTCTAGGCACCTCCAGAGATCACTTGTAGCGCAGTGGGTGTCCACATTCTTGCTGTAGCGCTACAGCAGCTGCGCTACAGCCCTTATTCCCCATGCGGAGGTGGATTACGAGGAGCGCTATAACTCCGTGGTTATAGCGCTCTACGTGCCTTGCCAGTGTGGACGGGGAGGAGGTTATAGCGCTTGTGGGGGCTTTATAGCACTATAAAGTGCCAGTGTAACCAAGCCCTTAGGCACTACCAAAGTACAAACAAAACATCAACAAGGTTAAAACAAGTATGTTTACAAAATTCAGAATAACATCCATGGAAACTCCTTGGTAACGTTTTCCCCACTGTTACTACCACATCTCTGAACTAAGCATATCAGTTATGTTAACTAAAGAAGTCTACTTCCTGGTAAAGGTCAGAGTAAATGTAAGTGAAAGAGAAACCTTACCATTCTTTTCATTTCATTTGCAAATGCTTCACTGGCTGCTCGTCTACATTTTACTAAGGCCTTTGGTTCAATTTTCAGTGCACAGCTAAATTAGCTCTGCATGAGTGTGCAGCTTGGTTTTCCATAACTGAGATTGACTTGGTCAAATCAAAGACAATTTTCCTCTGGGGTAACATTTTATAAAGTGCTAAATTCCAAAGTCACTTAAGCACATTTGAAAAATTTCCCTACAACTACTCAAAGATGCTTAGTGGGAAGTATTCCCCTCTTTAGTTTTCAGCTTCCCACTGCCAGCCATTTAAGATAGAACTGCTCACTGAACAGTTGCAAGACTACAATGGGTGAAGTGGTTTTTTTCCTAGTATCATTTGCAATGAACAGCTGAACTGTCTTTGCTCAAGCTTGCCAAAAATAGTTCACCATCAGGGAAGAAGAAAGCTTGAAAGATTAAGACTGAAAGGATTTGGGAAAGTTATGGATAAATGAAGACAAGGCAAACATTTACTCACTGTTCACTATAGGAGGCAGACACTACTTCCATTTGTTATCAAAGAAATCAGCTAAATGAATGTATTTCCTATTCACTAAAACTGAAAACTGACTCAAAAAGGAAAGAAAACTGAAGATTAAATTATCACTAGTCTAAAATATGGTCATAAAGCAATGGAGACAGTGTTAAAGGGTCAAATTAAAATACTTCAGCTGTGAAAAAAAGTTATGTGTACACTGAACTTGTACAAAAAACAATTTTAACTACGGCATTCCTTTATCTATTGTCTACTATAGTGAAGTATATTTGCAGAGATTCTGCAAAGAGGGAATTTTAATGTAATGTAAACACATCTGCTAGGGTGAATGGTCACATCAGTCAGAATACCTAAGTTATTTACGAAAGATTCCTTGCAATTGCTCTAATCAGCATTCTACACAAGTGCTTCTCAAACATATTTGATCGTGCCCCCCCCCTTAGTTGTGTAGTTGTTTATGCCCACCCCGGCTGCCACACAAATACATATGCCGATTTAAAAAATCAATATGCAACTCTTACTAAATATTAAAAACAGTAAGGCATTGATTCAAACAGAATCATTTAAATATACAGTAATGTAAATTTTAAGTGAAATACTGCTTACTGGCATCACACTGTTGTTACTGGCGTAATAGGTGTGCCCGTTTTTGGAACAGAGCAATTCCACATATTGCACGAATTAGCCAGTGATCCAAAACTTGTGGTCAGTGCATACAGTTAAATGTGCATTCCACGTCAGAGAAACCAGATCGACATACAGATGGCAATGACTTTGTATAATGTGGTGCAAGCTTAACAGAAATCCATCAAAATGCACAGCGCCAACTGAGGACCCGATATGTCGGGAGAAATCTGCGTTGCTACTTATTCATTGCTGGGGTAAAATGTGCACAGTAAGTTTTGTTGTCATTGGGGGGTTTTTTGGGGTGGGGGGAGGAGGTTCCTAGGGCTTCTAACATTGCTCCAGAATGCATTATGTGCCCCCTCCCGGGGGGGGAGGGAGGCAGGAAGACCCCCAGTGTGAGAACCTCTGTTCTACAGTATGCTTCAGTTTATGCCCTTGAAGAAAACATATTAAAGCATCTCTCACCAGCATTTGTAATTTGACTCTCTGCCTTGTAAACATGTTTTTCTGGTACTTCTACCACATTACTGCTTTGAACTTGCTGACTCAAACTGTATTAATTTCAAAAATGCTTATTTGGAAAGAGCAGGAGGATAAATGTGAAGGGCCCAACATCATTTTTAAAATGCCTTATATGGGCAATTTTTTGTCAGATCTTTCACTGCAACTCCATCAGGATCTCATAGATAACAAAATACACACAAACGCTATTACATTTGCATATTGCTTTTAGAAAGCTATTGATCTCTCTCACCTTAGATTTGTGCACCCCTGGTCATCTTGGCATCAAACACGGGGTATGTTGTACAGTTTATGAGTATTACATAAACAGCAAATTCTGCCAATACTGACCTAATTGTTTGAAGTTTTCTTTGTTATCGGATATAGATGTCTGGTAGATTATTATCAAGGCAAATAGCTGGCAACACTCTGTAGGAAGATATTTAAGTTTTGATTCAATTCTAGTATTTGTTAATGACAAAATGAGCACACTGTGAAAATCCACACAAAGTACAGGCTGTGTCTATACCAATTTCATTCCTGAACCTTTCTATTTTTCTCCTTATAGAGAGAAGACTATGAGTTGTGCGGCATCAGATGGTAAATTTATTACAGGGTTAAATGTCCCAGTAAATTTGTTGCACTTGACAAACTAGATGAGCCATCTTTAGCAGGGGAAAAACTAGCACACTAACTATATCTAGATCGATACAATAGGTCACAGCTAGTTGTGTTGGTTAGCAACACAAATTACAGAACACATACAGCTGGAAAATAACCTCAAACTCAAATAGGTTCACGGAGTGCGTTTTTAACACTTGTAATTAGCCCACACTTTAGAGAGCAAAAGGGAAGTAATACTAGTCTCTTCCCAGTAGCAAAAGATGGATCCTGAATTACTACCACATTCACTCCCTTCCTCACTGAATAACCAATAAACCTAAACCCCGCTAATGCCTAAACTTCATCCGTGACCTTGGCTTTTGTAGAGTTTTACTGTGAAAGATTCCCCGGAACTCCTTTGTATCCAGATTTCAAGCTAACTGGACTCTCAAGCTAGCATGACTCAGAAGAAATTGTCCAGCATCTAGTCCAGGACCTGAGACTCTGGAACCTGACAGAACCATACCCTACACCAAGGGTCTCAAACTGGGGGTCAGGAGGCTATGTGGGGTGGGGGGGTCATGAGCTGCCAGCCTACACCCAAATCCCACTTTGCCGCCAGCATTTATAATGATGTTAATTATACAAAAATGTGTTTAATTTATAAGGTGGGGTAACACTCAGAGGCTTGCTATGTGAAAGGGGTCACCAGTACCAAAGTTTGAGAACCACTGCCCTACACTGGGGGAGAAAGACCTATTCAGGGAGTTAAACTAATATCATGCCCCAAGATAGGAGAAACCAACTATAGGGTACACCCACTACAGCTGACTTACCTTTCTCCTACCCTTATTATGAATTCCATTGGCCCCCTGACCTGTGTGCCTTTCTGGCCTCCCCT
Organism: Dermatemys mawii; assembly: GCA_007922305.1. Taxonomy (NCBI): domain Eukaryota; kingdom Metazoa; phylum Chordata; order Testudines; family Dermatemydidae; genus Dermatemys; species Dermatemys mawii. Next base: position 19,631,349 of record ML677381.1, on the reverse strand, counting down.
TCCCTGTTCTTTGAGCCGGCTCACACTATGCAGCCGGTTCCTTTCCAGACCACGCCGTGGGACTATCTGTACACGCTCGTGCGACACACTGCTCCATTACCCCACCCTCACGTCCCACTCAGATACTAAGTGGCAAACCTTTTACCAACAGTGGAGGGTGGGGAACTCCGGTGGGCCAGTTTTTATTTTACCTTAGTCCTGCGGCCTGCCAGGGATATCAGCTGGCAGCTCCCGCATGGAGCTGTGAGTATGGGCGTATACTTGGCACGGTTTACCCTTGTTCCTGATACCTGTCCTTTTTGTGGCGTGAGGGAGACCTTGGCACATGCGTATCTTCAGTGCACCAGGCTGCAGCCCCTTTTCCGGCTCCTCCAGAACCTCTTATTGAGGTTCTGGCTGTAGTTTTCCCCACACCTTATTTCTTTAAGCACATCCAATCCAAGGCCCCATGAAGTCGCAGGACCACCTCATCAACCTCCCCCTAGCCATGGCCAAGGTGGCCATTTGTAACACCCAGGGAGGGAAGGTTGGCGGGGGGGGAGTCCTGTGACTGTGGGGCTCTCTTTCGTTCTTTTCTCCATTCACATATCGGGGCAGAGTTCCTCTGGGCAGCGTCCGCTGGCTCTCTCGATGTCTTCCAGGAGCAGTGGGCACTGTCCAGGGTTCTCTGCTCTTCTGGTTTCTTAGTTTCGCCCTTTGACCCCCACACCTGTTCCGTTTTTTGTATTTGTTGTCCCCTGAACTCAGTTGGGTTCTGGGTGTAGTAGCCCCTCCCTAGGCTGGCAGGGGGGCTTTCAGCAGTGGGCAAGCTAGTGCTCGCCCACATCATGGTTTCCCAAAAGGACCCTTATAATGAAGAGTAAAGACCAGCCAGACAATCTTATCTCAGGGATATTTTTAAATACTTCAGGTTTCCTCTAGAAGGAGCAGAAGTACAGGTGGACATAATTTGGGTTCACATGAGATCTGTTATTTATACCCTCACAGAGATCCACCAATAGATAAGAATGCAGTACAATTGCTTCCTATTGTGTAGCAGGAAACAGCCAAGTAGCTGTGGTTTTAAATTAGTTGCTTTGTTCTCATTCTTGTTTGTTATCTAAGTAAGTGTTTTGTGGCAAGCAATTTATAGTGGTTAAACAAAACAAAAAAATACAAAAAGTGTAAGGAAAAACCCAACATGGAAAAGTGAAGGGAGTTTATTGGTTAACACCAGAAGAGGCTGGAGCCAGACTAGTCTCCAGAGATGATGCATGTTAATCCACGGTACAGTTCTGGAAGCACTCCTGTGCGTGTGTGTACCCACAGTCAATTGGACTGTGGGTGCACCCACACACAGTCAGATGCAGGATCGGGGTCTATTACTGTAACAGGAACAGGTATTTATTTGTATAGTTCTATCTAGACAGAGGAGACCCCTTTCACTGAGTTACTATTCTAATAGTGTGGGAGTGCCATTACGGCCAAGGTGGCATCATGACATTTGTTTAAAGGTGGACCTTCTAAGTACTCTAAAATCAATATGCTTATTCAGATTTCTTTGAAATTTGGTGTGCCTCAGGAGGATGCAGGATAGGGTTGATCAATCAAATTTTGGGTCATTTGAGCCCTGAATAAAATAGCCATATAAAAAATGATTTTAGGTAGGTTTATTGGTTCTTTTGCCTAGAGATCAAAGTATTGATGTGATGCAAGTCAAAATGGTCTGTTGGGTTTTATGCAAGCTAAATCTTTGGGTAATAGTATTGTTTGAGAACGGTATTTAAGAAAATGTACATTTTTATACCAAGCACACTCCAATACAAAAACATCTAGGGTTTCCATTCCTGCCATTTTATATATTTTGGCTTGACTTTCAAGTGCTCTAAAATTCAAATATTTAGTCAGATGCCTTTGAAATTTGGTGTGCTGTATATTAGTGATCCAAATTGGGAGTCATTTGGCTAAGGGATTCCCAAGTTACAGCGTCCCCCCAAAAACCATTTCCTTCTGCAGTCTTACTGTTAAACGGAAAGGTACTAATTCATATCCTACCTATCTCATGTGTTAAGGTCAGTTTGGAGATTTTGTTTATTTACTAAGGTAATCTGCTTTGATTTGATTGCTATCACTTATCACTTTTTAAAAAAAATCTATCTTTTGTAGTTAATAAACTTGTTTTGTCTAAAACCAGTATGTGTAAATTATAACTGGGGGCAGAAAGCTGTTTCATATCTCTCTCCACATCAAGGGAGGGGGAATTTTATGAGCTTATTGTGTATAGCTCCCTGTGCAGCACAAGACAGTATAATTTTGGGTTTACACTCCAGAGGGGGGTGCTTGCTTTAGCAACTGAGAGGTACCTTAACTGAGCCCCACCATGCAGAGCTGATATCAGCATTTGTGTGTGAAGCTGCAGCTGGGTGTGCCCCTATCTGTGTGTATGCTGGTAAAAGAGCAAGTTTGGAGAGCTTGGCAACTTATCACAGCACCACAGTGTGAGAGGGAGCCCAGGTGAGCTCAGTGGTACCCCAGTTACAAATGGCACCCTGGGAGGAACCCGTAACACACATCTCTGTCACCTCAGAATAATGCACACATTTCTCAGACACACACACTTCTATTAAGCAGAGCTAACTAGTACTGACCAGTGGAGATAGTAACATGCACCTGACACCACCCACACTCACTTCACTTGGAGTGCATGCAGTTAATAAATGCCTGGACTGCTCTCATATCCCAGCTCACTACTGACAATAGCCTTTGTAATAAAACCCCTGTGGCCCTAGTAATTATATAACATACACGATTCTATACTGAATGATGCATACTAGATCCTGAAGCTTTTCCCTTTGCTCACACACATCGGATGGAGCAAGACATTAATTTTCTCATATCATAATTACAGCTCTATCACATACCTCAACCTAATCTATAAATGTCCGCTTATCACAAATGCATCTTTACCAAGACGACCCATGGAGCATAGGCACACCTAACACATGGACTGTATGCAAATAATTTCCACTAGCTACTGCCAGCTCCAGGGGAACGGAGGGAAGGTTACATGGGCAAAACTTCCTCCCGGCCTTTTTTTTGGTCCTTTAACAGTTGTAGACGGAATGCTGTGGGGGGAGAGTGAATGGGTTGTAAAAGGAGATGAAGAGCTTGTACTTCTCAGCAACTAGGAAGTTGGCAAAGTAAAGGTATGTGCATTAAGGGGAGGGTGGGAGCACTGTTGAAAGAGGGCAGAGTTAAGGCAACCTTGACTGCATTTCCTGGTTTTAAGAAGTTTGAGTTTTGCTTATTCATCATTCTACCAAGCAACTTGAACTTTGTGCTAACGTAGCGTTTTGCCGTTGAATACTTACAAGATTATCCTCACAATACCCATGTGAGGGAGGGAAGAATTAGCTCCATTTAACCAGAGAGAAGCTGAGGTAGGGAGAGGTGCTCTAATTTGCTGAAAGTTACACAAGAAGTCTGTGGAGAGCTAGGACTTTAGCACAAATCTCCTGAATCACATCCAGTGCCTCACCCACCAGATCATCCTTAATTTTGTTCCCTGAATTTTTAAGTCAATTTTTTTTAGAGCTTCCAGTTAAAATACTCTTTTTTTATTCTTCTGTATCTAGAATGAACTGACTTTTCTCTAACTCATTTTAAAAGAGTCTGACACAATTCCATGCTACAGCTGTAGCATGAGAATGACTCAACAGAAGAGCCCTGAATTCCCATATACATGGTCTTAGTCTGCCACCATGTAACAAAAGGGTTTGACGTTAAAAGAAAATACACCTACAGCTTGGACTATTTTGGGTACCGCAATTAGATAATGGTTTACAATTCCATACTTATTGTCTCAAGATAGGCAACAGCTGGGTCGATGTTTCCTTGGGTAGACTGACATACATTCTTCATAATGTAGTACAAATTAAATTATATACAAAATACATTTAAAAGAATGTTATTTCAGCTGCAAAGTGAAGCATTTGAAAGTTAGGAAGGAAATGGTACAATATCAGTTGCCACGTAATCATTCCTTAAAGGGGAGACCATCCTGTTACAATATTCCAAACCCTGAGGTCACAATACAGTCAACATTAAATCTTTAAATAATTAAATAGGTAGGTGGATAATCCCAGCAAATAATTAATTCCAGCTCGGGTCCAGGCTATTATTTTATACAAGCCTGCTAGAATACGTGGGCCAGGATCTGGTAACAAATGGTGGCGTCCATTAAAGTCAGCCTAAGAAATGATGAGTAATTTATATGCCAAGTAGATAGAGGTTGTCACAGAAAACGTGCTCAACTAGAGAGTATAAGACAACTAGAGGATATGAAGCCTCCTTCTTTGTGCTACTCTGTTACGCCCTCCTAGGACAAGCTTGCTTTTTTGTGCTACAATGCTGTATTGCTGCCATTTCAGTCTGTAAATTACACATTCCCTTGGTCTGAGTCACTCACCACTGGTACAGGGTATGTCTGCAAACTGCACCCTCCACCTGAGCTGACGGGGACAGCTATCACTGATAGTGTTTGCTGCACCACCATACATTCTGCCAGGAAAAGGCGGCTTTCATTTGTGGCCATTGGTTCCCACCTTGAGGGAATCTGCTGAGGTAGCCCATCCTCCAGCTGACCTGACAAGGTCCCCTTCCCAGCCATTGCTGCATACTGTTGGGGTCAACTGCTGTCTGAGGGCCCTTTAGCAGAGGAGGAATTATGGATGCCTCAAATCAACGCTTCTGGTGGGTTGTTCCAGAATCTGATGCAGTTCTAGGCAAATTGAACCCCTTTACAAAGGTTATCAATGTCCATTTAACCCTGCTTATATGACAGCAGCAATATTTCATCACTAGATCAACAGAAGTACAAAGGTTTCTCGACGAGCAGTAAGTCAACTCCACCCACAAATGTTCTCTTAAATTCTTAAGTGCACGCCTGTCATATTTGCTACTAGCTTCTTAAAGCTGCAAAGAAATTACAGAGGTTTCTGACCAATGATATTGCTCCTCCTCCTGACTAGCTTATGAAGAGAGTAATGGAGGGGAACAATTATAGGTTAACCTCCGAGTATCTTCAATGTTTTACTATATTACATGAGATTTTAAGACCAGTCACCTTGCCAGTCATTGTCAGTCAGCTTAAGCTATCTTTTATTTATGAACCAATTTTCTAGGGCACACCATACACTAAGAGGATGTGTTCCAGTTACAGTGACTCACAGGGTGGTCTCACACCTTCTGATATAATTGTACAATTTTGACTTGACAACACAAACAGCACTGAAATGCATCATGAATCTTGACCAGACCAACAAGCAGACAGACCTTAGAGAACACCTGTGTCACTGTTCGCTCCCTGCAGACAAGCACTGCTGCACACTATGAAGATCAAAGTGATTTTCATGGAATTTTAACAGCCATAAGCTGGAGATGGGCCTGAAACAATATTTGGATCAAGTGTTACCAGAGTTGACCCTGGGGGTTTAAAATCTGCTTGTTATAGACGTAGGCCTGATTTTCCAAGGTGCTCAGCACCCACAGATCCAGTTGAAGCCAATGAGAGCTGTTGGTGCTCAGCTTCTCTGGAAACCAGGGCCTGGGATACTGTAGCAGGGTGCTGGTGCAGAGGCACCTAATCAGCCCCTGCTCAGCCAGCCCCAATCAGGGGAGACAGATTGGGGCTGGGGGAAGCCCGATGCCTGGCCTGGGGATTGGCTATACCTGCTGGCCTGAGGGCTATAAAGGCCGGAAGGAAGGAAGGATGGATGGACCAGAGCAAGGTCAATCTCCTGGCTGAGGGCTGCTGCCTTTGTGAGGAGCCAAACAAGCCTCTAAGTTGTAGATAGTTTAACACTGGTGGTGGGCACTGCATTGTAATATAATAAAGACACAGGTGTTGCACAGTGAAAGACTCTCTGAGCTTTATTTGGGCAGCCAGTGGGCTGCAGGAGGAGGGGGCCAGCAGACCCTGTTACAGATACACATTCAAGCACGCATGAAGGATCAAGGCACAGGTGGTCCAGCCTAGTGTTCCCAGTTGGGCTGGCACCCACAAGTCAAGGATGGCCATGAGGCAGTAGGCAGCATGCAAGGATTGCAGTGATCGCTATAGCCAGGCTTAATAAGCAAGTGTCAGAGTCAGACTGGAGTTGGAGAATGGAGATCAGAAAGCAAGACATGGCCTGGTGCAGGCTAGAACTGGCTTTAGTTGCCCAGCCTCCTCGGTCACATTCCAGGGTTAAGTAGTGCTCATGGATTAATCAGAGGGCCACAGGGTGCTGTCACTCTGGACCCTAAGGTTGGTATTTCTTGCAGCAGCTACTCTCCACAGTGCTCTACTTAGATATGACTCACCCTGTGGTGCTGTGGGAATTATCAGCTGTCCCTGGGTCTGCAGACCCAGGTCTAGGTCCACAGATCCTTACACCATACACAGATATTCCCATGACATTACATCAGATTCAGACTCCTTGTCCAAGCAGGTTACATTTCTCCTCTGCTTCTAGTACAGTATATACATACTGAACACAGTACAAGCTTACGCATTCCAAGGTTTCCTTTACTGTTAACTTAAACAAACAAAACTCTGCCTGAGCACAGCTGTTCTTAGTATTTCTCCCTGCAGGATTCCTCTGTCCTTGCCTATAACTCTGCCTTAAAGGCATCAACCCTCTTATATGTGTGAGTTGGAGCCAATAAGGTCTACATGGTGTAGTAGCCAGGATGAGTCAGCAGGATGGTTCTGAATCTCTGTGCAACATCCTTACACTTGGCATTCTTTCACATCTTCCTTCCCTTTTCTGTCAGGGGATTGGCTGTGTACCCAGGCCAACAGAACTTCCTATTGGTGATACTCTAGGATGTAACACCTTACAGTGAGAGTCCAAGGGTCAACTTCCCTGGCAGTTACACAGTTTGGAGTGAGTCACCCACTGGCAAGAATCCAAAGGCCATTTTGCCGAGTGGCTATAGTACAGGGTAATGTCTCCCTCAGCGAGAGTCCAAAAGCCACTTTGTTGAGCAACTATAGTACAGGATAATGTCACCCTCTGGTAAGAGTTCAAAGGCCGTTTTGCCAAGCGGCTATAATGCAGGGTAATGTATCCCCTGGTGAGAGTCCAAAGGCTGCTTTGCCTAGCAGCTATAGTGCAGGGTAGAGTTGCCCACTGGCGGGCGAGCGGGTGAAGAGGAGGGGTAGGAGAACCCATGCCCATTCTATTCCACCAGGTTCTGATCCAGGACCCTTTGAAAAAGTGACCTTAAAGAGGTCTCAGGGCCTTAGACCCCTGAGCGCACCCCTGGGTCACTTCCTACCCTAGTTCCTGGCCCTCCTGTATAGTCACAGGTTGGATTTGTGGTCCCTCCTATGTTCCCCTCTGACCCATCTCCAGAGCCTCTTCCACTGGCCACAGCAAGTCATCATCCTTGGCTCCTGTGGTTGATGGGCTTCCAACAGCTTGGCTATGAGGCTTGATCCTGCTGATAGGGAGTCCTGGTGGCTTCCTAGCAGGAGACCACTGCACCCAACTACTCAGTCAGCCCACACTGAGACCCCTTTTAAATGCTCCCTCCACTGGGAGAATGCCTGGCAGAGGCGAGGGGACATGGCCTGTTGGGCCCAGAGCAACTCTTTAACCCTGGCCTCACCAGTACAGGATTGGTATACCCTCTCTTACCTTCTTTCATCCAAGGTCTCTTCCCATCTTTTTTCATTCCCAACTTTTCACTTTCTATCAGGCTGTGAAGCGTAGAGCCAGCTACAAACTTTGAGTCCAATCTCTTCCACAAACATAACACAGACTATTTTGTACTAAAGCCTTTTTAAGTAAGAACATACGTGACACCTCTCCCGCCTCAGGGAAAGCTGAGGGGTAAAGGCCACAGAAATACTTAAAACTGGCAACATGTAAATTTTGTTCTGAAGTCTAACCAAATGGTATTTTGATCTGAGAGTGCGGAAATCTGCCTTTTGAACTAACAATGAAGACCTTGAGTCATGGGGCTTTATTGAAGGGAATTTCAGTCGTGGGGCTGAAGAAGAAATTAGGGAAAGTATCAGAGGTATTAATATCAGACTGAATTTTTTAGAGTCTGTCTAGGAATATTTATCTGCTTGTACACTTTTAATAAAGCACATCTTTGTATTCTTGCTAAGATTGTTTAAGGTCTGGCTTATGGTTTTGGGAAGATTTCCCCTCCTCCTCCATTGAGGACAGTGACACTCTATTAGTGTTTGAAAGTTTTGTGAACTGGGACCAAGAAGCTGCAAAAATACCACCAAGCCTTGCCACCACGACTACAAATAAAACTAAAGAAAATGGTTGACAGCTTGTAAAATAATTGGTGTGTTAGGGGAGGCTAATAAATGTGGCAGGCATACTTCAGAATTATTAAAGCTCTATTTATAAAGCTGAAGTGTCCAATATAGTCCAGAAGATGAGGTGAAAATAAAGGTATATGACTAAGGGCTTGGTTACACTGGCACTTTATAGCGCTATAAAGCCCCCACGAGCGCTATAATCTCCTCCCCGTCCACACTGGCAAGGCACGTAGAGTGCTATAACTCCTGAGTTATAGCACTATTGTTAATCCACCTCCGCATGGGGAATAAGGGCTGTAGCGCAGCTGCTGTAGCGCTACAGCAAGAATGTGGACACCCACTGCGCTACAAGTGATCTCTGGAGATGCCTAGAGCCATTTAAAGCAATTTATGTCTCTTCCCTTTGTTTTGAACTCGGCTGGAGGAATGCGGAAGTACCTCTTTAGAGTTTCTCTCTTAACTCGGCAGATAAGCAATGCAAATGTTTAAGGAGGGAGCCTGTGTGAAAACAAAGCCTTCTGTGAACGGAGGCTCACTGACAGGCTTTCAGAAGCACGGAAAAATCACTATCTCTCTCCCTCCGCATACACACAACGCGTCCCCCCTCACGCCCCTCGTTTAAAAAGCACGTTGCACCCAGCTGAATGCTGGGATACCTGCCCTAATGCGCTGCTCTTAATGCCACATTAAGTGCCCCAAATGTGGCCATGCTATACCGCTGGCGCATCTGAGTGTGGACATACAATAGCACTATACATATTACTGTATAAGGGGACCGCTATAACCAATAGCGCTATAATCTTGTAAGTGTAACCATACCCTAAGATTTTCTTAAGCACTATTCAGCTCTTCCTTTCAGACACCACTTCAATACACATCAATGTGGAATGGTGCTCATTATCAATTCCAACAGGAGTAAATATCCCTAATAAAACTGGTCTGAGATAGAACTGAATGCTAGTTTAGAAACAGTCTCACTACAGTGTGAGTGAAGAGCTGTTCCAAGGGGTCTCCTTTCTGTCCTTTTTCACTGGCAGACCCCACATGAAGAGGCTGGAATGGAATCCAGAATTAGGCTACTGTGTCATTGCCTCTCTCCTCTTGCATGACTGCTTTTGATTACTGCTACTAACCGGCTAAGAATTGCCTACACAGCTAGCCTATGCTAAAACATTCTGTGTTACCCCTTCCTCCTACTGCCTCTATTTCCCTGGCACCACCACCACCACTTGTCTCATTCACATGCTGTACCTAATACAACGAGGCACTGACTTGGTTGGTAAATAACCATACCTTTCCAAACTAAATGTCTTATAAACCACATGACATTTAGACATAGCAAAGGATCTGGATTTATTTAATTAACTAAAATTATTTTGAATGCTGCAACTTGTATCTTACTCCACTGAGAAACTGAAAAGAATACTAATATCATAAGTACTATAAAACCCAGTGAATTTCTCTGTAATTGAAGTATCCAGGATTTTGTTCTTGCACAGATGCTTTTATAATAGACTTGTTTGCTTGTTGATTACAAGCCTTCATTTGTGACTGTCTTGTCTGCACCTCCTTTGTGTTATAATAGCTGTTTTGTGTGGAAATGGAAGACCTTCCAAGTTTGGACTAAAATTGTTTATTTGGCACCAACGAACTAGCTGAGTATCCTCATTAGCAATAATTCCTCTCTCAGGTTTTTTTTGTGCTGAGTTTCAAAGCTCACATGGAAGTTTTATATCCTTCTTGAAATGCTGTTTCCCTAAGTGCTTTGTTATGAATATATTAGCTTGTTCCCCTTTGCGACAGAAGTTTGGTGCTTGCTGTGGGGGTTATTGCCCCCCAGAACTTGTTCGACTATTTTGCAGAGATTGTATAAAGTTTCTCAGAAGTTAATGCTACTTCTAAAAGGAGACACTGGGTTACTTCCTGGTTACTCTTATATCAACTTAATACCATTTGTTTCTTTAGACCAGGAACTATGTAACCCAGAAGAAAACATAAATAGATCTCTATTATTAGAACTGTTAAGAATGCCTTCTTATTTTTAATCTTAAAAAGAAAACAACTTGTTTTTCCAGCAACACTTGAAGTAGTGGGGTACAGAGGTGTTGAGCACAACACTTCTCTCCCAGGATAAATACATTCAAAAGACAGTTTATAAAATTAAAACCCAGTAAGAACAGTCACTGGTTCCAACAACCCAGACTTAAGGGCTCGACTCACTGACTCCCACAGACCTGTTCGACTGTACAGATCCTGAAACCCAAATTTTGAGTGGCAGATTGGCTTTTATACATTGTATTTGGTGTTGCAATTTTTTCAAGAGTGTTTTATAATTAAGTATCCTGCAGATCAGCGTGCAGCTACCACAGAACAACTCCAAACATCCAAGTCATTTCCCCAGAACATAATATAGCCTCTGTATATAAGTGGCTAGCTAGCAGTGACTGTCTGCTACCTAAAGATAGAGGGTGAAGGGGTTAATAGGAAGCAGTGTGAGGTGTAGCTGATAGGGCACTGGAGTAGGAGTTCTATTCCTAGCTCTGATACTGAACTGCTATGTACCGTTGCTATTATCTTGCACTGGTTAATTATGCTAATGTATCACTATGACATTGAGTTTGTGCTTATTCCAGTTTCTTGAATTTATATATTGAATGTTAGCTGTTCATGACTGTCAAAAAACAAACAACCTTCCCAGTGAACACAGTTTGGAGCAGCAACCGAGATTTGCAGTGCCAAATTCAGATCTGCTCTACAGAAATCAACTGAGTTGCACCCATTTATTAAATAATTTACTAAATTCATTCTGAGTAAAACAAATATGAACAAGAAATGGCTTGTTTGCAAAAAGCTCACCGTTCATGGCATCCTCCATTATATGGCTGGTTTGGCAAAGAGTAGTAGTACAGCAGTTTTACCAGCATGAGCAATAGCAGACTCAGACTAGAAACCACTTCAAAAAATACTTTGAAACACTCATAAAATGTAACTAGAAAATTGTCAGGCACCAAAATTTAACTGCAATCCCTTAAAGCTGCTCCAGATTTTAACATACTCTGGATCTCAGAGGATCCTGGAGCATTTCTTTCTTCCAAAAGGAACACCTGCCCAGCAGCAATCTTAACCCTCTACTATTACATAGGACACTCGGTTTGTTACATTCAGACACCTGAGCACTGGCTATACTACTACTAATTGCACCATCAGCCAGAGCAGAGTGGTAAGGTGTGATGACATAGCTGACTGGGGCTTCATGGGTTTCTTTACATATGGCTCCCCAAGACTTCGGGTATTTAATGGGAATGCCTTGATACTTTATTAATGCTCTTCTTAAAGAGTCTGTTCTTGCTCCACTGAAATCAATGCGAGTTTTGCATGTACAATGGAAGTGCCTTCTCACAAAATCTGTCCACACTGGAACAGGTGGGGACAGCACTATATGCATAAAGCCCTTCCAAACTCTTTCAAACAGGGCCACATTTTGGTACCTCATATTTAAAATCAAAAGCTGTATCACAGCTGATTCCCCATTCACTCGACAGGGTCTTGGAAGGAGAGTTTATAATGTGACTGTTACAGGCCATACCAAAATATGAAATAACATGAGCTGGAAGCACTGACCACTGTTTTGAGTCCTGCAAAGGGAATGGAATTGGTGGGTGCTTACATCCAAGCACAGTCCTGCTTGCTTCAGTGGGAATCTGCGTGGTTTCCTAACCTACCACTTATCACCCAGATGAAGCAAATACATGATCTACTCTGGTCACATTCATACAAAGTAACTATTGAATGCAGACCCAATCAGACAACTTGGCTAGCATCAGCTCGTCACAGACATGCTCTTGCTAGCTTCACTGTGCTCCACCCACATTTGCCTGCACAGACCCCACTGCAAGATCAGAGCCTTATTCTGGCTTAGTTTAATTGCCTCTGAGCCTAGTGAAAGATTCTGGGAACTATAAACCCTTGCTGCCACAAACAGGTTACCTAATATGTGTACTGTCCCATATTAAAACATCCATAAATCCTTTAGCATGTGTAGTAGGATGAGGCCCTGAAGCATAAACCCTTGTATCAGGGGCCGTATGAGGCCTAAGGCCTGAGCTAAAGTAATGGTCAAGACTTTGCTAACATAAAGCAAAGTTAAGCTGTGAGCTAGAGGCAGGCCCTGCTCACAGAAATTGGCAAGAAAAGGGCTGATGTTGCAGAAGTACACAGAGCTAAGAGGTACTAAGACACTGGCACATTCCACACAGATAACAAGGAACAGACCGACCCATCGTAAAGACAGGGGCAAAAGGGTAACATGATGGATAGAGTTGTTTTGATCGAACCAACTTGTACAAGGTGAGAGGCAGCACCTTACTACGTAGAGGGGATGTACCTCAATATGTCAGGAGTGATGTGTAACTTGTTTGTACCTGTGTATAAGAATAACAGCCCTGGGGCAGTGTCTTCGGCCAGCCGAGGGGGCATTAGCGGTCCTGCTACTGACTGAGCTGAGTCCATTGTCAGGGAGCACAAATTCGTAGTAAGTTTCCCATAGACTCTATGGGACAATCACTGTGCTTCATTTGGCAATAAACCTGGCCCGGGTGCCTTCGTACCTTACTAGTGTCTGTGGTCTTTGGGGGTTCTCTTGGGTCTGCTGTGTCAGCTATCTGCGCAGAGCTGGTGCAGCACACAGAGGGAACACGCACGCAGCCGACTGATACCATCATCGAACAAGAGCAGAGCACCCCACCGGTAGCTACTGACAACAGCATGCATGCTTAAAACTAGTGTTCTGTGGACATTTGCAAACTAAAACTCAAATGCTCAACTGTGCACAGGAAGCAAACAGACGGAGGGAGTGTGTGCGCTCAAAGGGAGGTATTGTTTTGAACTGAATTCTTGAAAAGGCTTTACAGCATTCACCAGCTTTCATTTTTATACATTCATAAAATAAAAAGTGATGATTAGTATTAGAGCATCTTAATGGGTGAAGTGACCTAAACGCCAGATAACATACATATTTTACTGTGAAGTTTATCAAACCCCTCCAGTGCCGGAATGGGTTAATGATCCTGCTCTGCCCTCTAACACTTGCTGGAAATGCTCCAGCAGTGATGATGATTCAGGAAGGGGAACAGGAAATAAAAAGGAAGTAAGCAAAGCAGAGAATGCTGGCAGCTCTGAACCACTATTGTCTCACTGTTCACTTGTACTCTCCTGTCTAGCTATATCCATTTGTTCTCTCTTATCTTATACTTGGATTGTAAACTTCTTGAGGCAGGAACTTTTTGTTTTGTGTTTTTGTACAGAGCCTAGTACAATGAGGTCCGGATCCATGATGAGAGCTCCGGAATGCTATGGTAATAGAAATAATCATGACTGCCAGTAGCCTGAGAGCTAGAGATGCACAAAAACTTTGTAAAAATTGGCTAAAAAATTGATTTTTTACAAAATTTGTGAAAAATATTTTGTTTTGTTTTTCTTAGCAGAGTTATTGTCTACTGAAGAAGAAAAGAGCACTGGGCTTTTCTGAGGAACAAGAGAGTCTATAAGGTTATTCATCCACTCAGCACATGGACAGCCTGACCAAGTTCTTTCAGATAAGGTGTACTAAGGAGTACTTGGTTTATTTTTCTGTTTCTTTCCCTTTTCTCTTCCATCTTCCCCACTGAGGTGCCTATAGATTGCATGAATCTTTGATGAATGTGTGATGAACCTTTCCCTCTTGCTGAGGAGGGTTGTAGACTGTCAGAAAAGATAGGGAAGGTTTTAGGACAATTGGAGAGGTATATTAATGCTATTTGAACCCATCAAGTGTTAGAGTCTGAGGCACTGTTGGCTGAAGCACATATCTTGCTTGTCTGAGATATACTATACCTGATATGCTACAAGCAATGGTTTCAGCACAAAAAGAACGAGGAGTACTTGTGGCACCTTAGAGACTAGCAAATTATTTGGGCATAAGCTTTCGTGGGCTAAAACCCATTTCATCAGATGTGTAGAGTGGAACGTCCAGTAGGAAGATATAGATACTGAATGTTCCACTCTATACATCTGATGAAGTGGACTCTAGCCCACGAAAGCTTATGCCCAAATAATTTGCTAGTCTCTAAGGTGCCACAAGTACTCCTCGTTCTTTTTGGAGATACAGACTAACACGGCTACTACTCTGAAACCTGTCACCATGCAAGGTGTCAGCACAAAGTTTGGTGCATCATGTAACTGTGGTGACAACTACAAGTTCACAGTCATACTTATTAGGGAGCAGTGTTCCTACTCATCTACTGTGTCTATGTAAACCTCTACCGCTTTGTAGCTCAGGCCACTCTGCATGTGCACAGGAAAATTGGCAAGTGTTCGGTGCTTCTGCCCCTACTCAATGCATATGTGCCTCCCAGCTAGCCCTGTGGTGCTGTATATAACCTCAGCTCCCCTGTAATTTGATTAGATTCCTCCCCAGAATGTAAATGCAGCAAAAAATCTGAAAGTGAAATTGTGGGGAAATTGTCACCAAGCAAAGAGACTCAATGTTATCGAAGAATGCAGTCAGGAAGCTGTTGTTATGACTGGGCCTACGGATTTACCTTAACTGGGAGCTCAACTGTAAAAAGTGAGTGAAAGTTTATAAAATGTCACAATATCATATAACAATAAATGTTATTGGGAAAAGGTGACAAAGGGAAACATTGAAATCATTTAAACCAGAAGGCCTACTAATATAACTCAAGTACTGTATTAAGATCATGCCTGGTAAACAAGAGAAGTCTATGACTGGAAATTAATGGACCAATATTGGTGTGTCAGAAATTATGCTTAATTAGTAGAAAAACTGAGGGAATTGGCTAGTATACCCACCACTCCCTTCTTGAGGGCCTCAAAAAGAGACTTAGAGTGAAAAGCTGGCTAGTGTGAATATTGGCAGACTGAAACATGAGAGAAAGGGGAAGAAGTAAGCTTTGCCATCAAGAATGACACCCCTACCATCTCTAGGACAGCGAACCTTCATCCTAATCCCGTGAGATATCCTGACTGGGCCAGGCCAGACGGAGGGAGGCAGATGACATCGCCACCTCCACTGGCTCCAGCTGCACCCCGAATACCACCTGGGATGTGAGACTGTTACACACACACATCAGTGTGTTCTTTGCCTTCCTCGCCTCATTTGCCTCCTGTCCAATGAAAGCCTTGCTCAGCTGACCAAGGCTGCATATTTTGTAACACTGTGGTAAGCCTGTGACTAGAAAGAGACAGCTGAATGCAATGCCCCAAACAGCCCAATGCTGACACACGTTTGCCAGCTCTTGGAGTGCCTGATAAGCCCATGCACCAGGCTTTTGTTCTTCCAGCAATGGGGTTGCAAGTGATAGTCAACACCGAAGACAGAAACTGCATTTTCTATCTTTACAGAACTTTTCATTTCCCTCTTTCTTTTCTCACTTTCTATTCTCAGAAATAGCCTTTAACAATGGCTCCCAGTCCATTTCAACTAACTTCTTCTCTTTTCCCCATAAATGACAGTTATTGCCATCTTTAATACCATCGACAAGAATTTCAAACGGGGTTTCTTCCTAAAGATTCTCTCCAGCTAAAGGGAAAGCAAGCAAGGGATGCTGTTTAAAATATCTGGCTTACATTTCAAATGCATTTCCTTTTTATTTCTGTGTCTTTAATAAAAGGTTTTAAAATGTTTAATGGTGTATTTTCCATGGTGTTAAGCAGACTGAGGTCTTTGTATCTCTGTATACCAAACCTCAAAACTTGTTTAACGTCGACAGTGCCACGGTCATGTTAACACCTTTGGCTTTTGTGGCCTATATAGTCCATCTAAATTAATACAACAGTCCCCTCACTACATTGTGTGAGTGCCCCAAACCCTCTAATGCATTCAATCTTACAACAGTGCTGTGAAGTAATACCACTACCCCTATTTTATAACTGAGAGAACTGGGATACAGAAAACCACAGTGTGACTTACCCACGATGCCATAGTCTGTGGCAAAGCAGGGAATTGAATCTGGATCTTTATAGTTTAGGCCACTAGACCATCTTTCTTTTTGCAGGTGAAAGAAGCACCCTCAATATTTCTACAGACACGCTTAATCTTTTATAAACTGTCAAGTTACTGAAATTTTCTGGGATCATATAGATCATTAGTGCAACCAAGGTCCTGTAGGGGCACCAAATCTTAGGTAAAGGGGATCATATAAGGTGTCTACGACCAGGTTATGGTCTGCTGATTATGATTATGCTATCTGTATGTGCATATCTTATTTGTAGCTAAAGTTATGAAGATTGGCTGTATAGTGTCTGTATTTTAAACTTATGCTTGCTTTTGGGTGAAATCCCAGACAAAGTTACTGTTAGCTGGGCATGGCCTTTCTGATGGCCCATCAAGTTACAATCAAACTAACAATGAACTTTGTAAATGCCCGTACACACCTGGGCTTCCCCAGGAATGTGGCCTAGCTGGTCAGGAACTGAATCTTAGAGAGTCATGTAACTGGACCACATGGCTCTGAAAATCCATTGTACAACTAGACCCTGCATAGCAAGAAGGAGGGGGTCTCCACCCATAAGAGGAAGTCTGTATAAACCTGGGAGAGGGACCTCCATTTTGTCTTCAGTCTTCAGTCTGTCAGTCTTACTCTGGAGGAATTCTGGCCAAAGGATTGATGACCCATCCCTGGAGGGGTGTATTCCAGAGACTTTGATTTGAACCTGCAGTTTATTCTACAACTGATGCAAGCCTGAACCAAAAGATTTGCCTTTACTGCATGTAATTGATTTCCTTTAACCATTTCCAACCCTCACCTATATCTTTTTCCTTGTATAATAAACCTTTAGATTTTAGATTCTAAAGGATTGGCAACAGCGTGATTTGTGGGTAAGATCTGATTTGTATATTGACCTGGGTCTGGGGCCTGATTCTCTGGAATTGGGGAGAACCGTTTTCTTTCTTTGGGGTGTTGGTTTTCATAACCATTTGTCCCCAGGACAGGTGGCTGCTGGTGGTGATACTGGGAAGCTGGAGTGTCTAAGGGAATTGCTTGTGTGACTTGTGGCTAGCCAATGGGGCGAAACTAAAGTCTTTTCTGTCTGGCTGGTTTGGTTTGCCTCTAGGGTGGAGAAACCCCAGCTTTGGACTGTAAATGTCCTGTTCAGAGCAATTTGTCCTGACTTGGCACTCTTAGTGGCATCCCACCTGGAACAGCACCATCACAGTGGCATAGTGCTATCACAAACAGCCTCTTAATGTAAATAGATGTTTAATAAATAGCTAATCAATTTTTAGCCTGTTAACACCTGCTGGTGGGGGGGTCGACCTAAGATACGCAACTTCAGCTATGTAAATAGTGTAGGTGAAGTCGCAGGATCTTAGGTCGACTTGCCTGGCCATCCCCACGGCAGCGAGCTGACCGCAGCCGCTCCCCCACTGACTCTGTTTACTCCTCCTGCCGAGGTGGAGTACAGGAATCGATTTGGGGATTGATCTATCGCGCTACCAACAGGCAGTGTAGCCATACCCTAAGTTTCTAAAACAACACAAAACTACACAACCCTTGCATCTAGTCACACTTAAAGGAGCAGAGTTTAAAAAGATGGATAGCTGGATAATTGTGCCACAAAGAACAAAAGTACTTAACGAACTGATCTTGCATGGTAAAACCTCTGTTTCTGCTTCAGTAACTGGTGTATAATACAGCTCAGACACTAGCATATGAACTGTTTATATAGAAGCTAGAAAAATGTATTCAACACTTGAACCCATACATTTTATTCTGAGATTATAAAGCACACTATTGCTGGTATTCTTGGCATAGGATTCATTCCTCTCAGCACATTAACGTATGGTAATTCCATTTCTATCAATGTTGCTACATAAATAATTTGTCTGGTATTAGAATATAAGATCTCCCAGAAGAATTCTAGTTTACATGATGATGGTGAGCATTTCATTAAGATTTTATGAAGGAAAATGAAGGCAGCAGAGGAGAAAGAAATATCAATTGGGTGAGAAGTCTGAAAAAAGAAATGCTTACACTCAGCTGCATGGCACATCTGTTCTGGTCAAGCATTTGTTTGACTGGGCATCCCTAGGGAGTTTATTCTGTGGTGTTGGGAAGAGGAGCAGTTGGTCTAATTTGTCATGCTTCTATGGGCTTCATTAAATAGTGTCAATTAAAATAAACGTGGATTACTGGAGGCACAAGACTTGGCCAAGAACAGTGACTGAAGGGGTAATTCAGTTTTCTTTGAGTTACATGTTTTAGGCATTTTAAAAGTGTTGTTTGTATAAAAAAAGATCAATCTCCACACAAAATTAAGAGCTGTTAGCCTGAATGCTAGGTTCACTTGGACTTCAAAGTGTTATCCTGCAATGGGATCCATAGCAAAGAAACCGCTCCATATTAAGCAGCGGGAAAAAAACTGGTGGCCCTTAAATGGAAGTTAAATTGCTATAATCACAAATACTGAGGTTAAGCATAGCAAGTACAGGGGAGTAGAAGGAAATACTGCAGCTATGGAGGCAACACCACCTGGTTACTTTTCCTAAAGCCAGAAAATTCAAAGGATCACTGATGTACAATAAAATCAGTTATTTTGACAGCAAGTTACTCTTGCTATTTGTATTATACTCTATTCAGTTCAAACTGTCTGGCCGCTGGTTCATAAGATCCCTCCGACAACTGTTCCTTATTGCAAGAAGTACATCCCATCTAGCCCAGCCTTGCCATATCAGTGTCAGCTTTATGGAGCTTCATGAATGTTCCCCATTTCCAGGCTTATAGCTCCCACTCCACTAAGGGTATGTCTACACTACCCGCCGAATTGGCAGATAGTGATCGATCTATTGGGGATCAATTTATCACGTCTACACTAGATGTGATAAAATGATCCCCGAGCATTCTCCCTGTCAACTCCAGAACTTCACCACCATGAGAGGCAGAAGCAGAGTTGAGGGGGGAGCAGCAGCAGTCAATTCATCACCGTGACACCGAGGTAAGTTGACCTAAGATACTTAGTCTTTAGCGCTGCTATTTACAGAGCTGAAGTTGCGTATCTTAGGTCGACACCCCCCGCTCCCCGCTGCAGTGTAGACCTGGCCTATGATAGCAACAGTAGATGGAGATGCATGCTCTGGAAAGCTGCATACAGATAGGAAATGGCGACATGGCAGGGGACATAACTAACAGGAATGTAAATGCTATCAAGAAGTATCAACTCATGTCTTTCCAGCAGACTTTCACTAAAATTAAGTTATATTGCATAATCTGGCTCTATGCACCTCATACCACCTGGGGCTTACCCTAACATTAGATACTGAAGGGAGAACACAAAATTCAAATGCATCCTAAATTATTATGTTCCTTTTACTCCTGAGGCATTTTCAGTGCATTGCCCAGGAGAGAATTTCTATTGCTGTACCCCAAACCTTTGGACTTTCAATGGAAATGCTGACAAAACTCCTCAGATGCTAAATATAGTTTTGAAAATGTATAATTAATAGTAAAGTACAGTATGTAAAATTTCTGTTGATTCATCCGTTCCAATGTTCACTCGTAAGACGCAGAATAATCTTGAGCAATGATTGGGCAGCTCCTGATCTTGCCTAATGAGCAGTTGTTCATTTTCTCTCTCATTCAGAAAGTGGAAAACTATTTTTACTTGAAAATGCAAATGTTTTTAACAATAGTATGGAAACATTTTGCTTTTTTAGGCAGGCTGTCTCACCATTCAGACTGACAATGAATCACCTAGAGCAGCAGAATTTTGGCCTTTCTGTGTGCAAAAGGGCTCCATAACTTTAACACTACAATTTGTGCACCTATTTGTGCAAATGAGGCCCATGTGGCTTGAGGCCTCAGTTATGCCCTTTGTAGTGTCCCTTGCACTCTCAATAACAGAGCAAGACCTCACCATAGCACTAGAGAGAACAGGAACTAGTACAGAATGCACTGCTCCATACACCACATACATACAGCGGGTACCAATCCCGCTCACTGGAGTCCTGTTCTGCCAGCAAGATCCTTGGGGCAGAGACTGCATTGGCCCCTCACTGTGCCAGCAAAGGCAGGATTTGGCCCATTGCTTACAGACATATTTCAAATGTCTGGCTGATCCTGGAATATTTTCATATGTTCAGCCATTTGCCAACATGTTGTTCTTTGCTGGTCATTTTTCTAACTGACCCTTTCTCTTGGTTCAGTTGTTTTGTGAATGTGCCATTTTCACTATTCAAACTGATAATAGTGCATCTGATTCCATTAACCCACACAAATCCATTCACCTTGAACTAAAGACACTAGTTGCAAGAGGTGAGCAAGAAATGGAGAGAAAGGACAAGTTTTGTTTAGAATGCTCTTGGAAAGAGATGGCATGGAGGATATAAGAACAAAAGAATGGCCATACTAGGTCAGACAAACAGTCTGTCTAGCCCACACACGCCTACCTCAAGTGCACCAGGCTGCAGCCCCTATTCCGGCTCCTCCAGAACCTCTTATTGAAGTTCTGCCTGCACTTGTCCCTGCCTCTTTATCTTTGCACACCCCATCCGTGACCCCATGAAGTCACGAGACCTCCTCGTCAACCTCCTCCTGGCTCTGGCCAAAGTCACCATCTACAACACCAGCAGGAGGATGCAAGCCGAGGGGGTGCTCTGCGACTGTGGGGCCTATTTCTGGTCCTCCCTGGTCTCACGCATCCAAGCAGAGTTCCACTGGGCAGCGTCCACTGGCTCCCTCGACAGCTTTGAGGAGCAGTGGGCGCTGTGCGGAGTTCTCTGCTCGGTGTCCCCGTCCGGAACCCTAGTTTTAAACCTCTGACCCCCACTCCCGTCCCTGTTTTTTCATTAGTTGTCCCAAGAAATTAGTTGATCCCGGGTCCAGTGCCCCTCCCACTTGGCTGGGGGAAGGGCTTTAGAAGTGGGCGGGCTTGTGCCACCCACATCCTAGGAATTCAGTATAGTCTGTCTAGCCCAGTATCCTCTCTTTGGACTGTGCCAGCAGCCAGTGCCAGACACTTTAGAAGGAATAAACAGAACAATTATTGAATGATCCATCCCCTGTCATCCAGTCTCAGCTTCTGACAGCCAGAGGTTTAGGGACATCTGGAGCATGGGGTTGCATCCTTGTCCATCTTGGCTAATAGTCATTGATGGACCTATCCTCCATAAACTTATCTAATAACTTTTGAACCCAGTTATACTTTTGGCCTTCACAACATCCCTTGACAATGAGTTCAACATGTTGACTGTGAGTTGTGTGAAGTATTTCTTTATGTTTGTTTTAAACTAGCTGCCTGTTAATTTCATTGGGTGACACCTGTTCTTATGTAATATGAAAGGATAAATAACACTTCCCTATTTACTTTCTCCATGCCATTAATGATTTTATAGACCTCTGTCATATAGGATTTCCAACTTTCTATTGGAAATCTTTCTCAACTGCAGGTTGAGGTGGGGGGTTGGAGTTTGGGAGAGGTGAGGACTCTGGTCTGGGGGTGTTGGATCTGGGATGGGGCTAGAGATGAGGGGTTTGGGGTAGACGAGGGGGCTCCAGGCTGGGGGGGTGGGGCTGAGCGATTCGGAGTGCTGGAGGGAGCTGTAGGTTGAGGCAGGGGGTTAGAGTGCAGGAGGCACAGTGTGGCGGGGGCCCTAACACAGGCTGCCAGCCTGTCCTGGGGTGCCACGCTGAACCCCTGAAGTGGTCAGCAGTTCTAGCTCCGAGGGGGGGCGGGCGAAGACAGAAGATTCCATGGCATACACTGCACACACATACCCCCCAAGCTCTCAGCCAATGTGAGCGCAAAGCCGGTGCTTGGGGCAGAAGCACCACATGGAGCCCCATGGCCGCCCTGCCTAGGAGCCAGACCTGATAGCCGCTTCCGGGGCACAGCACGGTGCCCCAGGACAAGTAGGGACAAGCCTGCCTTGGCTCCACAGCACCCCCAACCAGACTTTTAATGGCTCAGTCGGCAATGCTGATTGGAGCTGCCAGGGTCCCAAACCAGACACCTGGTCACCCTACTGTCATAACCCCAATTAGACATCTCTTTTTTAAGCTGAATCATCCCTGTCTTTTTAATCTCTCCTCATATGGAAGCTGTTCTATGCTCCTAATTATTTTTGTTGCCCTTCTCTGTACTTTTTCCAACTGTAATACATCTTTCTTGAAATGGGGTGACCACAGCTACACACAGTATTCAAGCCGAAGATGTACCATAGATTTATATAGTAGCATTATGACATTTTCTGTCTTATCTATCCCTTTCTTAATGGTTCCTAATATTCTGTTCGCTTTTTTGACTGCCATTGCAGATTGAGCAGATGTTTTCAGAGAACTATCCACAATGACTCCAAGATTTCATTCTTGATTGATAACAACAAATTTAGACCTCATCATTTTGTATATATAGTTGGGATTATGTTTACTTTACACTTATCAACATTGAGATTCCCTTTGCAACTCTTCGCAGTCAACTTTGAACTTCACTGTTTTGAGTAATTTAGCACTGTCTGCAAATTTTGCCATCTCTCTGTTTATCTATTTTCTTGACCATTTATGAATATGTTGAACAGCACAGGTCCCAGTACAGGTCCTTGCATGTCTCCTCTATTTATCTCTTTCCATTGTGAAAACTGATACTTTATTCCTACCCTTTGTTTCCTATCTTTTAAACAGTTACTAAGCCATGAAAGGTCCTTCTCTTCTATCCCATGTCTGCCTGCTTTGCTTAAAAGCCTTTGATGTTGATGTTGGATCTTGTCAAAGGCTTTCTGAGGGTATGTCTACACTGCAATTAAACACCCACATTTGCCCCATGTCAGCTGACTCAAGCTCATGAAGCTCAGTTTTATGGGGCTGTTTAACTGTGGTATAGGCATTTGGGCTCAGGAGAAAGGTCCCAGAGTCCAGGCTCCAGGCCAAGCCCAAATGTTTACACTGCAACTAAACAGCCTTTTAGTCCAACCTCTTCAAGCCCAAGTCAGCTGACATGGGCCAACTGTGGGTATTTAATTACAGTGTAGGAGTGCCCTGAAAGTTCAAGTATGCTATATCAACAGGATCCCCTTTGTCCACACGCTTGTTGACACCCTCAGAGAATTCTGATAGGTTAGTGAGACATTATTTCCCTTTACAAAAGCTGTGTTGACTCTTCCCCAACACATATTTTGTTCATCTATGTGTCTGATCATTCTGTTCTTTGGTTTAAACAGTTTGCTTGGTACTGAAGTTAGGCTTATGGGCCTGTAATTTTCAGGATTGCCTCTAGAGTCTTTTTTAACAATCAGTTTTACACTAGCTATCTTCCAGTCATACAATACAGAAGCTGATTTATATGATGGGTTACATACTACTGTTAGCAGTCCTGTAATTTTATTTTTGAGTTCCTTCAGAACTTGAGTGAATAGCATCTGGGTCTTGGTGACTTATTACTGTTTACCAATTTGTTCCAAAACCTCCTGTGACACATGGAAAGGGTTAAACATCCTGCAAAATAAATAATCCTCAAAAGAAATGTAGGGAGATAATGTTTGTGGTTTTGTGTATTTACATATGTATGAGTAGGCTCCCCACGAGGGCCCCGGGTCACAGTGGCGTAGTGCATACACATTACCACAAGTTAATTGGGTTTTGGGAACAGAACCATACGCTTGTCAAAATTTAATTTTGATATTGGAGAGGTTAAAAAAATCAGTTGCAGTGAGTGACCCATGATCAAGATCCTGACAGAAAAAGCCTGGAAGAATTCTGCTTACAGAGAGGACTGTATTTTAAGCAAAAGGCTCAGAGCAGGAACTGAAAAATTTGTTAATTGCCAGTGATAAGGAAGCAGACCCAGCGAAAATGTTTGCAGTGAGAAACCAGCAGCTAGAACTTGAACAAAGGCAAAAAATAGATGATACGGAAGGAGGAACTGCTGAAAGAGAACGCTTGTGTTTTGAACACGAACAAAAAATGGCATATATTCAATTGCAGGAACTAGAAGCTAAGGCAAAAGTGTGCAGTTTTAAGCTCCAACTCAAGAGAATAAAAGGAACAAGAGGAACTGTATCATCCTGAAAAACCAGTTCCTCTCAACAACAAAGATGGAGATAGACTCTATCCAGTTTGTAACAATGTTGGTATGTTGTTTGACTCTAAGGCCTTGGCTACACTTGCACGTTATACTGCAATAAAACCGCCTTGAGCACTTTACCTTACTCCCCGTCCACACTGGCAAGGCACGTAGAGCGCTCTGACTCCCTGGCTGGAGCACTCCTGATACTCCACCTCAGCAAAAGGGATAAGGTCTGATGCGTATTGGGTGAGACACCCCAGCGTCAGTATGAATGAGGAGTTACATTACTGCGCTCTGATTGACCTCCTGAAATGTCCCATAATCCTCTTAAGCCAAGCGGCCTCTCTTCCCTTTGTTGTGAATTCATTGTAGGAATGCAGAAGTGCCTTTTCAAAGCTCTGTTTCAGACAGTGGCTGCTTATCTGCTACCAGGCAAAGCAAACAGCAATTGTTTGCTTTGAGTGAGTGAGGAAGTGAGAGAGAGGCAGGAGGGCCAGGGGGATCTGAACTTACAAGACAGCATGCCGACACACTCTCAGCACCCCAAAAACTCACTGTCTCTCCCCCCACATACACACACACTCCCTGTCACACTCCACCCCACCCCCTGCATTTGAAAAGCACATTGCAGCCACTTGAACACTGAGAGAGCTGCCCATAATGCACCACTCCCAATGCTGCTGCAAGTGCCACAAATGTGGTCACGCCAGTGTGCTTGCAATTGTCTGTGTGGACAGACTGGAGCACTTTCTCTGCTGAGCTCTCCAAAGGCTGGTTTAACCCAAAGCGCTCTACATCTGCAAGTGTAGCCACGCCCTAAGCATTGTCTCTGTGTAATCAAATTTATCCCCGCACTGCCATCTTTTATGTAAATGCTTTTACTGTCAACTCAGGTGAAGGCAACCCCATAACTTGTGTAGAGAATGGTAAAAGCTGTTTAGGGCAAATTACAGCTTCTTACGTCACTCTTGTTAAAACAGATTTTTCAAAGAGGAAGATTATTTACCAAATCAGAGTGTGAATATTTTAATCCTCTATGAGTTTACTGTAGGTGTGCCTTTAGCCAGAATCTATCTTGAATGGAATGGTATTAAACATGAAATTATAGCTGGTGTAAGGAAGTTATTGCCCAAGAATCTTTTGACTGGGGATGATATTAACATTTTGTTCAGTTAAGTTGATGACATAAACCAGTCACAGGAAAGAAATAATCCTGAACCTGTGTCTACTAGGGGCAAGGATTTGCCTATGGAGGGTTTCTCCAAATGTTTGTATAAGGAAGATAACTGTTTATCTGTGCAAAGCAGCAGTGGAAATGTGGGGGAAAAGTCCTAATTGTCTCATAACTCAGAAGTGAATCTGGCTTTAGATAAGGCTCAGGAAGATGTTTCTCTAGAGCAGGGGTTGGCAACCCCCGGCATGTGTGCCAAAGCTGGCAAGCGAGCCGATTTTTAATGGCATGCCAAGGTCCCAGACACCGGCCCCGCTCAGCCTGTTGCCATCCTGGGTGAACAGAACCCCAGGCTGGCAGCAGGCTGAGTGGGCCGGCAACTGAGACCCCGGCTGGCAAGTATCTAAAACTATACAAACATATACAAATATACTTTTTCACAGCCCCGCCTTGCTACAACCCACCAAATGTCAACATCTACCTAGGATAATAGGGAGGAGGATTTTTAAAGAAAATATATCCACCACTGGGATTGGTTGAAATAATAAAAATGGTACTACCCCATTTCCAGACTTGACTCGGTTAACTATAGTTGTGTTGTTCTCAGTAACACAATAGCATCCTACTGCAAGTAGAAGAGTGAGTTTAAATGCAGAGTCTAGGTATTGGCCAGATGTTGCCAAAGCAGAAGCTGGCAGCATTGCCCATTATTAGTGTGAACACAGGAGATAGTTAACTTGTCCCTTTCTACTGCTGACTTTGACAGCCCCAAAACGCTGAAAGAAATATGAATTCAAGCATCTTGGGCTAATAAAAATAGGATGGGGAGAAATGTCACAGAGCCATTTTCTATCTTTTCCTTGCACTGGTAGTGCTTTGTGACATCTATGTAAAACCAGACTGACTGCTGAAGGTGCTAATTTCAATGCCATTTCCTCCGTATTCATGCATTTTAAAAAACAGACTGGCAGATGTAATCTTGACACCTACCAAAATGTGTGAAGAGCTTCTGTTAACAACTGTAAACTAAAATAGTCTCCTTTACTTGTAGTGCTCTGCCCTGAGAGTATTTAACTCAAGTACTGTAGACACAATAGTACTGGAGACATCTCTAGTGTATTTGTGAAAGATAAAATTATGCACATTTAACGAAAGAGGCATTCAGTTTCCAACAGATCAGAGACTAACTTACAAATAACATTGGTATTTCACCATTCTGTGCACTGTATCAATGCCACTGACATAGCACCTCTGGAATGAACTCATTGAATCTGTTGGGATATTGTAAATCTTTCCCAGCAGTGGATATTCTCCTCAGTTCAGATTCAGTAGTTAAAGAGGTTAGGGATGACGCACTGAGGCTGACCCTCTTGCAATCTGTGCCTGTCAACAGAAAATGCCACAGAGGGATGATAATCTAATGCCACTGATCTAATCCTACTATCTAATTTCACTATTTTCTTTGGCTTATTAGCATTTGGCAACTTCCTTTCCTTCAAGAACACCTGCAGTTATGTATTTTTTAAAAACTGATTCAGCTGCTGACATATTGAGGCAAAGTTATCACATGCAAATAGTATTTTTAAACCATCTCTATTCAAACTTCCAAATATAAATCATTTACAGGAATTACTGACAGCATCCATGGTTCTTCCCCATGAGCTTCTCTTTTAAATTCTATGTATCTGTTAGTATTTAGATTTCAGGAACACTTGCTGCTGACCATTTTGAGTGTTTAGTGGCTTGTTTGCAATGTTAGTCCAAAAATATTAGAAAGACAAGGTGGTTGAGGCAATGTCTTTTATTACCTCACCCACGTTGTCTCTTTAATGGCTTGGTGAGTTGCCTCAGCTTCCAAAGTCCTTGAAATAGCTTTGCTCCTAGTTTTTTCTCCAGTTATATAATTAAAATTATTGTAGAGAAGAAAGCAAATGTCATCATAAAGAAGGCAATGTTTAATATTGCACTGGAACAGTGCAACAGTAATGGCTAACATTTCTAAATCATACCTGATTTTGGAAGTAGAAGACGGATAGCCCAGTCGTTAGGGCACTTGATGAGGATCCAGGTTCAATTCTTTATTTTGCTACAGAGTTCACATGTAACTTCAAGAAGTCATCTAGGACTCATCTACATGATGGCGTAATGTGCTTTATGGGGTTGTGATTTCTGAAGTGCATTAAGTGGTCCATTTAGATCCTTCAACCTGCTAGTGTGCTTTAATATAGTACTGTTTGAAACAGCATTGTGTTAAAATGCTGACTAGGGAACCTTTAGTGTCCACCACCAGGATCTACACTGATCAATTAATGCACGTTAGTGGTGCTTTAAAAGTAACACACCCTAGATTGCATTATCCCACCATGTAAACAAGCCATTAGCCTATCACTGCCTCTGTTCTCCATCTGTAAAATGGGGATAACAGTGTTTCCCAACCCACATGAGTTTTATGAGAACTAAATACATTAAAGGTTGTGAGATGCTCTAATACTACAGTGATGGGAGCCATAGAAATACCTTAGCTAGAAGCAGACTGGTTTTATAGCTGAACTGGCAGGGAATACCTATGTTAAAATATGTACCATTCACCATCCTGCTTTCATTGAAGTGAATGGGAATTATGCCCTCTATGTGGTTGAGAGGATAGAAGATGCTCTTCATATAGGTACAAAAACATTCCCTCCCAAATGATCAATGCATCAAATTTTTGGAAGCCATTTGTCCTGTCTGCTTCTTCCTTCACAATCTAATACAACTTGGGTCAATGGAAAAATACTAGGGATATAATAACTCTTCATATTTCTATTGCTGAATCCTTGAAATTTTCATCTTCCTAATAAGCCAAGCAACTCCTAGGTAAAGCAACTACTAGGTGAAGGGGCAGACCAGTGGCAAATCATGGGAATTGCCTGAAATCCATAATGATCAATTCCTTGTTCCACAGTCACACTGCTTTCTCCCCCTGTACTGTTTGTTCAGTGAACCATGTTGATCTAGTTAGTTAGCTGAAGTTCATTGACAGAAGGCTAGAACAATGCTGGTGCAAAATCAGCTCCAAATCTGTCAAGACACAAAGACTTCCTTCGTAATAGAAGCCAGGAGTATCTACTGCTTGTTCCCTGTTGTAGGCCAAGCTGCTCTCCTGAATAGATTCATTGCTCTTTTGACAGGTTAGTGACAGATATTGCAACTCCCTGAAGTATCTTTGGAGATCGTTGTATTAAATTTCTGAATGGTTTACATAAGGTTGTTTTCTACTTCATGGGGCAGTGTTACCACAGATCCTCCAGGTATAGTGGAGGATAATTAAGGCAAGCCATAAAAACACAAGAACAGCCATACTGGGTCAGACCAAAGGTCCATCTAGCCCGGTATCCTGTCTTCCAACCATGGCCAATGCCAGGTGTCCTTTAGGGAATGAACAGAACAGGTAATCATCAGATAATCCATCCCATTGCCCACTCCGAGCTTCTGGAAAAGGGAGGCTAGAAACACCACCCCGTCCATTCTGGCTAATTGCCATTGATGGCCTATCCTCCATGAACTTATTTAGTTCTGTTTTAGAACCCTGGTCTAACCTTGGCCTTCACAACATCCTCTGGTAAGGATTTCCACAGGTTAACTGTGTGTTGTGTGAAAAAATATTTCCTTTTGCTTGTTTTAATCCTGCTGCCTATTTATTTCATTTGGTGGCCCCTACTTCTTATGTTATAAGAAGGAGTAAATAACACTTCTTTATTTACTTTCTCTA
This sequence comes from Dermatemys mawii, assembly GCA_007922305.1. Taxonomy (NCBI): domain Eukaryota; kingdom Metazoa; phylum Chordata; order Testudines; family Dermatemydidae; genus Dermatemys; species Dermatemys mawii. The sequence goes on along the minus strand of ML677381.1, from coordinate 19,602,063 downwards.
CAACAGTCATGATTTTATAGACCTCTATCATATCCCACCTTAGTCATCTCTTTTCCAAGTTGTTTTATTAATCTCTCCTCATACAGAAGCCATTCCATACTGCTAATCATTTTTGTTGCCCTTTTCTGAACCTTTTTCAATTCATCTTTTTTGAGATGAGGTGACCATATCTGCACACAATATTCAAGATGTGGGCATACCATGGATATATATAGAGGCAATATGATATTTTCTGTCTTATTACCTATCCCTTTCTTAATTATTCCCAACATTCTGTTTGCTTTTTTGACTGCCACTGCACATTGAGTCTGATGTTTTCAGAGAACCATATTGACTATTCTCCAACAAATTATGTTCATCTGTGTGTCTGACAATTTTGTTCTTTACTATATTTTCAACCAATTTGTCCAGTACTGAAGTCAGGCTTACCGGAGTGGGCTAATTGGAGCCTTTTTTAAAAATTGGCATCACATTAGCTATCCTCCAGTCATTTGGTATAGAAGCTGATTTAAATGATAGGTTACAGACTACAGTTAGTAGTCCAGCAATTTCCCATCTGACTTCCTTCAGAACTCTTGGGTAAATACCATCTGATCCTGATGACGTATTACTGTTTAGTTTATCAATTTGTTCCAAAACCTCCTCTAATAACACTTCAGTTGGGGACAGTTCCTCAGATTTGTCTCCTAAAAAGAATGGCTTGGGTTTGGGAATCTCACTCACATCCTCAACCATGAAGACAGTTGCAAAGAATTCATTTAGTTTCTCCACAATGGCTTTATCATCCTTAAGTTCTCCTTTAGCATCTTGATCATCCAGTGGCTCCACTAGTTGTTTAGAAGGCTTCCTGCTTCTGATGTACTTAAATTTTTTTTTTTGCTATCTGCATTTCAAATTCTTTTTTGGCCTTCCTAATTATATTTTTACATATTAGTTTGCTAGAGTTTATACTCCTTTCTATTTTCCTCACTAGGATTTAACTTCCTCATTTTAAGAGATGCCTTTTTCCCCTCTCACTGCTTCTTTTACTTTGTCATTTAACCATGGTGGCTCTTTTTTGGTTCTCTTAATCTGTTTTTTAATTTGGAGTATACATTTAAGTTGAGCTTCTATGATGGTGTCTTTAAAAAATTTCCATGCATTTCAGAGGGATTTTACTTTTGGTGCTATACCTTTTATTTTCTGTTTAATTAACTTCTTCATTTTTGTGTAGTTCCGCTTTCTGAAATTAAATGCTTCAGTGCTGGGCTGCTGTGGTGTTTTCCCCACCACAGGAATGTTAAATTTAATTATACTATGGTCACTATTACCAAGCGGTCCAGCTATATTCAGCTCTTGGACCTGATCCTGTACTTTAGGACTAAATCAAGAATTGCCTCTCCTCTTGTAGGTTCCAGGACTAGCTGCTCTAAGAGGCAGTCATTTAAGGTGTCAAGAAACTTCATCTCTGCATCCTGTCCTGACATGTACGCAGTCAATATGGGGATAGTTGAAATCCCCCATTGAGTTTTTTATTTTTATAGCCTCTCTAATCTCCCTGAGCATTTCACGGTCACTATCACCATTCTGGTCAAGTGGTCAGAAATATATACCTACTGCTATATTCTTATTATTTGAGCATGGAATTACTATCCATAGAGATGCTATGGTGCAGTTTGGTTCATTTAAAATTTTTACTTCATTTGATTGTACGCTTTCTTTCACATATAGTGCCACTCTCCTACCAGCACGACCTGTTCTGTCCTTCTGATATATTTTGTATCCTGGTATTACTCTGTCCCATTGATTATCCTCATTCCATCAAATTTCTGTAATGCCTATTATATCAATATTCTTGTCTAATAGCCACCATGTGGTTCTCCCGGTCGTCTTCACTACAAGAGCATACCACAACATCATCTGGAAGGAGGGTCACAATATGGGATTGTTTCTGAGACTAAACAGCCCTAGAGAGGTACTAGCCCCTGGAGAAGTTTTCACATAGTACTTAAAACTGAGTTTTCAAGAGACTCAAACAAAGAAAGGACTTTTAGTATAATCAGACTGAGTTTAAACAGACCCAGGGCCTTCTCTCTGATCCAGCAAATGGGCATGTACTTTTGCATAAGAGGCCCCATCCTGCAGAAGGGTTGGAAAGGCTTTAAGCTGCAATGGCCGCATAATGAGTGACTCCTGGTAAAGGTTAGTGTGTGTTTAAATCTGTGTATTGTTTTTATTATGTTCTCTCTTTAACGCTCTTACTTTAAAAATAAACGTGCTTGCTTTGAAAGAGCTGTAGGGTAATTTTTAACTGCTGGCAATACACTGTTCACAGACCTTGGAGAAAAACCAACATACAGACATGGGCCATTAGGCAGACTGGCTTGCTGGACATTGTAGGCCTGGCTTGACATGAGTAATTGAACATGGAGGAGGTCTTATTTCTTGGAGACAGGATTAGGGAGGTAAATAGATTAGCAGGATGAAAATGGAATGTTTGTAGGTCAGTAAACTAAAAGACAGTATGTCTGAGCTAGTTAAGATAAGAAGGGAAACACCCAGAGAATGATTTACGAATGAACAAAACCACAATGGACAAGATAAGTCAGGAATGTAAAGATGAGGTAAAAAGTAGGTCAGGTATGAACAAAGCATGCTGTACAGGCATTGGTTCCTCCAGAGTAATGAAGCCAATCCAAGTATGTGTAATACATATATAATAACTAGAATAAAATGTGTAAGTGTATATAAAAACAGAGGGTTTCTGTGCAACTTTGGATTTATGTACCCTCCATTTACCTCCCCCAGCAAGTCTGAGTCTGATCAACTCAGTTTAGTATTGCTGTATGACAAATAAAGATGCCTGAGTGATGAAGTATGGAATCAAAATAAATTATTGGGAAGCCAAGTAGAAACAAGCCTTGTGGGGGAATCCCAACAAGCATATCACAGTGTAAGGCAGGAAGCTGTGCAGCCTTTAAAACCAAAAGAGAGCTTTTAAGGCTGGAGAGAGTGGAACCAGGGTCTCTATCCAGAGATAAGTGATGTCCAGAGACCTAACTGGGCATTCTTGAAGTGAACCACAGAGGATGGGTGTGGTTACCCTGAAACTGTGAAAAGGTCAACAGCATCACCTCATGTGAAAATTCCTCATTGGGGTTTAAAATAACTTTTCATTTTTATTTAAAATAGATTTCCCATTTCCCCCAATTCACAAACAAAGTTCTCCTGACGGTGTTTCATGTGAATATTGGGATGGATCTAACTGAGATAATCTTGGTGGAAAACCTTAATAAAGGCAACAGAGCTCATAAAAGCTAAAACAAGAAGCACCTGTCATTCCTGATGTTTAGGAGGGTCAACTAGAAATCCTGCAAACTTCAAAACAATAAAAGATACAGTTTCAGGTACACTCCTGGCTTTGAGGCTTCATACCAACTTCTGTTTTAAAATAGTTATTTCATTTTTCTCTCTCCTTTCTTGAAGTGTGAAACACACACATGCAATGGAAAGACTCTAGACAGAGAGCCCTATAGCTCTGACTAGATAAAGCTCTGTCAAACACAAAAATTAAACAGACAAACTTTGTTCATTTTAAGAATCTTAGATGACAAAACTTTCTTGGAAGTGTTGAGTGAGTGCCTTTCTTTTTTTAAGCTATCAATTTAGGATGGCCCACTAAACCAGAGAGAGCCTGGAAATACCACTGCCTGGGCCTGAGAGGTGAGAGTGAGATGTGGCTATGGGGCTGTGACATTCTGGGGGTCAACCCAGACCAGTAAGGAGTTGTGTCACCAACTACCCTGCAACTCTGGGTGCCTTAAGTGCTATCCTGCTGTGGCTCACAGTCTGGACATCAATAGCCAGCCTACCAGCATATAGGTCAGACCCTGGCTTCCACTGACCAGTTACAGTTTTCAGAGTGATCCCAAAATCCCCCAAGTCCTGAATTTCCCAAAACTCTCTCTCTGTAGTATCCAACCCTGTCCTGAAACACAGTTAACTCTGGGGCTCTTTTAAAGAAATAAACAGCAGCTTATATTGACAGGAGATAAAAATCATTTCAATTCAATCACTGCATCAGGCTGGTTTAGATAAAAATTAAAACAAGTTTATTCAATCAGAGAGAGAGAGATTTTAAGTAAGTTCAAGAATAAGGGATAAAGATAGAAAGAACTAGAAGTAAATAAAAGTAAAAGTATAGTCTCTAAAGGCTAAAACCTAACTTTGCAAGCTACAGTCTTTGTTCAAGGTAATTTCCTCACCTATCTTCCTTTTCCAGTAATTGCTGACTAGTTCTTAGTCAGGATCCCTAGAGTCCAAGGCACTGCTTTTCCAGGTCTTCTGATGTGCAGTACCTTGCGGGGTGGGGGAGGATCTCTGTCCTTCTCTTTATTGTCCAATGGACCTTTGAAAAAGTCTCTCTCTCAAAATGTATTGATCATGCTTCAAGAAGCAGGAAGGTTTCTTGGGGGAAGGCTTCTTGAGATTGCTAAGTGATCACTTTTCCCCCACTTCCTCTTCCTGATGGCTCTGTTTGCCTGGCATGCAAATGTGCTTTTCTTTGTCATTGGTCACACCTTACTCCGTTTACATGGAAGATACATTCAAGCAGGTACAACCACTATGCCTGGAAAAACCAGTTTAATCAACTCCCTCTGACATGCTTGTTTTAAATACATTTTAATAATAATAATACCATCACATCTCTATAATCCTCTTTACATTGATCATACTTATATAATGCAAGAAAATTAATGCTCAGTGAGTTATTAGTTTTCCAGTGACATATTACATGTCACCTTTTAGATACAAATAGTGAGTTGGGTACACTGAGATGATTGCATCAGCTCCAAGGAGTCCCTTGCCTTCTGGCACAGGAATGTTTTTAGAGTGACAGGGGCATGGAAACATCTAATCTGCTAATTAGTTATTATTTTGTTGCCTAACTTTTTGCTTTATGTACCATGTCCAACAACTAGGATCACATGGCAGAATGAATATGACAAAGAAAAAGTCTCTGAATGACTTTTGTTCATTCTCTGATCAGCAGGTTTGCCTTGCATTCTTGGTATGTGCTAGCTATAGTACTCTTGAAACACAGAAGTCTCAACTTCTAGCAAGAAAAATTATTTTAAAGGGGCTATAGTTCTCTCCTTTGATCTCAGAAAAGACAGTTTGTTCCATCAGGGTAGGGTAAACAAGGAACTAATCATAAAGTCATGTAACATGGTGTGCGTTGATGTAGATATGAAAGGTTTGTAGACGTTGTTAAAAGGTGCCTTGTCTCACTGTTTGTGTTTCTAAATTGTGTTTGCTTATGCAATGGATTGGCCTGTGAGAGGTAAGAAACCCCTAGTTACCCTTGGTATCTCCTGTGCAGCTTAAAATTCTCTGTAACTAAGGGCTTGGTTACACTGGCACTTTATAGTGCTATAAAGCCCCCACGAGCGCTATAACCTCCTCCCCGTCCACGCTGGCAAGGCACATAGAGTGCTATAACCGCAGAGTTATAGCGCTATTGTTAATCCACCTCCGCATGGGGAATAAGGGCTGTAGCGCAGCTGCTGTAGCGCTACAGCAAGAATGTGGACACCCACTGCGCTACAAGTGATCTCTTGAGATGCCTAGAGCCATTTAAGGCAATTGACTTCTCTTCCCTTTGTTTTGAACTCGGCTGGTGGAATGCGGAAGTACCTCTTTAGAGTTTCTCTCTTAACTCGGCAGATAAGCAATGCAAATGTTTAAGGAGGGAGCCTGTGTGAAAACAAAGCCTTCTGTGAACGGAGGCTCGCTGACAGGCTTTCAGAAGAACAGAAAAACCACTGTCTCTCTCCCTCCACATACACACAATGCGTCCCCCCTCACCTCCCTCGTTTAAAAAGTACGTTGCACCCAGCTGAATGCTGGGATACCTGCCCTAATGCGCTGCTCTTAATGCCACATTAAGTGCCCCAAATGTGGCCATGCTATACCGCTGGCGTGTCTGAGTGTGGACATACAATAGCGCTATACATATGACTGTATAAGGGGACTACTATAACCAATAGCGCTATAATCTTGTAAGTGTAACCATACCCTAAGGCACATCTAAATGCTGGAGAAGACAGAACCACGTGTGATCTGTGGTCTTTTGGGAAATGTAGTTTGATAGCTGGAGTTCACATCCTCAAAAGGTAGTTTTTTCCCAACTTCCATTGAAATCAGTGAGAGTTTGGTGCCTAAAGTAAACATCTTTGAGGATCTGAGCATAGGTGACCAGCTTGTTACAGACATTGTGGTTACAATGTTGCCAATTATTGTTAGTTTTGCAGTGTTTGCTGTTTTTTTCTTGAAACTCCACTCCTGGGGAAATGTGATTACATTAGAATGTCAGTGTATCAAAAGGGAAATGAGTTACCTGGTCTGTTTGCAGAGCACAGGAGTTATATTAAAAGCAGGCAGGCAGCAGCCTGGCTCCCACAGTAAGGAGGGTTTAATACTTGTGAGCGATAAGTTAGCAGGTCAGCATAGCTATACTGACAAAACCCCCCGCCGCGCCCCCCCCTCCGTATAGAGGCAGCTATGTCAACGGAAGAATGCTTCTGTCAACGTGGCTAATGTCATTTGGGAGGTGATCTTCCTGTATTGTCTACAGGAGGGGGCTATGCCAGACAGCCTAAATTTTACAGCAACTGGTATAAATATTTACTTGAGGAGGGGAAGGTGAAAATGTGCTAAAACTCTTTAATTACCCTTTTGTTGGCATTAACACTTATTACTTAAGCTGTCCCTTTTCTGTGATCTAAGATTGTGATAGTAAACAAGCATCGAAGCCTAAAAATTGTTCTGAAATATTGAACACACTCTAATTTTAAAAGTAAAGGAAAAAATGATCTTATGGCTTCTGCCCAAGAGTGGGACTTGGGCGGGGGGGTGGGAAGTGGGTTGTGTTGTGTTCCCAGTTGTGGCACAGACTTTCCATGTCTGGGCAAGCAGCTAAGGTCAACATTTTCAACCATTCCCTGGCTCTGAATGCTGTATAGAGCTTGATATACTGAGACCAGATTCTTTTTTCAGAGAGGTTGCTTATCCACAGCTCCCACAGACAGATTTATGGGGGAGTGCTTAGCATCTCTGGCTATCACCGTGGGTTGGCAACAAAACAAACACATGGAACCTCAAAATCAGTGGACACTTAAAAATGTGGATCTTATCCTCTCTGCCCCATGCCCTCCTCTAAAATGGGGATAAGAATACTTGTATTTTTAATAGCAGTAAGCACTAAGCTTTACTAAGCACTAAGCTTCTTAGGGTATGGTTACACTTACAAGATTATAGCGCTATAGGTTATAGCGGTCCCCTTATACAGTAATATGTATAGCGCTATTGTATGTCCACACTCAGATGCTCCTGCGGTATAGCATGGCCACATTTGGGGCACTTAATGCGGCATTAAGAGCAGCGCATTAGGGCAGGTATCCCAGCATTCAGCTGGGTGCAACGTGCTTTTTAAACGAGGGGGGTGAGGGGGGACGCGTTGTGTGTATGCGGAGGGAGAGAGACAGTGTTTTTTCCGTTTTTCTGAAAGCCTGTTAGTGAGCCTCCATTCACAGAAGGCTTTGTTTTCACACAGGCTCCCTCCTTAAACATTTGCATTGCTTATCTGCCAAGTTAAGAAAGAAACTCTAAAGAGGTACTTCCGCATTCCTCCAGCCGAGTTCAAAACAAAGGGAAGAGACGTCAATTGCCTTAAATGGCTCTAGGCATCTCCAGAGATTACTTGTAGCGCAGTGGGTGTCCACATTCTTGCTGTAGCGCTACAGCAGCTGCGCTACAGCCCTTATTCCCCATGCGGAGGTGGATTTATAATAGCGCTATAACTCCACGGTTATAGCGCTATTAGTGCCTTGCCAGTGTGGACGGGGAGTAGGTTATAGCGCTCGTGGGGGCTTTATAGCGCTATAAAGTGCCAGTGTAACCATGGCCTTAGATGGCATGCACTGTAGAAGGATGAATGGTGACTTTATAACAAATTGGATACTGAGATGCTATTCCTAACCAAATAAAGTAGGGTAACCAGACAGCAAGTGTGAAAAATTGGGACAGAGTGTGGGGTAATAGGAGCCAATATAAGAAAAAGACCAAAAATCGGACTGTCCCTATAAAATAGGGACATCTGGTCACCCTAAGATAAAGTAATCTATAACTGGATAACTGCCAGGTCTAACTTCATGATTTTACCTGAAGGATGTACTTACATGTGTGGCCAGGGCATAGAAATGTCCCTACAATAGTATACAAAAACTGATTTCTGTAAGAAGTTACAGGAAGCTGTCTCTCTCAGAAAAACTAATATGCAAAGAAGCTGCAAGCGTAAATGTGTATAAATGGCTGAGAGGAACAACAGCAATAACTAAAAATGAAACCAGCCAAGATCAGGGTATAGCCAGTTACAGAATGCCATAGCAGATGAGTACTCTATTTTGATATTCACATTCTGTGTGCACAAAAAAAATGAGATTTGCACGTGTGACTTGAAACCTCTCTGCTCATTGACAGCTAAGGGGGCACATGTGGGAATTCTTGACTTCATTAAGTTACCCATGGAAACCTGTTTGAGAACACACAACAACAACAAAGCTGGTGTCACACAAAGTCTTGGTCTGAAGTTATTGCACATAATGCATATGTCTACTTATGAGATGACATGATTTTGTTTTCCTCTGCTGCATAGGCTATAGCACAGAATATGTACTAGAAGTGGTATGTTGGAATTACTATGGAAAGTCAAAAATATATATTAACATCTGTTAACTGTATCTTACAGTTTTTGGGCAATGAGTGCTATTGTTGCATAAGGTCAAGGGTAGGTTATCAGGGTTAAGAACTCAGAACAGGAAGAGGCTGATAGTTGCAGCTAATGTATCTTACTTAATATTATAGTGGCAGAGAACCTTATTTTCCTATTGCTGCAGCTGAATAACTCTTCCTGTGTATACATGTCACTGACAAAAGGGCTAGAGCTGTGTGATAGTGAAAGATTATGAAATATGTAAACCGTGGGTGTGCTAGAGTTAGTGTAATAGATATGACAATATCCTGCAATAGCCTGGCCAAACCTTATGGAATTGAGCTAAAAGGTATTGAATTAAGTTTAATACCTTTGGGGTCTATTTATTAAAAATGGAATTGTGTATGTATTATTGTACACAACTTCTGTAGGAAACTGACTAATGCAATCTCTGGGAAGGATTAGGAACTTCAAAGGACTTTTTTTTGAGACATAATGTGAAATGGATTTCCTAGGAAATACTTGGGGTGAGGGGAGTGTAAACAAATCACCTTAAAGTCCATCCCTTGAATCCCACACGTTGAGAAAAATCCTTTGTCCACTAGTTACATACTCCTGTAAATGCCATTTCAAAGACCCCTGAATTGTAGAAAGGATAGACCAGACTTTTCATAAGTGTGCTGATTCTGAGCTGAGGTGGCTATGAATTTGTGACCATAAGAGACACCCCCTTCTGGGTTCTGAAGAACCAATCACCTGCCAGAGCTCATGTCAGAATTAGGTGGTCTGTGGTAAGCTTATTAGCATGCATATAGGTTCTTTTATTCTTTTTAATATGTTTTCTCTGTAATGCTTTTACCCAAAGAATAAATAAGCTTGCACAGAAAGAGCTAGCTACTGTAGCTTTCCCAGATCCCCACTGCCACAAGCACAACATCCTAGAGAGACTGATGGGACTAAATATTAGCAGTCCACATGCCATAAATCTGTGCTCCACATGAGGGGTTTAAGTGAGGAAGAGGGTAATTCATACCTAGATGGATTTTATATGCACTAACTGCCTTGTCTGTCATCTGCGTATTGTAGCAGAACAAACAAACACTTTACCATTCTTGACACATCTATAATAAAGATGTCTGCAACTGACAGTCCACATGTCAGATTTACACTTGCAAGAGCCTTTGAACTAACCCAAAATCCAGGAACTGGCTCTGTTAGAATGATTTGTTTACATTACTCTCAAAATTTGTAAAGAGGAATAGCTGAGAGGTTGTGTAGTGTCCTGAAGCTAGTAAGAACTCTGGTCTCAAAGGGGTGTCAGGCTATTGTAATCCTTTAACCTTTCCAATTTTACCCTTTCTTAGAACTAGGTGCCAGAGCTTGTTCTATCACTAGCCTAAGAACTCAGTACATAACTATGTGTCTCCTTGCTGCCTTAAAGAGAGAAATTAATTTATAATCTCAAAGTACTGATTTAAAAAATAAATCTGTAATTTAGATTGCTGAAGAGTTTGCATAATATAGATTCTGGACTGATTTTTTTTTAGTTTTTTTTTAGTTTTACAAACACCTATGATTGTATAGCTTGCTACTGAGAGTTCTCCTTCAAATACTCCAGCCATGGCCAGTCAATGCTCCTAAGTCATTTTGATCCTCTTCCTGCATTATGTAACCCATGCTTGCTGCTATCAGCTTCAACAATGGATTCCTACAAACAATTCTCTATACAGAAACCCATGGATAACCACATCCACTTTCACAGCTCCAGTACCCATCTGAAACACAACACGAAATCTGTTATCTGCAACCAAGCACTCAGATACTACAGAATATTCTCCAAGGAGGAAGTCTTGGATATACGGCTTAACACACTTAAAAACACCTTCACCAAACAAGGAATGGGTGACAGGGGATGGATCACTTGAAGATTACCTGTTCAGTTCATTCCCACCACTGACCAGAACGTCCAGGATCCCTTTGTCAAAAACCGCATGCCTGGGAACCCTAATTTCCTCTGGGGCACCTGGCATTGGCCACTGTCGGAAGACAGGATACTGGGCTCAATGAACATTTGGTCTGACCTAGCATGGCCGTTCTTATGTTTTTATGACATTCCACCTGAAAAGTAGATTGCTGTCACCAGCAGCATGTAGGGTATCCAACAAATATAACCCAGACTTGATGGGGACCACTGTCTGAAAGAAATCTGTCCTGAACCCTCTCTTTCGACCATCAAACAATCCTACAAGCTCATTGTCATAAGCAAGTACCTCTCCACTCCAACTCAAAGCAGCACCAGAACAACAGATGTAAAACCTATAGACATATCTCCACTGCTGTAATGATCAACACAACCCTCCTTTCAGGATCCCTGGGTCCTACATGTGTACCTCATCCAGTGCACTCCGTGCCTCAATAACAACTATGTGGGTGAAATGAGACAATGACTATGCTCTCAATTAAACTCACACAGAAGTGATTTAAAAAAATCATATCACCGGCGGGTGAACGAACACTTTTCACAAAGTGATCGCTCTAGATCTGATCTCTCAGTCCTCATCCTCAAAAGAAAACCTGCACAACACCTGGACAAGATGAACGTGGGAGTTTAAATTCATAATTTTGTAGATACAAAAAATCATGGACTGGACTGAACAGAGACTCAGGATATATGTCTTATTCCAACAATCTATAACCAGCTAACCACCCCCCAACTTTTTTTTTCTTTTCTCCTATGACTGGAGAGGTGTAAATACAAGGGAGGCCAACCTGTGGCTCGGGAGCCACATGCGGCTCTTCAGAAGTTAATATACGGCTCCTTGAATAGGCACCAACTCCAGGGCTGGAGCTACAGGCACCAAATTTCCAATGTGCCAGGGGTGTGCTCACTGCTCAACCACTGGCTCTGCCAAAGACCCTGCTCCCACTCTACCCCTTCCTGCCCCCTCCCTTAGCCTGCCATGTCCTTGCTCCTCTCCTTCCCCTCCCATCCTAAGCCTCCTGCATGCCACAAAACAGCTGATTGGGAGGTGCTGATCGGCAGGGCTGCTGGTGGGTGGTGGCACTGGAAGAAGAGGGGGCTGCTGACGTATTACTGTGGCTCTTTGGCAACTTACATTGGTAAATTCTGGCTCTTTCTCAGACTGTGTTAATGGAACACTGCATCTTGAATGGTCCCTTGAAATATGTGTTAACTATTTATACTGAAAATTTGTTCCACTTTGTATTTAGCTGTGACTCTCTGAGCTTGTCTAGACTTGAAACTCAGCATTGCAAGGACGCCACTGTAGTGCTTGAGCCTATGGCTACACTACATAGCTCAAAGCTGATAGAAGTGAGCTCTGTCGACTTAATTACTCTAGGCTCCTCACGGGTGCTGGTTGCTAAGTCATCTGGAGACACTCTCCCATCAACTCGGGGTGTTCACATCAGCACTTAGGTTACTGGAACTTATGTCACTCAGGGGGATGGCTTATTCACACCCCTGAGCAACATTACAGCTTACCTCGGTATAAGTTGTGAGCACGTAGCCTCAGTGAAGACACTACCTAGGCTGACAGGAGGGGTTGGTTGGTTTAACTGCATCACTTATGGGGGTGGATTTTTACATCCCTGAGTGACATAGTTAAACTGATCTAATTTCCCAGACCAGGTCTCTGAGTAAACCTCCCAGACCAGAAGAAGAGTTTTGTGTAAGCTCAAAAGCTTTTCTCTTACCAACAGAAGCTGGTCCAATAAAAGATTATTACCGTATCCACCTTGTATCTCTAGCAACTCTGAGGACGTTCTGGGGAAATCTCTCAGCGACTACTGGTGTTCTGTACTTATAGAAAGCAATACCTTATCCATGATTATAGCTGTGAAAAGGCCAAGAACACACCAACATGTTTCTTGCACCAGAGCACCATGGAAACAAGTCAACTTGATCTGTTTAAGTTATCTGCAAATATCTATTCACTCTGATGCAGGTAAGTCCCACTCCATCAAAAAAAATTAATTTAGACATTGATTACATCACCAAGAGTCATAGCCAGATTAAAATCCACTCTTGCAAGTATGAATGAGCAATACTGGACCAAAGTTCGCTGCTCAACATTATGATTTTGAGCAATCAATGAGTAATTTGATAGCTTCGAGATAAGAGACTGAAAGAGCAATCCAGATCATTAAGGAATTTTTAAAAAGAAAAAGAAAAAAAATCTATTAAACTGGCTACATTGTTTCACCCTCAGCAAATAGATATAGCCTAGAGTGACTAAATATGCAAATACCAACTTCTGTTCACTGCACCAACCGCAGACCCACCCACCCATCAATCTTGAGAAATCAGCTACAAAGGAAACCACACGCTACGCAATGCAAGAAGAAGAAAAAAAAAATAAAAACCACCCAAAAAACAACAACAAAACCTTGCATAGCTAGCAACCTGCCATTAAATGTGTGTTCCTCAGAGTAGAGAAGAGTGAACAGGTTAAGCCCTAGTCTCCAATACAGAGTTAGGTCAACATAAGGCAGCATATGTCGACTTAAGTATGGAGGTGTACACACTACAATTGTCCTCCCACCACTGTAACTTGCCTGCTATGCCGACCTAATAAAACCATTTCAGTGAGAGGCATAGACCTTAGGTCAACGTAGTTAGGGCGACACAGGATCAGTGTAGACACTGCGCTGTTTACATTGACCTAAGTGGCCTCCAAAAGGTGTCCCACCATGCCCATCAGGACTGCTCTAGTAACCATTTTGAACTCTGCTGCCCTGCAGCCAGGTAAGGTATGTCCCCCTTTCCTTTTAAAATCCTGGAAACTTTTGAAGTTGCTTTTCCTGTTTTCTCGGTGTGCCAAGTTAAAATAGCAACTGCCCAGATGACCCTGCCAGCTCCATGCAGCAAACACGCTCCTGCCTGGAGCACACCAGAGGTGATGGATCTCTTCGGTTTCAGGGGAGAGGAGGCTGTGCAGGTACAGCTGTGCTCCAGTGGCAGGAACTTTGACTCTATGGCCAGATTGTTCGGGGCATGCTGGAAAAGGGCTATGACAGTAACATGCAGCAGTGCTGCATAAAGATCAAGGAGCTGTGACAAGAGAGGCAAATAGTTGCACTGTTGCGGAGCTACAGACATGCAGTTTCTACAAGAAGCTGCATGCCATCCTCAGTGGTGACCCACCTCCATCTCCAAGAGCCTCATGGATACTTGGAGTGCAGGGGACAGGAGGGCTGGTGTCAAAGGCCACTGGAGTGAACCCTGAGGACAAGATGCTGGATGAGGAAGAGGAGGATGGGGGACAGGCATCAGGGAGATCCAGAGGCATGGTGAGCCAGGACCTCTTTTGGACTCCTGAGCAGTCTAGCTACTTTGGCAAGCCTGATGCAGGGGAGGGAGGCTCTGGTAAGTACTCAGTTTGCTTCAATACTGCAGGGACACATCTGCTCATGTGCTACTTTTTAATCAGGCTAGAAAAGGAAATGAAATAACCAATACAGAGAAAGTTGCTGTCTGCGTCTCATTCTCTTGTACAGCTAGGCAGAAGGGACCCTGCAGAACACTTTCTTTATTCACACTGGGATGGCCTATGAATTCTCCATAGAGGTCTCTGAGAAACTTTCCTGGAAGTAATCTGCAATCCTCTGCCAAAGGTTTCTTGGGAGGGTTGCCTTGTTTCTTCCCCTGCAGTAGGACACTTTGCCATACCACTCAGCAATTACTTCAGCAGGCACCATTGTAGCGCACAGGCTAGCAGCAGATGGACCCAGTCTGCAGCCAGATGCATGCAGGAGCTGCTCCCTTGCAGCCTCAGTTACCTTCAGGAGTGAGATATCAGCTACAGTCACCACTGCCTGTGGAAAACGGTGCCAGTATTCTGTACAATAGCACTATGCACTTGTACTGATAGCCCAATACTCCCTCCTCCTTTGTGCCAATTTGCCCCCTCCCACCCAGGCCGTACTCATCAGGGCTAGGGCTGCCACTGTGCTCTGACTTCCATGGGCAACTGAGAAAGTGGTGCTTGTAACTTGTTTGGATCAAGGGGTGTAACCATGGGACCTATGTAATTTGTTTCTTTAGCAGCTGCAGATGTGGTCTTGAGGATCTCTTCAAGCACAGTGGTGGAACGGCTCAGCTAGATAAGACAGAGAAAGAAGAGGACTCAGGAAGACATGTTCCGGGAGATCCTGTAGACCTCTGGTGCTTTGGATTGCAAGCAGGGTGGATATCAATGACAAAATGCGGAGGAATAGTGAGAACAGGAAATATGGGCAGCAAGAGATGAGAATGCTTCTGAGGAAGCAAACAGACATCTGTGATCTCTGATTGCTCACCTCCCCCTGCAGCCCATAGAATACTGCATTCCAGGACCTCTGTACACTCTCTTCCCCCGATTCCATGCATCTTCCAGGACCCAAGCAGTACCCAAGGCACTCCACACCCCCACAGAGAAAACAGATCTTAGAGCCCCTCCTCCATGATGGAGGGTCCTGGGGTCCCTCAGCACCAGGGCTCATATAGGCTCTCCAAGAGCCACCCAGTTCCCGAGACATGGACTCTCAGTGTTGCAAATGTGTAATTACATTTTTAAAAAATCCACTGAAGGTAGCGAGACCATATGCACCTGGGAAGTGAATTTGCTGGAAGTCCAGGAAGATTGATTTCAGAATGTAAGCGGTGCGACACTGATCATGATCAGTCAGGTTTTTTTAAAAAAAATTGTATGACTTTCATTACAATTATAAAAAAGAGCTACAATATAATATACCAACATTATAATTGTACAGCTGGCCACTATCAGTATTTAACCTGTAGCCAGCAGCTGCCTTTGAAGTTCACTGAAACCAGATTTCACCTGTATAAAAAATATTAAGGGGGGCCCTATAGAGGCTGATTTGCCCCAGGCCTCGCACCCCCACTAGGGATGGCCCTTATTATACTCCCACCATTGCAAGGAAAACAGTGCCCAACATTAGTGTAACTATGGGAAACAAAGAAAAGTTATTGTAGACAAGGCCTACAAGACCAGCTCATTCTGAAATGGAATACACAGTTATATGTATTCAAAATAATGACAAATGTCAGGTAGCAAATAACCTGCAATTGCACAGAACCTTTTTGGTTATATTTAAAAGATAAAAAGTTCAATATATAAAAGCACTTGATCACTTACATAAATGAATCTCTCAACCACATGCTGGCCAGTTTTGGAGTCCTGAAAATATAGATGGAGAGAAGAGTAAAAAGTCCAAGTACTTCTTAGAGAAGCAGCTACAAGAATTGAGATTTCCAGAATTGAGAGTTTGTTGAGCTAAACATTACCTGAGTTTTTAAGGGGAAAAAATGGAAATCGGGTGCTATTTGAAATCTTGTGAATTTATCCTGTAGAGCTTGCATTAGAGGACACTAACTAGTGTAAGGGCAGGTCTACACTACTGTATGCTGTGAGATCTGTTGGGGATTGATTTATCGGCTCTAGACTAGACACGATAAATAGATCCCCGAGTACTCTCCCGTCAACTCCTGTACTGCACTGCCACAAGAGGCATAGGCAGAGTTGATGGGGAAGAGGCAGCAGTCGACTCATCGCCATGAAGATGGGGTGGTAGCTGAAGTTGTGTATCTTAGATTGACCTCCCTCCCCCAAGTGTAGACTAGGACTAAGAAAGATATCCCACCATTAATTTAGCAATGGGCAGGGGAAAATTCTGCAGCAAACTCTTATCTGACTGTACTGTGCACATACATGATGTGCAGCAAGATTATCTTAGCAGGGTTGCTAGGCAGCATATGTAGAGCCTAGAAAACATTTGATGCTGACAGCTACTGTAAACTGTGTTGTAGTGAGTAGTTTTATTAGTGTATTAATTCTGCTGCAATAATGGTCTTTCTAAACTAGCACTATTAAAACCAAAATGCATTAAAATATCTAATTTACCTCAACTGTGATTCAAACTTCTTATGCCAAACACACACCATGAAGCCCTTCATTGGCTTCAAATCCTCCCCACAATGAAAACTCTCATGGCCTGCTGGCAACTCCTCTAAATCTGCTCTCTATTCCTAGGTTCATGCCCTGGTCTCCTAAAACTGTCTGAGCACCTGTGTGGATGCTCCCTGATCCCATGCCATCCCACACTACTATCCTCCAGCCAGTCCCTCCCAAATCTCTCTGTCATTCCATTTACCCTTGCCTATTGTCCCCATTTTGTGCTACATTTAACCTAGATTGTAAACCTCTTGGGGGCAGGGAACATACTTTTACTTTAATCTGCAAATCACTACCAATATCTATGATTCTGTAGAAATACTATGCATTTTTAAACAGAAACAAAATGCAACCTTATATTATATGACAGTTTCCATATCAACTCTGTCCCAAATACTTCACCATGTTTCAGAGGGAGAATAAATTTAAGAGGTATAAAGTAAGGGACAAAAGAGGTCTTCAGCCAAGACTTGAAATTAGAATAGTCAGCGAAGCAGACTGATACAGAAACATTGGTCCAAGTGGCAAAAAATGCAATGGAGAATAATCTCACACAGTGGCAAAACCATGTATTTGGTATATATATCCAGTGTGGCTGAACTATTATTGCTGTGCAGGAAAGAAATCTGAATTTCCTGGATTGTGTCTAAAATGTCAACCATAATAATCTGAACCGGAGTGAGTAGTCTATCCTACCCATGGATGCAAAGGAAACTACGCAAGTGATATATGTTAGATTCTCTGAAATGGCTAGACAACAATATCCTGCCACCAGAATCACTGATTGATCACATAGGGTGTTCTGATGTAATGCTCCTACCTTGCATTTCATTGACTGTCTGCTGCCAATCAATACGCTAGTGCAGTGGCCGGCAACCTTTCAGATGTGGTGTGCTGAGTCTTCATTTATTCACTCTAATTTAAGGTTTCGCATGCCAGTAACACATTTTAACGTTTTTAGAAGGTCTCTTTCTATAAGTCTGTATAATACAACAAAACCATTGTTTATGTAAAGTAAATAAGGTTTTTTAAATGTTTAAGAAGCTTCATTTAAAATTAAATTAAAATGCAGAGCCCCCCCGGATCAGTGGCCAGGACCCAGGCAGTGTGAGTGCCACTGAAAATCAGCTCACATGCCATCTTTGGCACCCATGCCATAGGTTGCCTACCTCTGCCCTAGTGGATGAGAGAGAATAGTTACATTCCCTGGAATATATTTAATTTAGCAGAGTGTGTGGATAGCATGGTGATAGGAGCAATAGCAATATAAAAGACTAGACAGAGTTTTGTGATTGGACTTCTGTGATGACTGTTCTGGTCTCCAGTTTTGCAGTACATTCCTAAGTCTCCTTTAGTTATAACTGAACTAACCTCTTGTCTTTTATTTGCTTCTGGATTCTTTACTAACATCAGGCAACTCTGATCACAAAGCTTAATTGGAAAAGCCCTCTTACTGGGCTACAATGCTTTATATCCGAGGTAGGCAATCTATGGCACGGGTGCCAAAGGCGGCATACGACCTGATTTTCGGTGGCACTCACAGGGACCAGTCCTGGCCACCAGTCTGGGGGGCTCCGCATTTTAATTTAAATAAATCTTCTTAAACATTTTAAAAACCTTATTTACTTTAAATACAACAACAGTTTAGTTCGATATTATAGACTTAGAGAAAAAGACCTTCTAAAAATGTTAAAATGTATGACTGGCACACAGAACCTTAAAGTAGAGTGAATAAATGAAGACTCAGCACACCATCTGAAAGGTTGCCAACCCCTGCTTTATATGATTTTCTGGGCAGTATTATTTGCAGTGTATGAGTCCTTTTTCTACTATGTCTGTTACGTCAGGTATGTAATTCTTCCCTAAATTATTTATGTTGATATGGTTATGAAGTGGAGGGTAGGGGAATATTGATGTCCCTTTCAAGAAAGGAGTTTGGCATAATTGCTGAGGTATGCAGGGGTTTACTTCTTACCACAGATACAACCATTAAAGAGGATGTGAAATGATGCTGAGCACAGTTGTAAACCATCACTTGTGGTAATGCAGTTACAGCACTGGCTAAAACCCCAGTGTTAAAAGAGGCTAAAACCCTCTTAAAAGGTTAAAGCAGTATTGCTGAAATGAACTTCTTTCCAGACATTCTTATCAGACAACTTGTACTTTCCATACTCAAAGCAATGATGTATTTGTCTGTGGCTTATTAATTGGTGGTGGGTATTGCTCCAGAGTATAGAAAAACATTGGGGACTAAGGCCTAGATCCACAGAAGGACTGCCATTACAATCCTGGACATCACAATGCCAAACGTTTAGGCACCTAGAAAATCATAGGAACAAGTGATTCTATAGCCTGGTGATTAGGGCATCCACTGGGAAACAGGAAAACCCAGGGTCCAGTCCTGATTCAATCAGTGGTTCATTATTTATGGAATTTTCCATAGCCTAATGGTAGGGCAGCCTCCTGAGAGGGAGAGACCTTTGTTCAAATCCTTTCTCCCCTCAGAGCGGGAATGAAACCTGGCTCTCCCACATTCTAGGCAAGTGCAAACCAGAGACGTAGGTGCCTAAATCTGGTGTTTAGGCACCGAAAGATCTTTGGGATTTGGGCCTAAATGTCTTGTTCTATCTAGCACAATAGAAGGGAGCAAAGAAGAGAGAAGCAGAGGGTGCTGGGATAGCTTGCACAACATGTAGCCTACCTTTATGTATCTAAAGAGAGAACTTCATCTTCCATGTCTGTCAGGCCAACACCATTTAAACTAAAGTATGTTTTTTACAGCACACCTCAGATTACAGCATTTGGTCACTTGCACTTAACAAACCACGATATTAAAGCTGGTGAATTATTTTTTAAAACTTTTTTCTTTAGTTGAACAAACACACTTAAAAGATAAAGTCTCAATTCCAGTCTGAAATGTCTGGTAGGCATCAGCCCATATGTCTAGAAATGCATCAAGTTTTAATATCAGTGGGAATAACGTATGTATATCAAACCCCTTTAAAGACAAATCTTTGAGTGGCTTGAAAAAATAAGAGATGGATAAAGAGTTAAACTTAGTGGACTGTAGCCCAGAGTTCTTAGGTTCTAGGGATACACAGCTTTTCTTCAAGTGTTAAATCCAACAGTCATTACATTGCTATGACCGGAATCCTCCTGCTGTCTTATTCTGATCATGCTTTTAAAGATGGCCTGCCCCCACTAAAAGAGCTGGAACCTTGTTTATACCTTCTGGTATAAGAAAAAGACTTGAGATGTGCAGGTGGCTGCAGCTTATTTTAGACACCAGGGTTTTTTCACCCTCCTTGCTTATTTTTCATTAGACATATTCTGTCTATGCAGTGCGCTCTCTATGGACCACTGAAGTACAAGTAGGATTATGATATCACAAATACTAAAGAAGCAAAACCTGAGCAATTGAGAGGACTGGGGATTTACAGTCAGACTTCTTAGTGCTGATAGCACCTACTTAAATCAAATGCCTTAAAGAGCTGAGGAAAGACTTTTTTTACACCCACACTTCGACCCCAATCATTTAAGAGCAAAGAAAGCTCTTCTACTGGTTCTCCATGGAAATCTCCACAAGAGACAAGGAAGACAAGACTCATACTTCTAAGGTAAAAACTAAAGTTTGTGTTATGGGGTAGGAGATGTTGATTTTTAGGGCCACTTTAATACATTAGAAAAACAAAAGTCGTTTTACTTCATTTGTAGGTCACCTTAACAATACTTGCAATTTTGACAAATCAAAGTTAGTTTAACTCAGTAAAAGGAGACCTGCATCCTCTTGATTTCCCCACACATCCTTGCCATTCTGTAGCAGAATAAGCAAACGACTGTCCTGTGCAGTAGCTGAATCACCCAGCTTACCAGAAAATGTTCTTTCCTGGTCAAAAACTGCTGCTTATCAAAAATACTAGAAGTACATAAGTCTCTAACTTCTAGAGATCAACTAAAAGGCAATGCTTCAGATTGGTTAGATTGAACATGCTTTTTTTGTTACCTTCAATTTTTTAATATTAAAAAGAACTACATGGCAGAGCTGAAAAAACAAAACCTTAAACTGTTCCAAATGAGAAGTGAAGGGGTTACAAATGTTAAGTTTGTTAGAGCTTCTGGGCCAGAACAAATGGGGGCCCTTCCTCCTTCTGCCTGCAGTCTCCCCACCCCCTCTGGAATTAGGGCACACAGGGGCTCGCCTGCTCCCTCCACCCACGCAGTGCTCCTTCCGGGGAGCGGGGTCAGGGTGTGGAGGCTTCCCCTGCTTTCTGGCAGGAGCGCTGGTTGGGCAGGGGAGCAGGGCAAGCCCCCGTACCTGACCCCACTCCCCTGCAGGAGCGCCTGGCAGGCAGACATGTCCATTTTTCCAGGAGGGCCCCCAATTGGCCAGGGTCCCTGGCACCGGCTCTGTTGGCCCAGTGGCTATTCAGCCTCTGCTGGGAACCACTCTATACTGATGGTTATGGTGGAGTGAAAGTATTAGAGAAATTACAGATCATTATTAGTTTCACTTGTGTGGCTGGCAACTCTGTAGTGAAGTCTGTCATCGGTATGTCTAGGATCTGGCTGAACAGCATCTCTAGGAAAAAGAAAACACAATTGTCTTTTCTTATTCTGTATTCTTTATAAGCAAAGGAAGCCTGTCAGATCAAAAATTTAGCTCAAATGATTGGTGCTTGTTTAAAAAAAGAAACTACATAGAAATATTTCTGTGGCTTTTCTATTCCACAACTTTTTAAAAACCCACAAATCATTCCCTTGCAGGATTTGCAACCCAAACATTGTAGCATTGCTGCTACTGCATAAGAATTTCAAAGTGAATCTGACTAGAAAGTAACTGTCCTGTCCCTCATTGTTCAAGCTGAGACAAATACAGAGATTATGTGAACAGAATACAAAACATTGATTTTAAAAACATTTCAACATTGGTAATCTATGGTCTTTGTAATAAGTAATATCTAGGACTGGTACAATACTGCAAAACCTAATGTACATAGTTCAAAAGCAATGCAACCACTAATCATTATGGATTTGTATTACTCTATTTGTGGCATTACTCACAGTGCAGTTTTAAAGTTAACAAAATTTAGTCCTCCCGCCCCAGTCTGCATTAATAGCACTTCTAGACCAGAAGAAGAGTTCTGAGTGCCTTGAAAGCTTATCTCTCTCATCAACAGAAATTGATCTAATAAAAGATATTACCTCCCCCACCTTGTCTCTTTAATAGCACCTCTCATTTAAGGATCTCAACACACTTTAAAAACAGTAGGTTAATCTTTATAACCCCTGTGAAGTAGATATTACTGTATCTATTTTACAGCTGTGAAGGGGGAACTGAGGTATAGAGAGATTATGTGATTCATCTGAAGGTCAATATTGCAGCAACCAGGAACATAATCAATAAATCCTAATTTCCATGACCTAATCATGATCCTCCGCAAATACTAAAATAACCGTAGGATACAACCTATACATGGCCTGGTTTATGAATTCCAGCCAGTAGATACCGAATCACAGCTTTGTAAAATCATTACAATACTTCAAAGAACAGATCCCACTTAGAAATGGGATCCTGATCCATGAAATTTGAAACAAGACTTAAAATATGAACTTCCCCACAACTCAAGGAGTATCTAGTGTTCTGCTTCAGGCTGTTACAGAGATGGGCTCCAGTCATAAAGTTTGCACCTTGTGTTTCAGTTTTTGGGCCATCTCCAAAAGTGAGGGCTTTTTAAAAACAAAACAACACACACACACGCGTGCACACACACCCCCCCCTCATATGCAGTAAAATGTTGTCACCTGTAATACTGAATTAAATCTTTCACTTTGCAAAAGCAGTAGCACCCTGTCACCAAATCTTGCTGTAATGTTCCAGCTCTGCTACAGACACTTCCTGCAGCAATGCCTATCCGCACAGAAAATGAAATCAGAAGTTTACCACTTGTGTGATTTCTATTTTTTTTTAAATTGACTTTAATAGGAGAGCCTTGAGGGATTCAGGAATCTGAAAAAGTGGAAAAAAAATCTCACAAGAGCTGGGATGTACATGAGCACATTGACAGAACACCTCTGGCACAAAAAAAGGGAGAAGTTGTACCAGGAAATGGAGGAAGCTTGTGAAAGGCAAAAGCCTTTGTTCTTGGCTTGTCAAAGTCTCAGGTTGTGATAATCCCTGTGAAGTAAATATTACTATATCCATTTTACAGCTGTGAAGGGGGAACTGAGTACAGAGAAGTTATGTGATATGATTGAAGTTCAATGTTGCAGCAAGTCAAGGGCCTCTAACGTGTGGGATACAGGTGCCCCCAAAAGTAGGGACAAAGAAAAAGGCAAGCTCACTAATGTTTCTTTAACATACATAGAATTATAGAACTGGAAGGGACCTCGAGAGATCATCTAGTCCAGACCCCTGCACTCAAGGCTAGGCTAAGTATTATTTGGACCATTTCTGACAGGTGTTTATCTAACCCTGCTCTTAAAAATCCCCAATGATGGAGATTCCACAACCTCCTTAGGCAATTTATTCCAGTGCTTAATCACTGACAGTTAGGAAGCTTTTCCTAATGTCCAACCTAAACCGCCCTTGCTGCAATTTAAGCCCATTGCTTTTTGTCCTATCCTCAAAGGTTAAGAACAATTTTTCTCCCTCCTCTTTGTAACAACCTTTTAAGTACTTGAAAACTGTTATGTTCCCTCTCAGTCTTCTCTTCTCCAGATTAACAAACCCAGTTTTTTCAATCTTCCCTCATAGGTCATGTTTCCTAGACCTTAAATCATTTTTGTTGCTCTTCTCTAGGCTTTCTCCAGTTTGTCCACATCTTTCCTGAAATGTGGCACCCAGAACTGGACACAATACCACAGTTGAAGTCTAATCAGCATGGAGTAGAGTGAAAAAATTACTTCGTATCTTGCTTACAGTACTCCTGCTAACACATCTCAGAATGATATTTGCTTTTTTTCTCAATTTCCAGACATTTGGGCTTTGTGGTGTCACTGTGTAAGATAAACAATGAGAACACCAAGTTTGTGGAGTTAGATGTAAATTGAGACACAATTGTGTTGCAATCAGACAAAAATAAGAAGTATGACTAGACTCACTCCTCAGTACTGGATCCACATCTCTAATTAACATCTGCGTAACCATACACAGGAACTTCTCTTTCAAGTCAGAAGCCATAGCATGCAAGCACAGATACTTCCCTTCCCAGACTGCATGCCAACAGAGGCTTCAAAGGCTACAGCTGAGCTCATGCTCAAATGGGTTTTAGTCATATCTTCTTTGGCTGTCTTACACATATAGGGTGACCAGATGTCCTGATTTTATAGGGACGGTCCTGATATTTGAGGCTTTTTCTTATATAGGTGCCTATTACCTCCCACCCCTGTCCCAATTTTTCATACTTGCTGTCTGGTCACCCTATACACATATTTCCCAGTCTGCTGCCATCATACAGTAGTACCTTCTGTACTGAATAATGTAAAGAGTACTCAGCCTTGAAATTACTGGTCAGTAAGAACTGCCTTTTTGTTTTATTTGAGTAAATATTTATTAAAATGTGTGGAAAGTCTGAATTAGTACTAACAACAACAAAAAATAGTTAGCTCCGACAACTTCACTACCAGGGGATACTTCACCTTCACTTTTAAAGCTTAAAAATTGTTTTTATGCTTTGCTATTTTAGGTCATTATAACAAAATGAAAATAAGATACGGTGTGATCTTGGGTATGTGCTATCTTAATGCTAAGAAATGACCAGGTCTGAAAAAGACATGAAGCCAATGATGTCATTTTATAATGTCTGTACTGTAGTTAAACATGCACAGCTGGCCTATGACAGCTGACTTGGGCTCACAGGGCTTGGGCTAAGGGGCTGTTTAACTGCAGTGGACACATTTGGGCTTGGGCAGGAACCCAGGCTCTGAGATCCCATAAGAGGGGAAGGTCCCAGAGCTCAGGCTCCAGACCAAGTCCAAATGTCAAGAACACAATTAAACATTCCCTTAGCCTGAAGCTCTGCTAGCTTGAATCAGCTGTCATAGGCCAGCCGTAGCATTTAACTGTGGTATAGACATACCTGTAATCTACAATAAAATGACTTAGATGTTCTCAACTTCCTGACCATTGCAAGAAGCCTCAGTTCCCCACACCCTGCAAATAGTTAATGAGAAACACATTACACTTCCTAAATCTGATGGGAAACGAAAATTGCTATATTAATTAAGCTTATTATACTATCATCCCTCTATTTTCCTTAGCAATAATCCGATTCCCTCACTATGACTGGTTACTCAGTCTTCAATCTCATAGATTATCCATGCAGGAATCTGATCATTGGCTTGTAAAATAAAGCTGCATTGACATTGTGTCATTAAAAGCTCTACCTAGAGCAATATGACTGAAGAATGCTCTGAACCAGAGGGACCAATGATCAAAAAAATTAAAACTTAAGGGGGCATGTTTTTCATATACTAGTCATGTTAAAATCAATTGGAGTGGTGTACATCCATCAGCTGGCAGAACTATAATAAAACTGGTCAATTGCACGATCTGAAAATGCTGTTTAAAATTGGGTGTTATCTCCATTTCATAGATGAGGAAATACGGGTACAGAGGGTAGAAATCACGCCCAGTGTCACATATAGTGTCAGATAGCCCACCTCAGAGAAAAAGTCCCTGCATATCAAGCTCTGAAGATTGGACTTGAGGTGAAGAAGGATGAAGGAATGTTGTCTGCCTAAGGTTTAGGAGTGGCAGCCATGCAGTTGTCAACACTTAATCTGTCTGTACCAGATCGGTAATAACTCTGTGGATCTTTTAGGTGCCTGGATTAAAGCCATACTATGTGGCCATGGACCTGCACTATCTGAATATTGTTATTGATCATTTCAAAGGGAGTCAGACTTTGGTTTTACATCTTCAAATATATCTGTAGGTTACTGTCATTACAAGCTGGCTCTGCAATGGATCCATTCGTAAGTGAATTGTCTCACCTCTTCCTCAAACAAAGAGAGTGACATTTTGGCCTTCTAAAAATATATTTTGAATAAAAACAGATGTTCAAACAGCTGGAGAGGAAGGAACACTCTGCAAAACAACCATTCCTAATTCAATAAAGCCTGTCTGAGGGCTTGTCCATGCTGCAGACACTACAGTGCACTGTAGCGCCATAGCATAGATGCTTGCTACAGCAGCAGAACGGGACTTTTCTTCTCTGTAGTTAATCTAGCCTCTCAAAAGGCAGTGACCAGCTCAAAGAAAGAATTGTTCTGTCAACATAGTGCTGTCTATACCAGAACATAAGAACGTCCATGCTAGGTCAGACCAAAGGTCCATCTAGACCAGTATCCTGTCTTCCAGCCCAAGGTTTAGGTCACCTTAAGTATGTCTTTCAGGAGCATGAATTTTTCACACCCATGAGCAACAAAGCTAAACTGACCTAGCTGTAGGTGTAAACCAGGTGTGAATGATATACATTCTAAGATATTATGGGAATTCACAAAATTACTGCACCAGTAATAGATGCTCTGAAAAACCATTAAAGATTACCATAGAATAGACTAAAGGAGAACAAGTGTACCAACCTTCCAAAAAGGAATGTGGTCTTGGCAATTACAATACTAGCAGTAGCAGAACATAGGCATGTGTATGGGGTGTGCCGGGTGTGCCCAGGCACACCCTAATGCAGGGGTGGGCAACTATGGCCCGTGGGACAGATCTGGCCCTTCAGGGCGCTGGATCTGGACCATGGATTTGTCACCGCTGTGGTGCTGGGAAGCGGCTGGCAGCATGTCTCTGTGGCCTCTGAGGGAGCGGGAGCAGAGAGCTCCATGTGCTATTCTTGCTTGTGGATACGTCCCCTGAAGCTCCCATTGGCCCTGAATGGGGAGCCATGGCCAACAGGAGCTTTGGGGAAGGGAACCACAGGCGCGTGGAGCCCTCTGCTCCCCCTTCCCCAGGGCCGGGGCGGTGGCTGCTTCCTGGAGTGGAGCAGTATGGGGCCGGGGCCAAGGCCAGGGAAGGTAGGTAGGGAGCCTGCCCTGGCCCCGCTGCCAGCTTGGAGCCAGCTCCAGGTAAGTGGTGCCGGGCCGGCGCCCACACCCCAAATCCCTCCTGCCCCCTGCTGCACCCCAGCCCCCTGCTGTACCCCACACCCATCCTGCACCCCAACTCTCTGACCTGAGCCCCCTGCTGCACCCCACACCCCTCCTACACCCCAGCCCCCTGATGCATCCTGTGCCTCTCCTGCACCCCAACTCCCTCTCTGAGCCCCCTGCCACACCCCACATCCCTCCTAAACCCAACCCCCTGTCCTGAGCTTCCTGCCACACCCTGCGCCCCAGCACCTTTGTATACACCTGGTTATCACTACAGCAAAAATTTGGTATTTTGTGTCTCATTTTTTAAGTTTGTATTTTTAAAGTGAAGTTTAGTTGTTAATTTTTTAAAAAAACATTTAGTTAAGTTTCAGTTTCTTTAGTTTGTTTGATGAATAAAACCAATGTCCTTTATGACTGAATAGTCAATAAATGTTCGCCTTTAAAAAAAAAATCCCTGGGTGCACACCCTAATAAAATGTGCTGCGCACACCTATGATCAGGAACTTGTATCTCTAATACAAAGAGCAAATACTCAGACCATTCCAAATCTGTGGGCAAAAGGAAGCATGAGGAATAAATATTATAGTTATATAAAGAATAAATGTTGCTGCACAAACTTGATCCTTCATCTATTTCTGGGCATCACGCTTCTAGCAAGACACTGACAAATTGGAGAGTTTGAGTTCATAGGAAAGTTATAAAAATTATCAGGAGATTAGGAGGGTTGACATGAGGAAACTCCAATAGAGAGGTGCAGTTTGGATAAGGTGAATAACCAAAGGATGTAACTATCAGTGAAGGAGTGAGACTATTTGGGACTACTGTATTGTCTATTCTAACTAGCTGACCTGTCACACTGTAGGAAGCATTATCAACAGTTTCTCATCTGCTGCACAGCTGCAGAGCGTGTTTTAGCTTGTCTCTACTGATTGTGCCAGTGTCCTTCCCTGACTTCCTGTAAAATGAGAAGGTTGTACTTTGTATTCGCCATCTGGGCAGGCCTACCCTTTAAGTAGAGAAGTGTCCCTGGGATGTTGAACACAAGTCCATTAGCAACTATGAGACATTGAAATGAACAAACAATGTTGTCCTGTGTGATGTATTAAATGCATGTTGTGAAAACCACTGAATATTTTTTACAAAGGGAACAGGTTTTCAAAGTGTGACAAAAGAGACTGTTAGACTTTTCTTTAAGGTTAAGAAGGTGCTATTACTGAAATGGTTTTTCCCCTCTAATAAACTGAAGAGACTTTTCTTACTGATCTGCTCTGTCATAAATGCATTCATACAAAAGGATCTAACAACTTTGATAAAAGTAGGTGCTTTACTACTAGGACACCTATATCCTACATCAGGGTACTTACTCTGCATTGTAGGTGTAGCTGTGCAGGTCCGAGGATACTGAAGAGACAAGGTAAGAGAGGTAATGTGTGTTTGTCTTTTTTTTAAATTGAACCAACTTCTTTTGGCAAGAGAGAGAGACAGCTTTTGAGCCACTCAGACGTGAAGAAGAGCTTAACATGCCCAAAAGCTTCTCTCTCTCATCAACTCAGGTTGGTTCAATAAAAGATATTACCTCACTCTGTCTCTCTAGCACTTGTACTGACAATTAGGTATTTAAAACAAGCATTTACCCACCTCTGTATTACCTACCTAAATGTGGGATTCATACATCTGAATCAAGTACCCACATTTGAATGGTGTGGTCTGAAGCTACTACTGCATCTATTCAACTGACAAAAAGAATAGGTAGAATATCATGATGACAAACATTGAATTGTCAGAACAGCCAGACCAAGTACTTGCTATTAACTAGGAAAGCAACCAGTTGATCTTGCACTTTTGTAAAAAGTGCAATTTTTAAACTTGCAGGAAGCACTTTGTGATTAATTTTTGGTCTCTTCCTTCACAGCTGATCATGAACACATGACTAACACAGATGTTTTATTCAACTCATTAAAAGTAAACCACCAGTGAAGTGAAGCCTGTAAAAAGCAGGGAAAGAATTATGCAAGCTCTGGAGAACAAAGAAAAGATGAGACATGGTGAAACAGGCTAACTTTTTCTGAAATGCTATAATTTTTGTTGCAGAAGGGTTCTCTAGAGTAGAGCATTTTATCAATCTTAAACTAACTTTTTAAGGGCTATTTTTGGAACAAGCCGGTTTTTGTATTGTTGAGAACTGTCATCCTACATCATAACAGTGATTGCTCAACTCTAGTATCCTCCGACAGCAACTAGTACCAGATGCTTCAGAGAAAGGTTGAAGAAATCCCTTAATCTGGTTACTGGTTAAAGATGAAGTACAAGATATCACAAAAATTTGGGAGGGAATAACTAATATTAAACATAGATCTGAAAATAGGCATCCCTAGTGAGATTTACATAAATTGTAAAACTCTTCAGAGCAACAACTGTCTTAGTGATGTTTATTCACACAGTGCCCAGCCCACTAGGGAAGGGCTCAGCAATCTTTCAGAAGTGATGTGCCAAGTCTTCATTTATTCACTCTAATTTAAGGTTTCACATGCCAGTAACACATT
This sequence comes from Dermatemys mawii, assembly GCA_007922305.1. NCBI lineage: Eukaryota > Metazoa > Chordata > Testudines > Dermatemydidae > Dermatemys > Dermatemys mawii. Next base: position 19,572,691 of record ML677381.1, on the reverse strand, counting down.
TTAACATTTTTAGAAGGTCTCTTTCTATAAGTCTGTAATATATAATTAAACTATTGTTGTATGTAAGTAAATAAGGTTTTTAAATTGTTTAAGAAGCTTCATTTAAAATTCAGTTAAGATGCAGAGCCCCCCAGACCAGCGGCCATGACCCAGACAGTGTGAGTACCACTGAAAATTAGCTCACGTGCCACCTTTGGCACCCATGCCACAGGTGCCTATCCCTGCACTAGGGTTTTGTCCTCTAGGTGCTACCACAGTATAAATAAAGCACAAATTGACACTAGAAGGCTTTGGAGGATGTAGGAATCCTTTTGTACAATGCCTCTCATAATGGGGCCGTGACTGTGATTGAGGTGCTACTAAAATAAAAATAGCACATGGACCACCACATAAATTCTCCTTTCAATGCAGAAGTTTCCCTCTTCCTTATAAATGATGTACAGGCTTCACTATAATACAGTACGCTGTTTTTAAATGCTTTGCACCCTCTGGAGAGGTTGAATGGCAATGAAAGCTGGCAAGAACATTGAGTGTTGTGGCTTGGTGCTATTGACTAAGCCAACTGGCTAACTAAGGGGAAAAATCCTACTTGTGTAGTTCATTGCACTGATTTAATTAGAGAAAACTAGGTGTTAAATCTAGATTACGTTGTCCTGCTTTCTGTGTATATGCAATTGAATCTATCCTGCAATATGTAGATTAGATAGCCATTCAGAAGCTTGAATACTAGTTGTTCTCAAACTTTTGTACTGGTGACCCCTTTCAGATAGCAAGCCTCTGTGTGCGCCCCCCTCCCTTATGATTTAAAAAACCCTTTTTAATATATTTAACACCATTAAATGTTAGGTGAAGAGGGGTTTGGGATGGAGGCTGCCAGCTGATGACCCCCCATGTAATACCCTTGTGACCCCCTGACGGGTCCGGACCCACTGTTGTATACTAGTCCGGAATGATAATGATTGCCAAACCTGTTGGGGTTCTTGAAGCAGTGTCACCATGCAGGGTTGAAAGTGGGAATTTTCTGCATGCCTGTCTCTTGCTAATCTCAGGTTGCTGTGACAGATCCCCAGCATCAGTGGCGCTGGAACACTTACTAGTGGGGGTGCTGAAAGCCAGCCCCCTCACCTGTGTCTCCCCCAAGCTGGGGAGGGAGGCAGGCCTGTGTCTATGGGACGGGGGGAACTGGATAGGGGTAAGAGGGCCAAAGATGGGAGTGGGCATGAGGCCAGCAGCCAGGACCCTGTATGTGGGGCCAGCAGTGGCGCACTGGGGGTGGGGCTGGGACCCTGCGTGTGGAGCCGGTAGCAGAGCCCCAGGTGTGGAGTGGCAGCCAGTGTGAGGGAAGCCGGGACCCTGTGTGCAGGGCCAGGAGCAGAGCCCCACATGCTGAGTGGCAGCCGGAACCCCACATGCAGGGCCAGTAGCAGAGACGTGGGTGTGAGAGAAGCCGGGACCCTGTGTGCGGGGTGCCAAGCCCCAGGTGAGGGGCTGGCAGCTGGGATCCCATGTACAGGGCCGGAAGCAGAACCCCAGGCGTGGGGCCAGTACTCTGCATGGGGGGCCAGGAGAGGAGTCCTGGGCTCTGGATCGGTAGCTGGGACCCAGTGTTGGGGGCCAGAAGCAGAGCCCGAGGCATGGGGCTGGGATCCGCACATGGGGCTGGGAGCAGAGCCCCCTGTAAAACCTGGAGGTGCTGCAGCATGTGTTCCTCTAGTTCCCACACCCAGCATGTCCTGACACTACTTGGCAAGGTCTGAGGTGGTTGGGGATGGAGGGCTGGGTAGATTAATGGCTCTGCTAACGGGGGAGAACTCTAAGAACAGCCTGAAAGGGACATCTGTGCAAAGGCCCTGGTCAGCAGTGAACAAGGCATGTAAATGTTAAACCTGGACTATGGGCTACTGCAGGCAAAGCCTCTGACCCAATCTCCGTGGAAAACCTGACAACTCCGGGACTCATAGGCATTGGAGAGTGGGAGGGCCTCTTCCCCACCCCCCATATTTCTTAAAAGCGGGTTGGAGTGAGTGTGCCATGGGTAGGCCCTGCTCCCTGTCCTTGTCCTGCCAGCAGCTGGCCCCTTGCCTGCCCCAGCACCAGGGTGCCGGGGGTGCTGGGAAGTGGGACCCACGCGTTCACTGAAGGCATTGCCAGCAGGGAAGATAAAGTGGGAGGGAGGGTCCCTCGCAGACTTAAGGGGGAAAAGGGACAGCTTGTGCAGGGGGAGGCTCGCTCAAAGCATCAGGGGTCCAGGCTGGTGTAGGGGCCTTGCTCGAGGGCTGTGGGGGAGGGTTGAGCTGGCATGGGGGGGAGAGCTCTGTCAAGGACTGGGCTGGTTGGAGGTTGGGCTTGAAGGTAGGGGGAAGGAGTTTGGCTGCCACATAGGGGAGGGTCTTGCTCGAAGGTGAGGAGGGTCAGGCTGGCATGGAGGTGGGGGTCTTGCTCAAGGGCAGGGGTTCAGCTGGTGTGGGGGGGGGCTTCCTCCACAGGAGGGGTCAGGCTGGCTGGCACGGGGGTCTCGCTCGAGGGCAGGAGGAAGAGGTTCAGCTGCCGCTGAGGTGGGGGTCTC